>VZTQ01004727.1:16286-31482 GCA_013400755.1 Pelecanoides urinatrix
ACTTGTGCTCCAGGCCCTTCCCCAGCTCCGTTGCCCTTCTCTGGACACGCTCCAGCCCCTCCATGTCCTTCTTGTCGTGAGGGGCCCAAAACTGAACCCAGGATTCGAGGTGCGGCCTCACCAGTGCCCAGCACAGGGCACGATGACACAGGCACAGGGATACAACCTGTCTCTCTGGACCCTGTGGCCGAGGGATCACAGCAGCTTTGCCCTCTCTGCCCTTTTTCCCTGTGTGATGCTCTCCTCGCTGACGAACACAGGCTACAGCTCCACTCACACGGCGGGGCCGGCTCCCCAGCCGTGCCGAGCAGGGCTGGCTGCAGCCTTCAGCTGTAGAGACACAGTCAGCGCAGAGACAAGTATTTTTAACACCCCGGGGCTGCTGCGCAGGGAGCGCTGCCTTGCCTGGAGCCTGGAAGCCCAGACTGGGCGTCTCTTCCCGAAGGCCGGCTCAGCTCCGCCAGGAGCTGCGGACTTGACGCAGGAATCCCTGGGCGAAGCTCTTGCCAGGAGCACAGACAGGATCCCAGCAGGCCTGGAACGTTTTCCCCTCAAACGCCAGCCCCAGGGTCCCGTGCGGGAGCACACCCCGGCCGCACGCTGCCAGGGTGCTCGGGACCTCCCGCCCCAGCCCGGACCTCGAAGGGGGAGATGCCCCGTGCGGCACCGGCCAGGCAGCACCTGCCGGCACGGCCCGGCGGGGATGGGCTCGGTGCCGGCAGGATGCCCCATGCACTCGCCCAGTCCCCGGTGCTGACGCGCCCGGCACAGACACCCCGGTGGCTGCTGGGGACGACACTAAGAGGCCCCGACCGGGCGTCCCTGGCTCTGGTTGTTCTGGGGCAGGGAGGAAACCCCAGAGCCATCGGGTAGGTCAGGACCGGGGTCTCAGCCCCGACAAAATGCCGTACACGCCGGCTGCAGCTAATCCCCAGCGGTGGGATCCACGTCCTCCCCCAGCCCAATCCCCGGCGGTGGGATCCACGTCCTCCCCCAGCCCAATCCCCGGCGGTGGGATCCACGTCCTCCCCCAGCCCAATCCCCGGCGGTGGGATCCACGTCCTCCCCCAGCCCAATCCCCGGCGGTGGGATCCACGTCCTCCCCCAGCCCAATCCCCGGCGGTGGGATCCACGTCCTCCCCCAGCCCCACAGTGCAGTGGAAGGAGCAAATTCCTCCCAGACGGAGTTTCTTGACGGTGCTGAAGCAGCCCAGTAGCGACAACCCCGTCCCTCCCCTCCGCTCGCCTCCCACCCACCCACTCGGGCGGCGCGGCTGCCTCCCGTGTCGTTAACACATCGCCTCCGGCGAGCCGCGTCCTCCAAGCGAGCGCGGGGGAGTCTGGAGCCCCGAAGCGAGGGACTGCCGTCACTCAGCCTCACGTCTGGAAGTTGTTCTTGGATGGGCCCTGGGCATTCCTAGACGCACATTCCTGGCAGCTGGAGAGCCTCGTAGGAAAGATTCTTCTCTTGAAAATATCCGGTCCACGTGGAGGAGAAAGGGGACGGGGCAAGCTCAGCCCTCCCACCCCCCACCCTGGAGACCACGGCAGCGTGCCCGGGTGCTGGCGGGGCGCAGGGGATCCCGGGACCACGGCAGGAGGACGTCTCGTGCTCCCCGAGGCGACCGCAGTGCTGGCGAGGGCTCCGCACCCCCAGCGGCACTTCCCGTAGGAGGGGGGGTCCTCGAGGGGTCCGGCCTGGGCATCGGGCACCCTCTGTGGGGCGGGAAGCTCCGCAGAGCCCGGGGTCAAGGTGTCCGCAGGAAAGCCACCCCAAGCACCCCACGCTCTGCAGGGCTGTTAGCTGGGGAGGGCAGGTCCCGAAGACGGGGAGAGGAGGATTTAAAAGGGACCACGAAAGCCCAGCTGCCCCACGGCGGAGCGGCGGCGTCACGGCAGGCAGCCAGGCCAGCAGCAGCAGCAATAAAGCCGTGGATGGATGGATCGCAGCGGGGAATTTCAGACTCCTCGGCCACGGCTCTGCAGCCGTGGCCTCCCCCGGAGAAGGAGCCCACACCAGGCTCTGCTGATCTGCCAGGGCTGGGAAGACGATGCCCAAATTGGGACATCATGGAAGCTCTCCGGGAAGCCAGGAGAGCCACAGAGCCAGGGGTCGGGACGCTGCGATCTCCAGCGCCAAAATGCCCCTGCTTATTTAAGACCGAGCCTGTGCCGGGTCTGGTGCTCCGGCCCGACCCAGGGCTGAGCGTCACCTGCACACAGGACTGCTCTCCATCCCAGTCCAGAACCGGAGGAGCTGGGCCACAGGGAGACGGACGTGCATCTCACCAGGAAGGACAGCACAGGGAAAGAGCCCGGGGATTGCACTTGGATAGAAGGTGCTAGAGAAAAGCAAGATCATTAGCGGAGCTAAACGAAAGCAGATGCCTACAGGAGCCTGGGTTTCCAAAGCACACATGGTGAGCGCCCAGCACTGTGGAAGGAGATGACAGTGGCTTGGATTTCAGAAGCTGCTGAGACTGCTGATTAACTGTGGTAGCACACTGCAAAGGTGAAAAACACTGGCTCGGAGTGACAACACCCTCTGCGGAGCTCCTGCTGGGGAGCGCGCTGGGGGGGATGCACCGTTCACCGCCGAAACGGAGGGGAAACCCGAGCCTTCACGGCAATTCCCATTTCTGGCCACGTTAAAACGCCGCTTATCAACACAGCACACAAAGCGCACTCGAGGGCCGTGACGCGGCTGCACCAGCGCAGCAGCACGGTCTCGCCCAGGGGCTGCGCGCAGGCAGGGCTGGAGCTGCCGCTCTTGGGGCTTGCCCGTGCCCCCCCTCACCAAAAGCAGCCGCTGTCCCTCCCGCTGGCAAGGGGAGAGCAGTCCGGGGGGGCTCAGCCTGGCCGACCCTGCTGCAGCCCCCCAGGCTGCGGGTTTGCAGCCGCCCTGCGAGGGGATGACGCTGCCCTGAGGGTCCCCGGAGCAGGGCCGAGCCGCAGGAGCTCTGCCGGGCTGGGAGACGTGCCGGGGCTGGGGGCTTTCTTCGGGCTCCGATGCGCTCCTCGCGCAGAGGCAGAGCGTGCAGCCGAAGCGGCCACGCTCCCACTGCCACAGCTCACGTTTTCCGAGGTGCGGGGCTGGGGCAAGGCAGCCCAGAGCCGAGGCAACTCCGGCACAACCTGCTCCGGTGCTTGGAGGCCCACAGGTTCCCTGGAGCCATCCTGGTGCAGGGTCCCAGCCCCACACCTCGGGGACAGCTCTGTGGCCCGGGCTTCCCACGCGCCTGGCCCCAGAGGAAGAGGCCGATGGCCTTCATCAGGGCCGAACCTCTCTGCCGGCCTTCTGCCTCTGGGCCAGCAAGCTCCGGAGCCGCCTCGCAGCACCTCCGTGGCTCCAAGCCCAGGATCTACGCCACGAAACCAAGCGGCCCTGGGGCTGCTCTGAGCCTGCCCGCCCGGGGCAGAGCAAAGCCGGGGCTGGTGGCGGGGCTCGCCGCACGAGCCCCTGAGCTCACCCGCAGAGCACCCAAAGGCCTTGGTTTAACTTTGGTCCCGGGTCTGGGCACAGCCAGCCAGGACTGCCCTGCCGAAGCGGCAGCTGCTGGGGACCCACGGGGACCCTCGCTTGCCCCCCCAAGCCCCCCGTCCCCAGGGGAGCCTGCTCGAGCTGCCTGCGTGGGCACGGGGAGCCGGCGCGGGAAGGGGAGCGGGGGGGAGTTTGGGGCAGGATGCGAAGTCGGCCCTGCCAGCAGGCGCTGGTTCCTGCGGGCTCAGCAGAGCCGGCGCGGTTACGTGTCCCCGTAACGGGGACAGGAGTGGGCTCCGCACCCGCACACACCTATCAGGCTGACAGAGCCACAGATGCCGTTCTTGATATCTGGGGAGGAAATTAAAGCAAATTAAAGCAGCAGGCGTGCAGCAGGCAGGAGCTTCAGCGGAGGTGTGCTGGCGGGCAGCTCCTCAAGGGTTAATTCCTCCTCTCTGCCCCATTAGCAGCAGCAGCAGCAGCAGCAGCAGCAGCAGCAGGCTGGATTTGGTCATGCTGCGGGAAGGGGAGGGAGCACTCTCAGGGGTTCTCTTTGCAGGGACTAATCCTGAACAGGAGCCCGTCTCCCCAGCCCCGGCCTGGGGGCGAGGCAGCCCTGTCCCCAGCCCTGTCCCAGGCGCAGGGTGCCCGTGAACCCCGCAGGCCCGGGGAGCCTTCCTCCCGCCCCAGCACCTAGGGTCCTCTGGGAGCCCCCATGGACCCCACTGCCGGTGCCCACCTCCCCGGCAGCGCAGCGCCCACCCGAGCCCACGCAGGTTGTGGGCGAGGATGCAGCAGGAGCCTCCGTGCGCCCGCCGCGTGCCGGGCCGGCAGCGGCGGCCGAGGCCCGCGGCCGGCAGGTGAACCGCAGCGAGCGCTCCTGTCCTCGCCGGCTTGGCTGCGGACCCCCGGCCGTGGGCAGGACCCCCGGCCGAGCCCTGAAGGGTTAAGTCCCCTGCGGGGATGGAGGGTGAGCTCAGGTAGGCGTGAGCCTGTTCGGCTCCCACTTCCAGAGCCGGAGCAGGGCTGCCTGCCGGAGCCGGAGGAGGGGCCTGGCTGACCACTGCTGCTGCTATAAAACTCCCCGCTCCTGCCACACTCAGCGTCTTAAGATGCACATGTGTGGGGAGAGGAAACAGGCAGCCCTGCCTGTGAGCAGCCCTTAACCCCTTCTGCGCGGAGAGAGCCGGCGGGGAGCTGGGGAGGGGGACCCCCCGCCGCACCACCTCCCAGCCGGAGCCTGCCGGGGAGGGCGACGCGAGCCGGGGCTCCCCGGACCCCAGCCGAGGAAGCAGAATGAGAGCCTGGAGCTGAGGCCGCCTGCAAGCAGGAGGTCGGCAGAGCGCGGCGGTCCCCACGCGGCTTCCCCGGTGTCCCCTCGCCGCCCAACATGTCCTTTGCCATGCTGCGCTCGGCCCCCAGCCGGTACCTGTACCCCGAGATCAGCATGCTGTCCGAGGACGAGGAGAACGGCAGCGAGAGCTCCGGCTCCGACGAGAAGCCCTACCACCTGGACGCCGACGGCTACGGCATCAAGGCCAGCAAGCGCAGGAGCGGCAAGAAACCCAACCGGATCAACAGGGAGCCCCGGCAGCGTCACACGGCCAACGCGCGGGAGCGTGACCGCACCAACAGCGTCAACACCGCCTTCACCGCCCTCCGCACGCTCATCCCCACCGAGCCGGCCGACAGAAAGCTCTCCAAGATCGAGACCTTGAGACTGGCCTCCAGCTACATCTCCCACCTGGGGAACGTGCTGCTGGTGGGGGAGGCGTGCGGGGATGGGCAGCCCTGCCACACCACCCCTGCCTTCTACCACCACGGCGGCAGCAGCCCCCCCGCGCGCGACACCGAGAACTCCCAGCCCAAACAGATCTGCACTTTCTGCCTCAGCAACCAGAGGAAGCTGGTAAGTGGCCGCTGGCGCCGTCCCCGCGGGGCTTTCGGCTGGAGGGGGCCGCGCCGGCTGTGGCAGGGGACCCCCCGGGCGTCCCCAGCCACGGCCGCGCGAGGAGGGAGTTAGGGAGTGCCGGGGCTCCGGCTGCGGCTCCGCTGCCGTCGGGCCGGTGCGAGCCGAGGGGGAGATGGGATGGCGGGGAGAGACGAAGCGGCTCTGGTGGGAGCTGCACCGACACAGCCGGAGAGCACGCCAGACCCCGTGGGTGAGCCCGAAACTGGGGTGTGGAAAATACGGTGCCTCCCTTTAGCTCGAATAGATGTGCTGCTCAAAGCCCCCAGCAGCCGCGTCCGAGTCTCGCATGCGTTTGCTGAAAGGCAAAGGGACAGGAGAAGGGGAAAGCCTCCGAGGGCGAGAAATAGATTTTAGGAGCCAGAAATCAGAGGCGCAGGGAAAGTAAGAGTCTGGAAAGAGTCTGCATCTCCCCTCCGGCAGAGTCCGGGCAGCAAACGGAGAGGCGAGAGCGATTTGGGCGCAGGGCTGGCCGCAGCCGGGGCTCCCAGCCCCCCGATGCCGGCGGCTGGCGGCAGAGCCGGCTCCCCGGGCTGGGCGAGGGCTGCGCTGGCTCTGCACACCCAGCCGAGGGCCTGGCGTCCTGGGGAGCCGTGCCGGGACAGGGATGGGGGGAAGCCGAGGGCAACGCCATGGCACGTAGGTGCCCCTCAAGCACCCCGGAGGATGGCGGGGACCAGCAGCTCTGCCCCACGAGCTGTCCCAGCTTGCCAAAGGCACCAGCGGGTCTCTGCCACTGAGCAGGAGCCGTTACGTCCCGGCCAGCCAGGTTCAGCCAGTGTTCCCTGCTCCTGGCTCTCGGCCCCGTGCCTTTAGGGGAGCACCCTCCTCCCGGCATGCCGGCGTTCCTCGCGCCGGGACCAGCCTTCCGGCAGAGGCTGTCTCCGTGCCCGCCTGGCACCGGCACTGGCCAACGCCTGCCGTGCAGGCCCACGGCTCCGGTGGGGTGGGCACCTCTGCCCACGGAGGGTGAGGGGGCAGGTGGGAGTAGGACACGAGTCCAGCGGCCAGATTAGGAAAATCCAGCTGAAGCAGCAGCTCTGCCGAGGCTCCGGAGGCCGTTTGCGTGACTCCGGTGAGCGGCCGCCTCGCCGGCACGGCCATGCCGGTCCCCGCAGACCTTCCCCGGTGGCGTGGGGAAAGCAAACCCGCGGTGCGGTGCAGGGCTGCAGTCCTTCTCGGGGCTCTCCTGACGTACGGGGCAGCTCTTGCCACGCACACGCAGCCACGGGGGAGCGGGGGGACAGGGAGGAGGCGGCTGTCAAGAGCTTCAAGCCCTGCTCAAGAAGGCTGTGCCCTGGGTGGCTGGGTTTTAAAAACCTGTTGTCTCCTGCACGGTGCAGATGGTCTCCGGGCAGGGGTAAAAGAGAGCGCAAGAGCCGAGGCAGAGGCGTCGGGATGGCAGCCGGAGCCACGCACGCTCCAGCGTTTGAACCCGTTTAACCCCAATGAGTAACACCCTGAAGAGGGAGAAGTCTTTGTTAAGGATTCAAGGCTCATTAAGCATGAAGCAGCGGCGGTAAAACCAGTCACGAGCAAACTCTGACAGCTTGAGCGTTTCAGAGCAGGAAAACCCCAGGCCGTGTTAATCCCCCTTGCGCGTCCTTTCCCACTCACTAGGGAGTCAGAGCTGGGAGCAGCAGGCAGGAGGGAACGTCAGGAGTCTTTGCATCTCTGGGATTTACACTGCTAAATCTCAGGTCATCGAAGACGAATACACGGGGCGCTTTCCCCTTGGGCAGTGGAGACCGAGCGCTTCCCCTGTCCACAGCTTTCACGAGCACCGGTGCCAAACTCTCCCCAGTGGGCGCGGGACGCAGAGCACAGGCTGTGAAGTGCCCTCGTGCCCCAGCAAACTGCTCAAGCCAGTGCTGTCCCAGTTTAAAAACAGAAACTGCAGGTGGGGAAGCTCCTACAGGGCTGAACTGGAAAACTCCCCCCGCCTTCCAGTTACCAGCCTGTTTGGAAATCTCCTGTAGCAGCTTCGAAGATCGAGTTCGCTGTCTTTTGCTGGTATTGCGACTTTACATCAATTCCGATAAATTCCCATCACCACTTTTACATAAATTCCAATAAATTCCCATTGCCACTTTCGCATCGATTCCAATAAATTCCCATCGCCACTTTTACATACATTCCAATAAATTCCCATTGCCACTTTCGCATCAATTCCGATAAATTCCCATGGCCACTTTCACATCGATTCCAATAAATTCCCATCGCCACTTTTACATAAATTCCGATAAATTCCCATGGCCACTTTCGCACCAGACTCCTGTGCGGGGGCAAACCCCAGGGCAGGCACGTCTGTGCCGAGGCGCGTGGAAAGGATAAGCCGTGCAGGACTCCCGGGCCAGGATGGGCCCCCTCCCTTCCTGCAGCTCTTCTGGATAAACCTCCCCAAGATTAGATCCTCAGCGGCTGTCGAAGCGGACAAGATACTTTGGTTCGGTTGAGAAATAAGCTAGGTTGGGCTCACGCTGCGAAAAGGGGACCAAACCGCGCCTAAGCAGTGCACTCGAGCTGTGCTTGAGATTTTACAGCCAGATAACAACTCCATAGGTTTTATTGTGTGTTAAAGGAATAAAATAAACCATCTTTTATCAGGAAGGTATTTTGACAAATGGCGAGGAAATGAAAGCAATCTCCTCTGGAGTTGCAAACACAGCGCAGCTGGGATCTCGCAGCCCGTTGGAGGTTGGGTGGAAGGGACCCTGCCTTGGCTCTGGAGAGCCAGACGGCCACCGTCCCGTTCAGGAGAAGCCAGCTCCGTGCCAGACCGCTCGCCTTGAGCGCCCAAAGCTGACCCAGCGCCGACGCGCGTGGCAGCTCCAGCCCTTCGCCTCAGCGCCTGCAGGCTCCGCGCAGCTCCTCGGAGACCCGCTTCCCACTTACACGCCCCACGAGGGAAGGAGGCAGAGCCCCTTCTCCTCTCCCAGCTCTGCTCCGCGCTGAGCCCCTTCTCCTCTCCCAGCTTTGCTCCGCGCTGAGCCCCTTCTCCTCTCCCAGCTCTGCTCCGCGCTGAACCCCTTCTCCTCTCCCAGCTTTGCTCCGCGCTGAGCCACTTCTCCTCTCCCGGCTTTGCTCCGCGCTGAGCTTAGAGGAGAGCAGCTTGTGAGAATATAAACCGTCTTGCGCTGCTGGGTGCTCGGGTCAGAACAGCCCACCCACCCCCATCAGCAAGGTCTGCTTTGCCACCGTGTCTTTTTGCTCACGTGTAATGGTGTTGTTTCAACCAACGCGACCTCGTAGTACGTGATTCTGTCTGCCTCCGGCTTTCTAGGCTTTGCCGAAGAAAGGGTAACCCCGTGAGGGATCTCCTTCACGGTGCCCCCCACGCGAGCCCCTGCACCCTCTGCCCCTCTGTCACCAACTCTGCCCGTCCTTTTTGCGCTGTGCGGCTCCCCCCGAGAGCCGGTGGGAGACACCCCGGCCTGCTGCGGCCGGCTCCCCAAAACCTCCTCCTTCCCAAAAGGCCCCGAGCCTGCCCAGCTCCCAGCCCTTCCGCAGCCTCCATCCGTGCCGGGCACACCGTCTCCATCCCGAGCCGTGACTCCGAGGGAGAAGCCGATGCCACGGCTCCCCTCGTTAAAAGCCTGACGTGCTCTGGAGAGGCAGGAGATGGCACATGTGGCACTGAAGCCCCGCGAGACAGCGTGGGCAGAGGCCTGATGTCACCTCGTCCCCAGGCTGGCCGGGGAGGCAGGAGCACCCGGGAAGCTGCGGGAGAGCACGTGCGGTCGCTGTGAGCGGGACCCGCCGCAGGGAGGGCAGGAACGGGGGGGGAGGCGTGAGCTGCTGTGCAGAGGCTCTTCCCAGTGAGAGAGGTCCCAGGACAGAGCTCGGGCGGGATGTTTGGGGTTGCCGGCCGCTGTGGGCACCCCAAGGGAGAGCCGAGTAGGGCAGCAAACTTTCTGCGAGCCTTCCTAGCCGGGCCTTTGCCTCGTCCCGCATTTGCTGGCCGAGCAGCACCCCGGCAGGCAAAGGGGCTTGCCCAGATTCGTGCTGCATGACTCAGCCTCGCCTCGCACCCAGGCGTCCCGACGCCGCCTTGTCCCAGGGACTTTCCCATATCGGGCTGAAACCAACACCATCTCCCTGGAAAGCTCCTTCTTTAAAATGACTCACCGTAGGTGTCTGCCGCCCGCCGGAGAGGGCTGAGCTCTGCTAAAGGCGCCGGCGGCTGCTCAGGCTTGGGCCAGCTCCCCCCCGATCTAATCAAGAGGTTAAAAACCTGCATGGGGAGGCCTTGGACTGTGCCCCAGGCAGGACACAAGCAGGAGGGAGCATCACACTTGTCACAGGGGCTGCAGGACAAGGTGTGGGCGGGTGGCAGTGACGGACGGGACGGTCCCCGGCATTGCCAGGGAGCAGGCTCCTGCCATTCCCATAAGCGAGCGCTGGGAGAGGGGGCCCAGGGCCATGGGGTGCCCCGGACACCCCATCCCTGCCAGCCCGGGATGGGGCTTGTGCTTCTCCAGGTTTTCCTTTGTGGCTGTTGCCTGTGTCACCGTCCCCGCCACGACACACAGCGCTGGTGGGGAAAAAACGGGACGTTCCTCTTCCAGTGACCGTATCGGCTGGGAGAGCTGCTGGGAACAGCCACGGCTCGGGGCAGCTTGCAGACCCGCTTGATTAAACGCCAAAAAGTCCAAATCCAAGCAAAACCTCTTGCTGAAACTGTGCCAGGGCTGAGGACCGGACATTAGGAAAAAATTCTTCCCTGACAGAGTGGTCAGGCCTTGGCCCAGGCTGCCCAGGGCAGTGGTGGCGTCCCCATCCCTGGAGCGATTTAAAAGACGCGGAGATGAGGCGCTTGGGGACATGGTTTAGTGGGCGTGGGGGGGTTGGGTTGATGTTGGACTCGATGATCTCCGAGGTCTTTTCCAACCTTAATGATTCTGTGATTCTGTGACCCTCAGTGTCCTCTGTGTGCCGACGGCCCTCACAAAGCGCTCGTCCCCGCTGCCTGCGGTGCCTGGAGCTGTGAAGGGGCGAGCGGGCCTGGGGACACGAGACGTGGGGGCAGAGGGGGGGTCACCCCGAGCAGTCAGTGCCGGGATTGCGCAGCGGTTAAAGTGACAAGTGTCCAGCATCGGCCACTCTGTCTTCTGGAGTGGGAGCACGTATCTGCATGGAAAGCAAACCGGGGAGGGGGCACCGAGACCACCTGGGAGCCAAAATGTGTCGCAAAAGCGACCGCGGCTGAAACCCCCAGCCCGTTCCGGGCTGTGCGGCGGGCGCAAAGGCCGCCAGCTCCCCGCTCACCGGCGGGCTGACCTGTCCCGTCGCCCGCGGGGCAGGAACGGTGCCGACGGGTACCCCGTCCCTTCCCAAGCCGCAGCGGCAAAGCAGAGCCGTCTGCCTCTGCCGTTGCCCCGCTGGCACAGCTCGCAGCAGGGGCCTCGGGAGAAGCTGGCAGCCACGGGACGCAGCTCGCGGCTCTACCCCACCCCTGCCCTCCCTGCGGGCGGTGGGCTCCCTGCCTCCACCTCGGGGCGCGGGCAGAGCGGTGCCGAAGCCTCCCCTCAACGCGAGGGCAGGACGGGTGAGGATGGGCTCTTCGGGGAGCCTCCCCTCGCACAGACCACACAGCCCTGGGGGGGCCGGATCGCCCCGCGGGGGCAGCTCCCGCCAGCCCCGGGCTGCAGCCCCTCGCTGGGGGCCCAGAGCACGAGCCCTCTCCCCTGATCTGGGGGCAGCGCGCCCGCCCCCGCCAGCCCGTCGGAGGCAGCCGGGACCCCCGCCGAGGGCAGGCCGGGGTCACGGCACAGAGAGGAACGGGCATGTGGCGGAGAGGGGCTCCCCGGCAGAGGGGAGGGAGGAGGAGGGTGGCTGCGCAGACCCCCAGCTCCGGCACGATGCCTGGGGCACGTGGGGCAAGTGTGGCAGGAGCGCTGCAACAAACTCCTCCAGAGCATCTCCCAAACCAGCTCCGGCCCCCTGGGAAGGGAGCAGAGAGGAGTCCTCAGCAGAGATAAACGCAGCAGGGCTGCAGCGGAGCCATGAGAGGACCGGAGGTTTTTCTGTGCAGCTTGGACAGGACCCTCGGGCGGGGGTCTGGGGGGGGTTAGCCTGGCCGGCAGGGACCTGTGGGGCTTGGCGAAAGGGCTGGGGGGCCTGAGGAGCCCTGCCAGTGCCAGCGGTGTCACCGCGCCGAGCAGGAGGGGACAAGGCGGGCAGAGTTCTGGGAAGGCAGCGCTGGCTGAACCCCCACCGACAGCCCCCGCCGTGGGCACAGGGGAGCTCAGCAGCACCAGCGGGCGAGCGAGGCAGCAGGTCACGGGGGGTTTCGTTGCACGGACCTTGTGCGGCCGCGGGCGCCCGGCTCAGAGCTGCCGGGCGGCTCTGAGAGCGGGTCGCCGCCGGCTGTTAATGCTCTGTCCCTCGGGAGGCAAAATGCTGGCAAAGGTTTTTGAGGGCAGCCTCGACCGAGTGGGCTTGTGGTCCAACACTAAGGGAGGAACTCGCAGCCCTCGTAAGGGGTGAGAGCGGCTGGGAGGAGGGGGAGAGGAGGCGCAGGACGACGGGTTTGGGCAGAACCAGCTGATCCTGTCACCCGCTGCTTGCCTGCGCCCCTGGGATTTATTGCTGTTGTAGCAACACCGCTGGCAGCCACCTCTCCTGCAGCCCAGAGTGCCACGCTGGATGCAGCCGCCGGCAAGCGCAGGAAGGGCCGAGCCGAGCCCTGCACCGGCTGCTCTGCGCAGAGCACCGGGAAAGCCGCCCTCGCTCTGCCGGGGCTGGCACTGCCCTGCCCTGACGGGTCTGCGGAGGCGACCGGAGCTGCGCGGCACCCGGAGCCGTCCCGCGCTGGCAGCAGCCGCTCCGGGCTCCAGCGCAGGCGCGGGTGAAGCCACCCCGGGGCAGCGCCAGGGCTCAGCCTCCCCGGCCCCACGGCCGAGCCCCCCTGCCCTTGCCCCGGGCAGAGCAAGGAGAGCTGGGGAGCTCAGTGTCCCCATCGCGACGGCCCTCCCCACCAGCGCTCCCTCCCGCCGCGACCCAGAGCGGGGTCACTCTGCCACCAAGCCCACGGGACAGCCAGGGCTTGGCATTAGCCAGCGGGGACTGGAGTCTGGACCCGCCTGCAGGTTTTGTGCGAAAAGGCCGGTAATTTGGGCATGGGGCGGCACGTCAGCGGGGAGCGCCGGGCTGCAGGGACGGTGCCGGGGAGCCGAGGGCTCTGTGCACACCCCAAAAGCCTCTGCAAGCGCGGAGCCGTGAGCGGGCGGCAAGCCGCCCAGAGCCACGGGCAGAGCCCGGGAGCTCAGCGCCTCGCCCCAGCGCCGTCCCCCCGCTCCCCCCACGGTATCTACAAGATGGGACGGCTCCGCAGCCCTGTAATTTACTGTTCCTGCTGCACTTAATGGCAGCGGAAAGGCAAGGTGATAGGGGAAAAAATATGAGGCGGGATTTTCCGAATCCCCATTTCCTCTCCAGACAGCACAAGAACTCCTGGGGCCTGAACATCTGGGAAATTTAATTTTACCATTTCTGAGCTGAACTCCCCTTCCCCTCCCCTCCCCACCCCCGGTAACAAAGGAAGAGTCAGAGCAGGGGCCGCACGTGCAGCCGTGGGGGAGGCTGCACCACAGCAAGTCCTGCGGGCCAGCCCGGGGACGTGGCCTCGGCCGGGCCACGCTGGCAAGTCACAGGCCAGCAGCGGAGAGGTGGAAACGTCACCTAACACCTGGTCCCTGGGCGGAGAGAGCTGGGATCAGACCCCAGACGGCCACAAATCCCATCAAACTGGAAATGAGAAGCACCGGCTCTGCCTGCACACACCTGGCTGGGGCAGCGGTGGTGCTGGTGGTACTGGTGCTGCTGGTGGTGGTGGCAGTGGTGGCAGTGATGGTGGTAGTGGTGGCAGTGGTGGTACTGGTGGTACTGGTGGTGGTGCTGGTGGTGGTGGCAGCGGTGGCAGTGATGGTGGTAGTGGTGGCAGTGGTGGTGCTGGTGGTGGTGGCAGTGGTGGCAGTGATGGTGGTAGTGGTGGTAGTGGTGGCAGCGATGGCGGCGATGGTGGCAGTGTGGCAGTGATGGTGGTAGTGGTGGCAGTGCTGGCGATAGTGGTGGCGGTGGTGGTGGCAGTGGTGGCGGCGGTGGTGGCGGTGGTGGCGGTGCTGGTGCCGGCGGTGGTGGCAGTGGTGGCAGTGCTGGTGCTGGCGGTGCTGGTGCTGGTGAGCGTTCCTGGCTCCTGCCCGGGGAGCGAAGCCTGACTGGCAGCACGGCTGTCCCCCGGGGCTGGCCGGGAGGGCTCTGCGGCGGCACAGGCAGGTTTCCGGCAAGCCGCGGACGGCGACCAGGCGGACGGGGCGGATCAGCGCCTTCGGGGCCTCGGCAGAGCGCACAGGGCCCGCCGGCCGGAGCTCAGGCTGCAGAAGAGGGACCGGAGCGCCCCGAACCGGGCGCTGCTACCGACAGTTTGGTCGGCGTAGAGGGCTTCGGTCCTACCGCTACCTCTGTCCGGGGAGAGGGCTCGGGAGGCCGGCGGCTGGACGAGTGGCCGCGGTGGGGGCACGGCGCACGGGGCGGAGGTGCCGGGCGTCCCGAGGAGGGCAGAGGGGAGGCGGCAAGGGGAGTCCCCTGGCCGGGCAGGGGACGGCACCTGCAGGAGCTGGGCTTTGGGGCAGACGCAGCTCCCGTTCCTGCTGAGCCCTCCGGAGCCCCAGAGAGACACGGGGGGATGACGATGACGCCTCGGGAAAGCTGCCCCCCGGCTCCCGAGAGCTGTCGGAGCGGAGCTGCCGCAGGACTCTCCTGCCAAGCACCGGCGCGGGGAGGAGCGAGAGGCTCCGGGGCTGGAGCCAGCGTGCTGGCAAAACTCCCAGCCCCAGGTGTGTTTTTTTTAACTTCGCCTTCTCCTCCTTCTCTGCAGAGTAAAGACCGAGACAGGAAGACGGCGATTCGGAGCTAGATGATCGTAGTTTTCAGGAAGGACGACAAGGAGGAGCAGAAGGAGGAAGGATGGAAAAGCCACACACACAAAACCACAGCCACGGACACTCCTGCCTTCACCCTGCTGCTGGGGAGAGCTGCACGGCGTCACCCGGAGGACCTTACCCTGACCCGGACACACGCCTCGGGAGAGGCCGGGCGTCCTCCCGGCTCGGAGGGGTGACCGCAGACGGGAGGCGAACACGGACGCGGGAGCGGCAGGACTTTGCGGGACCGCGCGTGGCGGCTCAGAGGAACGCTCGCTGCGCAGGGACGCTCCGCGACGGCGCAGGCAATGCAGCCGCTGCCCGGCGAGCCAAAGGGGCAGGGGACCTGCTCCGGGGCTCCTTGGAAGGGGAGTCCCTGCCCCAGCGTCTGCGGAAGCCACGCACGGCTGCTCCCGGGGGAGAGCCGGCGCTCGGACGTGCCCCGCGCCAGGTCTGACTCGAGGAGCGCTGGTGAAACCGCTTACGGAAACACCCTGCTCTGCCCGTCCCCTTCCAGCTTTGAGCCACTCCGTCCCCTCAACTCTGAGTCCTGGGGTGCTGCATTTGTTGAGTTTAATCAATACATGCTGGTGTTTCATGTCATTGATATGATAATATAAAGCCTGAGCAATTTGTATAATTAAAAATGAATATGGTTCAGACTCGCGGCAGGAGCGGCCTTCCTTCCAGAGCCCCCAGCCCCCTCACGCAATAAACCTCTGGTTTCACCCTCACCCACACTGGCTTTGGACACCGTCCGGTCAGCAGGGGATTGAGCTGCAGCTGGAGGCCTGATCCGCCAGCACAGCCCCCCCACTCCAG
>VZTQ01004728.1:8140-67425 GCA_013400755.1 Pelecanoides urinatrix
AAGGGGGGCGGGGGGGGGGAAGTTCATGGAAAAATATGTGGCTGGCTGGGCTCGTCCTCTGCTTTTCTTCAAAATGCCGCTCAGGACACGCATCTTGTCTTGGCTCGGCCCCCTCGCGCCTTTCATTGACATGTCAAGTGCTGATAACCTGGAAGAGAGGCGGCGAGCTGTTTCATTATCCTTAGGTGGAAGAGCGCTGTGTCCTCGAAGTGACAAGTGACTTCTGGCAGGATTGCTTAGCGGGCTTCTGAAAACAACAAACAAAAAAGCCAGCGGAGGTGTTCATTTTTACCACGGTATTCCTTAAATTACCTGCAGTGTTTTCCTTGCAGTTCTGTCATCAGTAACAGCAAAACCAGCCAAACAAAAAAGACAACCAAACAAAAAAAAACCCAGCAACTTTTTGCTCCTTGAAGTGGTGATACGTGTTCGATTCCTCTGTGGATTGAGTGAAAGCAAGAGGCGTTTCTAAAACTCATTTAAATAAAAACTCCAAAACCCAAATTACGGATTTGTAAGTGGCTTCTCAAGCTTAAGTGTTCTAGGTATGAACCCCTGCGTGCTTCTGTGAACCAGTGTTGGGTTTTTTTTGTCAGAGAAAAATACTCTCCTGTGTACTGTATGCGGTTCGCTTAGGAGATGCGGATGTTGCACAATATCTCTTAAAAGAGGAAAACTACAAACCCCACCCTGAACTCCCAAGCAAGAGCTGGAATGCACATTTCTGTTTGTGTGTTGGAGAAATGCTTGAAAAGGGGAGTAACCTGTGCTCAGAAGAATGTCAGTTTTGTGTTACGAAGTTCCCATGCTTTTTCCTTTTTATGTCTTGAACAGTTTAAAGCTAGAATGTGAAAAATTGGCCAGTGAGAAGACAGAGATGCAGCGACATTATGTCATGGTAAGCAAGCTGCATAACAAATTCAAAATGTCTATTAGCTTGGTATACTGAGACCGAAATACATTTGAATTGCTGGAGGCAAACAGAAATATTATAGTAGCGCTGCCGTTGTTGAGGTTGCATCAGTGCTTCAATTATAAATCCTTAGTTTCAGGGGTTTATAACTTGTTTGCAGCAGTTAGTTTCTGCATGAAACCTGCTTTTTAACCTTTTAAGCAACAGGGGGTGTTTCTTCCAAATGCTAGCAGATTACTTGTCAGCCCTTGAAAGCTGTGTGCAACTTCCGTAGTGTACCTGGGGATGATGTTTTCACTTTTGCTGACTTCTCCCAGTGATCGTATCTCCTTAAAATGGTTGGGGATAATATTTTTTTCTGTGATGGGAGTAAACCAAAATTGTACATGTATGCATACAAACCCGAAGCGTACTTCCTAGAGGAACTGTTGCACCTGGGCAGCTGGTTCATTGTTTCACTAAATTCGGAATGGCAGGGATCTCAGCTGCGAAAGGGATTTCCTCAGTGGTTGTGGTCTGCCTGGTTAAATAATGTGCATAGGAAGACATCTCTAAATACGTAATTGCGTGATGGATCATGATAACTCCAGAGGGGCTTTTGTTATCTGCTCTCTTGTACATCTGTGAAGGACTAGCCATTTTCCATATGTACGTGACAAATAACACTCTTGTGTTTACAAAAAGAGTAAGTAACCTTGAAAAATTCTTAACCGAGAGCACAAGCATATGTTAAGGCTCACATTTGTCTTTTTCATGCCTGATGTGCTGAAGTCTTGGAAATTGCTTGGTACTGACATTACACACTGAACTGAGTTCCCTGCGATATTGAGGCACAATAAGAGATCTGTAGAATGGAGTATCTGTTTTGGCGCTGAATTTCCATGTTCTTTTATTTTTTGCATCCCTACAATTTAATTGTAGCTTTTTTGTGTTTTTAATTTAAAATATTGAATAACCGGTCTGTTGGACATTGCTGATTTATATGTGTGTCTGGCTTCAAGCACTTTGGGCGGTTTTTGTGGCATCTTTTATGTGTGCTAGGGAATAAAATCTTGAGCATTTTCTGTGTGGCTTTTTTTCTGCTTCTAATCTTTAACTCTGGTTGTGATTACTTTCCGTGATTTTTTGTTGTCTGGTTTTTTCCTTGTTTTATGTCTGTTCTTTGGAAATTTGACATGAAGCAATGTAGATAAAAAAGGAAAAAAAAAAAAAGATTGCAGTGAAATGCTCTTTCGAATTCCAGGAGCCCTTCAAGGCCAATAAATGTTTTTAGGTCTGCATGTTTTTGTACAGATGATGTTTGAGTCAAAGTGAATTTTGAAACGTTGTTCACAATTGCAAGGTCTAACAGAATCATCTTCTTCTTTCTTAGTATTACGAGATGTCCTATGGGCTGAATATAGAGATGCATAAACAGGTAGGTGGATAATTTATTCCGTGTAAGAATGGTCTATGTAATTCTCTCCTATCAGTCTTAAAACAGATGTGTATTCTGTGTGACTTGCTTTAATTGCATGTGTGAGTGCATTGGAAATTTTTTTGAAACTTCCATCTTTCGTGTGGTATATGGGCTTTGTGTAGGTTACGGTCTGGGCTACCAGTTGTGCATTATTCGGTTGACTTTCCACATGCAATCTCTGCACATGCAAGCGGTCCTAAACTGCACGGGGAGGGTGTATGTGAGTAGGGATGGGTATGTGGGTTGTACCTTCAGATCTGTCTGACCTCAAACCTTCAGGGTTTACTTTTTGGGATGATAGCTGTGTTACGAATGCTTATTAGGTGTCCAGGGATTTGTATTTGCGTTTGGAAAAGACTGTTCTCTTCAGTTAACCTGGACTGATTTAAGCTGGAGCTACAAAAGCAATTGATGCACAGCCATGTGCCTGTTTCCCTCAGGCTGCTTACTTGGACCTTTGTCCAAAACCAATGAGCTTTCTGTTCGGTTTTGTGCCTTGAAGTCTAGCACTTAGGCCAAGATTAGCAGGAGATTAGTCAGATGGAGCATGGTAGTGTAAATCAGAGTTTCTTATTCAGCAGTGTGTGTTTTTAACCTTCTGTAGGGGAGAATGAATTAAACATCTGACCTCTTTTCCAGTGAGGGAACTTTTTATATGGTGGAATTTAATACCGACAGCTCATTTTAGCAAACAGTTGAGCAATTCACCAGTGTTGCTGGGGAGTGTAAACTGCAGAAATAAAGAAATGGTCGGATGGGAGGAGAAAGACCATCTGAAAATTGGTTTGTATGCGTTTGTGTTCAAAGTTACGAATTTGGAACTTCTCTGGGTTGTGGAAATAAGATTTCTTTATCTTGTTGAGAGCAGACATACAAGTTGAATGTTTTTTCATGTTATTTATTATTTAGTATATTTTGTATTCCATTAACATCCCAATGCCACAGTACTGATTAGGGCCATTTGCACTAGATGGCATACAAATACGAAGACGGCAGGATTTCCTACCTCAAAGCATTTTGCATCTGCAGCTCCAAACTTACGGGACCTTGAATGTGCATATTATTTTATAGACATATACATAGACCTATTGAATTCAGATGTCCTCCTCACAGGTACCGTGAAGACTCCACAAGTGCGTTTAACAAACGATTGAGAGGAAAAGGCTGCGATTGCAGCTGGTCAAATTGTATGTGCGTGGTGACTCTCTGGACCTGATTCAGGTCGCGGGTGGCGATGGAAGGACTGGTCACTGACTCTCAGAGGTGTTGGGTTTGTTCTCAAATCAATAACCAGATTGTTTCAGGTGCCATTTAACAAAAAAAAAAAAAACAAAAACCAACAAAAAACCCCACAAAAAAACCAAAACAAAACAAAACAAAAAACCCCCCAATAGACATGGAAACAATTCTTGAAGACCAGAGTCCTTACAGGCCACCTGCGTAGCAAATTCTTACAGGTGTTTGAAAGCAAGCATTGCAGTCAAACTTGTTTATATTTATAGGTACCCTGTTTTTACAGCAATTAGTTGTATGTAGACTTACACTGACTGCACAAAATTCTGAGGGGCAAAATCAGTGTAATGTGGTATTAAATTGTTTTAAGTGGGGAGAAAAACACCCACAGCGAAAGCCCTTTTAACTTTTAATTTCTAAGTGCTTTACTTCAGAAACTGTATACAGTTATGGTGAGGGAGTCGTCAGCAGTATTCTGGAGAAATTAAATACTTAGTCACAACTAAGTTTGGGGATTACAAAGGACTGGGTTTTAATTAAACACCTTTTCCCATTACTGTTCAGTCTGTTCAAATTAGTAGTTTAAGTATCATGCTTTCATGCAAAACACTTAAATATTTTGTCAGATGTTGATTCAAATTGGCTGCAGCTAAAAAACTTGTTCTCTATAATTCTTAAATCTGGTATCAACTTCATATCTCTCACGACTCCCCTTCTACTGCCACAGCGTTTTTTTTTCCCCTTTCTCCTCTTGCTTCAGCAACGGCAAAATATTTCTCATCTTGCTTTATGATCACAGCGTTAGGGTCCAATTTGGTATATTACCTAGATAGCATTGATTGCTTCATTTGATGTGCGTGAGACTTTTTTAGTCTTCCACCTTAAATTCCCTTCTTCTCCTCTCCCATCTTTGAATTTTACTTGGCTGAGATTGAGCAATTCACCCTCTTTTTTTTCCTCTTCCCCCCCCCCCCNCAATCCCCCCTCCTTTGTGTTCCCCCCCCCCCCCCCCCCCCCCCCCGCTTTCTAAATTCAATCATATCAAAAATCCTGAGGGCAGTTTATCACATTATGAAATACAGACAGCCCTGCAAACCGCCTACTTATTATATTTTCTTTCTTTTTTTCACTTTAGCGCAGAGGCATATCTGTCTTTATTTGTTTTTCTGGGCAGACAGCCTTGGTTCCTCTCAGGTTCTTTTCCAGATGTACTCGCTGGATGCCCTTGTAATGGAAAGCAGGCAATAATGCAGTGAAGTTGCCCTTCGGCGTAATTGGGCCTAGTTCTCAAGATCAGGTTAGGCTTATTCACTTATTAGATTTGCGTCTCAAAGGGTTCAAGAGCAGGACTCCCTGGAGTCCTTGAAGTACTCTACTAATTGATGGCCCTGATATTTGAAACCTTTGTGTATTTTTCTGTTAAAGCTTCTGTTCTTCTTGGCTGCTCCCAGCCACAGAGTATTTATTTTTACAGAAATTTTTCACTGGAACAGAAAATGATGGCTGTGATGGAGTCATGACTCTGTGACTTAGCAAATTGATAAAAGGATAAATGCGCAGAGAACAGCGGTAGTGAGTGTGCCTGTGTGTCGGGGGTGGGGTGGTGGTGGTGTGGGTGGGGGGAAGAGCATCTCTCTTCCCACCCCACCTCCCGCCCCCTGTGATGCTCATCATCAGTCATCCTGTGTTGATTCTGATAGAAGACTATTAAAGTGAAACCTATGGGGAATTTGTCATTCTGAAAGGAAAGCTAATGTAATTAGTACCAATTAAAGTACATTTAGTAAATTGGATTTAATCTTAATTAAGCCTGCATAATGTTGCCAATTTTTAACAATTATGTTTGAGAACATAATTAATTTAAATTTTGGTAACTGAGTAAATAGCATTAGACTGGTAGAATTAGTCATTTGTATTTTTTTTTAAAGACAAGTGTGGGGTATGTTGTGACATGTGGTGTTATAGCCTAAAATAGTAAACTATTTTTTGATACTCTGTTCTAGGATCAATAGAGCTTCAAAATAGACACATTCCAAAAAAAAAGGCATCGAGTTGAGGGTTTTTGGGTCGCAGTATGAACAGATACTTCCCTACAGTTTTAAATTTCAATATTGGCATAAATATGAATGTTTGAGTGTGGTCTGAAGATGCCCATTTCTTGCTAAGTTGCTTTTTTAACTTTGTTTCTAAGAGGTTCAGTGGATAGTTTATAAATGAATAGTTGACATGCTGCTCTGTGTTTCTAAAACCCTGTTGCTACTTGATGGTGGTGGTCATTTGGTTTAATTTCTGAAGTTGGGCTGTTTTAATGTTATGGTAAACAGTTTATTTAAATTGCTGTAATCAAACATGCTTGCTGAAGGTTTTAATTCAGAATTGTAATTATTGCTTAAAATAAGTGTCTGTGTTTGGCTAAAGACAACAGATATTTGTGAATGGGACTGATGGAAAGCATAAATATGATACAGCATTCACTTTTTACTTCGATTATGTTTTTTGGAGGTGGCAATACGTAAATTCGGAGTCGCTCTTTTTGGTTAGACCTCCGTCTTTGAACTCATTTGCATGCTAGAATGTTGGATTTCAGCGTTTTTGAAAGAAAATTCAGATCTTTTAAGAAGCTGGGTATTAAAAAATAAATGAAATGACTTTTTAAGATCACAGTAAAAAAAAAAATTCAGTCCAATCCATGTAAATTTTATTACAAGACTTGGGCAACAACCATTTGAGTGCTGCTAAAATATTAATTGGATAGAAATGAAAGGGCTCTGCTAGCTGATAGGGCTCTGCTAGCTGCAGTAGTCGATGGTAAATGATGATAAATGGCATTAGGAACCTTTTAGCAAACTGTAATAACTATGAGGAGGGAAGCAGTATGGATTTGCATTATATCTGATACCCTCTAGTACCAAGTGGATTGCCAATACTGCTTGTTTAGCATTTTCTAAGGGCAATAGGATATTGATTTCTGACTTACAAGGAACGGCTCTATTTTCACCATTGAAAAGTATTGCAGGTTGTTAAGAAGAAATTGACTTGAAGAGGCCTGACTGCTGCCCATCATGGAGCAAATAAAGCAAAACTGCCGAAGCATGGTGGAGCAGCGAGATGGGGCCCTCAGCAATTTGTTGCTATTAATTTACCATGCTCGACAGCAAATCAATCGGCATCTACTTCATCTGCTGGAGAAAATGCTGTCCAGGGCAGATAAAAGGCCCTGTGTGGTGCGGGGAATAGACTGGATTGGCCAAACGGAGGCTGCAGTTAATGTGTAAATAAGTGAAATCAAGGCCACTGTTGCCGAGAAAGCTGTTTTTAATTAGGTTGGGGCTTTATAGCGAGCTATTTAAGAAAGTAGTATGGAGAGTAAGGGGAGATTTATTGCCGACTGAGTTAATATATGGGCCGTACGACATCCCAGCCCTGAGTCTGCTTGCTTTTTAAGCCTTAGTAAATTATTTTGGTAAAGGGGTAAAGATGGGAATCAATTTGTTTAATTTAGGGCAGAGTTTTGGCTGTTTTTCATCTTTATGGCCATAAAACACATACATCACAGAGAAATGGTTTGTATGTGCGCTACCTGTGTCATGGCAAAATACTTTTTTTTTTTTTATGTTTTTGGCAATGGTCTGGGCTTGCCGTGAATGTGTATGCATGCATATGTGCACATTTTTTTTTTAACACAGTCAGTACTTGAGTGTATATTGTCTTCCGTTTGAAGAATAGCTGGAGAGCCAGCTAAAATTATACTGGCTGAATTTGTTCTCCATTATAAACAGTAGGAAAGATTTAATAGAGATACAGGCAGTGGGTAGTCAGAACTGAACTGGTAAACTTCAAAATGGGAGAGATTAGAAGTGAAATTTGAAGACTGCAGCTCACGCAGGACTATTAAGGAGGAAGAGAAAAACAAGTGGCTTTTCCATCAAAGTCACAAAATGTAAAAAATAGGCTGTCAAATCAGTTTGACAACTGAGGCTTGTTTGTCCCAGTTTTAGGTTATTTAGCCTTTGAAGCCAACAGAAAAGCCTAGAAGCTTATGAACAGTTAGAAAATGTATTATTCCGCAGTTAAACCAGAAACCTTTTACTTGCTAATAACTGCTAAGTTCTGAAACGAGATTCTATGCTTTCTTTTCCTCATGGTGTAGATGTTAGACAGCCTTTCTGTGGAGAGGTCCTGTTAATTACCGGGAAGTCTGCTGTTGCCGCTTCTCCGCGAGTTACTGTTGAAATAACCTTTCCCCCTGCAACTGCAGCGTAACAGGCACGAGGACAAGAACTTCCATTTCACCCTGGTTTTGCCATTCGTAAGAAAAGGCAAGTGGTGTTTTCCCCCACTTGTTTTGGCAATTCAGACAGATGCTTAAGACACAGGAAGTAGCACGAAACATGCTGAGCACGCTTTTAAATTAAGACATATGCACTGTTTTTACTGGCAAAAGGCTGTGCTCTGCAGTGCTTAAACATAAAAGCATTCTTCTGTCTTTGAAAGACGCTAATTGCCGCGATGCTGCCTCACTGACTGGTTTGTGGGCCCACTTGTAGTTGCAGAGGGGGCCAGTGGTGACCCTGTGGTTAGGGTTGCCTAACGCCTTCCCCTATTAAAAAATTCTTGAAATTTTTTTTTTTTTTTTTTAGTAATGCAGGAAACTCCATCACCTTTGCTGTTGGCAGTAAGGGGCGCCGTTCTGGCGAGAACCCCCGGCCCCTTTTGGGCGGCAGTGGGGAAGAGGGAAGGCAGAGGGAGAGGGAGGTGATACGGACCTCTGTCCTCCCGCCTGGCACCGCTGCCCGCTCTTTGGGTCCGCTGGCGCGGCTGGAGGTGCGGCTCCGGCATAAGGCTCCTGCTGAACAGTCAGAACTTACTCCCCGCCAGGAGAGGGACGCTTTGTCACCATTTTGTATACAATAACTTTTGCACCATTTTGTGCGGTGAAATTTGCCTTCCTTCTGGGGGCAAAAAACAGATGCCGTTCAGCACAGGAAGAGACATTAATTAGCAAGCAGATAGGTTTCAAAGTGAGGTATTGGGATGATGAGATGCCCAAGCTTTACAGCATTTGTGTGAGCTTGATCCTGCCCCATTGTGTATGTGCATCATGGTGCAGTTTGTAGTTATACACTCGCTGATCTCATTACCAGTTTTCCTAGAGGACCTCTTTCATTGCACAAAATAGACATTAGGAAAGTAGAATTAAGGCTGCAGAGGCGATTGTAAATCTGGCTTGAAAATGTTTGGCTGCTTGGCTCGCCAACTGAAATAACTTTAAACATAAGGATTCAGGCATGTGAAATAATTGCGGTTGTAAGCTCCTCGAGGCAGGGATTCTGATTGCAGTTTATGTTACAAAAAGTGAGGGAGGTGCTTGCGCAGGTCCATCACAGTGTATACCACAGACTCAGTGCATTAAAGCTGGGAGACAGATTTTGTGATTCTTAAGTCTGAGGCTGTCAAAAATTGAGAATCCAGAGTTATCAATTTGGTTTTATTTTACTTTCTTTTTTTTTTTTTTTAAAATGAGAAGATATGATATACTATTTGTGGATGTAATAGAGAATTGGGTTTATCACAGCCATTGGGCCAGTTTGTGAACAACGCGATTATAATTGTTAGAGAAGTCACTTCTTTCGCTGTCTGCAGATTGAGCACATCTGTTGCCACTGACTTTCAGAAAACCTGTTTAGCCACGAGGTACAGCGGAAGCAGAACAAAGATGATAATGTGAAACACAGGATGTATAAACCGATACTTACATTAACTAACACATGACAGTATACTTGAAGCTGAACCTATCTTTACTCAAGAAATGCTAGTCTATGAAAAAAGTTGAATGTTTGAATTAAAAATTAATCTTTATATTAAAATACAAAAATACGAAGTGATTTTAAGAATACCTGTTTGTCTCTCTGTTTATCTGTGTATTTTTACAGGTTTTGTCTTCGTTCAAGACAGTATTTTTACGGTTCCGCTGGTATCTTGAAGTGATGCTTCTGTAATTTTTTTCCCTTGGTTTCGTTTATCTTAGTGGTGGCACAAACTCTGTAGGTCAGTGTAGCAGGAAGCGTTTTGGCACAATGTCAAAAGCAGGTGTCCATAACTTTTTTTTTTTTGATAATTTTTTTAAAATATAACTGAAATATGTCGCAAATAGTAAACAGAATTCTAAGTAGTGCTTTCTTGCCTGCGTGGCTAGGATTTAGACATAAGGAATCATCTTTCCTAGCCCAGGACAGGCACGTAATGCTCTGGTATTGAACACTCTGGTATTATGGCTAAGACGTTTAAATGTGCAGATGTCAGGCAAGTCAAAGTTATAGTCCCCACAGTAAACTTGAATTGGTCTCTCTATGGTTATGTATTTGTAAGGTATGCTGTATTGCAAACTCCAAATGGGAAATCATGCCAGTCCCCAGAAAATCATGAGATTGGCTTAAAATTAATCATGAGATAAAAATAATAAATTTGGGGTTCTTTTTATTTGCTTTCTCATTTTAAGCTGTCAAACTGCACTTGGCTCATGCTTCTTAGTGTTTCCTCCAGTTTTCTTCCATAATAATTTCTCGCAAGTAAGGAGTGAAATGTCCCGAGATTCATGATAAAGTCAAGGGAGCTGGGTATGAGATACCCAGCTACTTTTGTCATAATTTCCTATTCTCAGAAAATGTGTGAGATGTCCTCTCCTAAGAAAAGGTAATACCAAATTAAAAATATATACATATTTGTTCTGGAATTGCTTGTTAAGTTTTTGGGGGTTATATATCATAGTTTGT
Source organism: Pelecanoides urinatrix (assembly GCA_013400755.1). Lineage (NCBI taxonomy): Eukaryota > Metazoa > Chordata > Aves > Procellariiformes > Procellariidae > Pelecanoides > Pelecanoides urinatrix. Next base: position 18,519 of record VZTQ01004728.1, read on the forward strand.
AAGTTTTTGTGGATTATATATCGTAAGATGGCACAGATAACGCTGGTGGCAATTCCCCTTTCTGTGTTACAAGGTGAGGGAACGCAGGACATAGTTTTGAATGGAGCTCTTCTAACTTGGCCTCTCTCTTTTGGTCTGCTTAAATGGTTTCTCTGCAGGATCTGATACTGCCAGGGGTTTCTGACATTTGTTGGATGGATTTCAACTTCTTCAAAGGAGCAAAACCTTTCACTGTTGTGATTGGGATGTGGAACACTGGCAAAGAGAACGTGTGCTTTTCTTTTTTCTTGTGTTTGCTTAAAAACCTCAGCAGAGCATCTCACAGTTGAGCAGAAGTCAAAATTTGTCCCCTTCATGCTATAAAGAATCTGCATAGCAGTAGTTCCTGCCACTAGGATTTTTGTTTGACATGTGTCGTGTACTGTGTGCATGTTGTGTATGATCACTGGGAGCATTTAATTTTTAAAAAAGCCGTTCTTCTTGTCATCTTAAATACAGTAAACTTCTCTTGTATTTACTCTGCCTGCTTATTTGCCTGGCTTCTCGTAGTGTCTTGGTCATTTGGAGAATTTGCAAATGCAGAAACCCCCCTCTGACCCCATCCTGTGTAGCCAGTGATGGAGCAGCACTGCATAGAGGGCATGGTGAGGCTAAGACATCACCTGAGTTTCAATTACAGGCATAGCCAGATTTACTATGGCAGAAATGTACTTCGGAAAGCAAAGGGGCCGCTCTCCCCTTGTCTTTTCCATCTTTGAACCCAAAATCAACAAATCAAAACACAGCAGGGCCAATACATGCTCTCTGCAAATACTTAATAAAGCATTGTACGTGTAGGGAATGACAGCAAATGCTATTGAAACTTAACTCTGACAATTTAAAACCCAGGAACAACAGCAAATAGGTCCACCCTGGGTCTGTTGTGTGCTCAAGGCAGAAACCTTCCTCAGAACTCATTACGGGGTGTCCATGGTGTTACAAGGAGAGACTCAGCAGGGGATGAGGGAAGAGCAGGTAACCTGAAGCCCATGGAGCTGGCTCAGTGATGTGATCCTCGGGTGCCCCCTTGCAGCGGCTGGGAGGAGGCTTGCACGATGGTGCACGGACCTCAGTCTTTGGAAAGTCTGGGTTGCAGGATGTTCTTCTTGACAGTTGTTCAATGGCTGAAGCTGTCATTTACCACATTAACGTGACAGCGTTATTTAAAATTACTCGTAAGGCAAGTTGGGAGTGAATTTTTAGCTGGGGGTCATGGGGTCTTTCTCGTGTCTCTTTGCTTCTCGGCAGGAGAGGCGGAACTTCATTTTTGCTCATTCTTTGTAACACAGGTAGCCAACTGAGGTCTTCTAGGTTAATATATTTGGATATTCAGTTAACCTATCTATCTCAGTAGCTTCTGTTTGGTGGTCAACCAATTACTCCTACTTAGCATTCGATTCAAATTTTACCTTTTAAAACCATGGGGAAGGTGGTCATTTGAATCCAGCAGTTGAGCCAAGCTATGTTGTGGTTTTGGCTTTGAGAGGGATGTGCAGCTCTGCTGGATTTTTACGGTGGCTGCAGGATGAAGAGGTGTGGGTTCGGTACTCATCCTTTGTGAAGCACCGTGGGTCTCCAGAGAAAAGTCAGTGTTGGTATCTGTTCTGTTTCCTGCTCTCCATACCTGCAGGTGCTTGCCCAGGAGCTTGACTGCCCCGGATCTGGTGAAGAGGACATTTTTAATTTAAAGCATGTGACAAATTAGCAGTTGTGGGTTTTCTGACTGCGTGCGCGTGCTCTGCAGCACTTTGAAAGTCTCTTAACAATTCTGTGCCTCTGTCTCCCTCTCTGAAATGGCGATGATATTTACATGACGGGGAGTGATGCAAGATTTAATTTGTTAATGTTCATTATTAGATGAGAGGCTCTAGAGAATCACAGAACATTGAATGAATACGTATTTGCTGCGGAGGGAAGAGGACTCCTTCTGTCTGCTGTGTAACGAGGTCCAGCAGTGCCTTAACTGCTATGGGATTTCCTTTGTCCTTACGCCCTGGAGGCTACCAGGAGGTAATGCTAAAGATACTTGAGTTGTCCTCCTGCCTGCTGCTTTGTTAATTGTATTTGGAGATAAAAGTTGGAAATAGGGGTGGGGACTGGTCTTGTGATAACATTTGGAGAAGGAAAGCAAAGAGAATAAGGCCAAAGCTGGCCAAAATGCTTCTGCTGGATTTTTGGTTTCGGGGAGGAGGCAGAGAACAAGGAACTATTGGAGGAAGCTTGTTAATTGGTTTTCTTCTCACGTCTCCTATTTCCCTGCCGTACCATTCACTCTGTATGACAACCATGCACTTTCACAGCACCCCGTTTGAAAGATGGCACTGTGCTGATGTGTAAAAGAGAGTCAGCTACAACACCACTGCTCTCTGCTTTCGGTAATTTTATAAAGCATGTGACTAGATACAAAGTAGGTGCCTCTTCCTAAAATACCAGTCCATAGTGTTTGAATAACACAAGAAGATTGGAAAGACTTTGTGCCTAAAATACACCCCGTATGTTTGTGTCAGCGTGTTCACAAAGAATAGATTGTTTATTCTTATACTCAATTGAACCAGTAGGCTTTCTGTCCTAATTGCAGAAAGCTGTTACAGTCTGAGCACGTTGCTTATTTACAGTTTTTATCAGTACTTCTTAATTTCTGGGGACAGACTGTATGTTTTCTTTCTCAGTCTTGTCCTAAACAGCAACAACTAGAACAACAAAATAATCCAGGCGTTGATGAGAGTCTCTTGCTTATTTGTTGCTCTAAGACATTTTTGGTGGAAGAGACACTGGCTTCTCCAAACATAAAAGGACTTTTTATGTCAGAGTTACTTGTTATGTGTTTGTCTATATGTAAATATGGAGGTATTACTCTTGAAAAGTAAATTGCCTATAAGCTCTTGGTTTAATTCATTCAAGAGTGATACCCTGATTCCTTTCCGTCTCTCTATTTCCATGTGCTTCTGGAGATGGCCGTTTAAGGAAAATAAAGCTAATAATGTGTCTTTTACGTGGACAACATGAGGAGAAGGACATTTTCCATGCATCTCTGCAAGACACTTAGTTTTCTTCCCCCTCACAACTTTACCCTGGTTTATCTCTATAGACTGGTGACACCAAAACATGCATCCTGTTTCACTTGTTGGCAGCATAAAAAAAAAGTCTTACAATTCTGTGCCTGTGGCATCCCCGAAATTTCTGGGGAATGGTTTGTTTCTGACATTTGTTCTAAAACCACATTTGACTGGGGTTGACAGTTGTTCCTGTTCGTAGTTTTGATCATGTAGATAGAGATGTAAAGAGCAACAGCACCACAGGATTGTACAAGAAGAGAGCCCCCACGAGCATAGATGTGGGGTAGGTTTTTTTCTGAGGTTGTAGGTTTCCGCTTGAAGATGAGTTTTCAGACACGCTTTTCAAACTAACATCAGCAGCCTTGTTATTATACACCATCAAAACCTACCTCTTAGAAAGATATAAGACTTTTCCTTTGCAGATACAAACGTCCAGCTTCTTTGCATATGCAACATTTTTTTTTTTTTTCCCAAATATACCTTCAGCCAAATGGACATATAGGCCTTGTGAATGTACGAAATGATGATATTTTGTCCTTTGTTTAGTTGCTATTTACTTAGCTCTGTTTTCTGCCTGGAAGTCAGGTGTGTATTTCTTCTAAAGCACTGATTTTTAACAAGTCTTTTTGTGTGGGTGAGAAGAATCCTGGGATAATCTTGGTTTAGACATTTTCAAAGAAAAATGCCGCTATGAGTATGCACTGTATTAAGGGTCATGAGGTTTGTTTAAGCCTGTGACAGAACCTGGAGAGCCTGAAAATCTGTAGACGCAGGAAATACCTCTCTGTATTAATGTGAAGCAAAGCAGAAAGTTCCCAGGTGGATGAGATGCAGCCGCCTGGGTCTGGGGCTTGAGGGGCATCCCGGTGCGAGTTTCTGGACTATGCTGTCAAGGGTGAGACCTCGGACCAGCTGCTTTGACAGCTGTCTGCAGCGAGATGGGAGCGATGCTGCGGGCACTTTTGCATGGCTGTGCTGCAAGGCCAGCTGAACGAGGGCAGAGCGATGCTTGTGGTGTGTGGGGCAAGTTAAGCGATTCAACATGGAGCCTAAGAAATCCAGCCTGTACGGAGGGTAACTCGTAGGGAAATGTTGAGGTCACGGGTGTGTCTTAAATCTCTCACTGCTTGAAGGCTGAGACACCAAAGTTGGTGCTGCCAGGACATGCTGCTTTGGCTTGGTAGTCTCAGAGTTGTTTTTTGAAGAGTGGCACCTAAACTTTATTTTGAAGTGTAAGCATAGTGCGGATTTTTCTTAAACAAACAAAAAAAAAACCCAAACAAAAAAGCTGGGGAAGGCAAGGCTCTTGGTTCATCTTTTCTGTCTACTAGTGAGACCCATGTTTCTTCTCTCCCAGGAGAATGACTGGGTTACCCAGCAGAAAGCTGTCTGGTTTTCGTGAGATCCTTAATGGTTCGGTAGAGCTGAAAGAGGAGAGATGCATGCTGCGCTGTCGCCCTGGAAGGACTCCGGCCAGCTGGAAGGAGTTGTGCTGGGTTCCAGTTCCTGCCCCAAACCTATTTACATGTTCTAGCCCATGGTGGTTTTTCATGTACGATGATTCTGAGCAGGAACTGGAAAAGGGATTTTCCTTCTCCAGTGGAAGAATTGGAGTATTTCCTTCCCAGAGTTCACAGAAGCCTATTAGGGTGTTCTCCTCAAAGGTGGGAAGGAGAAGTAAAGAAAGAATTAAAGTCATGTATATAATGCTCTGATGAAACTCTTTAACCACTAAGCTGTTACATAGAAGTCTATCTGTTCTCCATGCCCCCCCTTTTTTTTTTTAATGTGCTGCTGCTATATTTCATGTGGGAATAATTCTGGCAGTGGTTCTCAGCTCCCTGGGGGACATGGGTGTAGAAGCATTGAGTTGAGGGAGTTGCAGGGGGAGGGTGTTTGCAGGGCTTAGTTGGGAGCTGGATGCCAAAGAGCTTGGTCTTGTTGAGCCAAAGACTCTTCTGAACATGCCTGGGAAGGCGACTCAGCAGGGTTAGTGGGGAGCTTCAGTGCTGGAGATGGAGACTCCTGTGCACTTCTGGTGACTTCAGCGCTGCGTCATTCCTGAGTGGGGAGGCAAGGGATGAAGATTGTAGTTTGGGATTTCAATGCCTAAATTCTTGAGGTGCTCCAGCCTTTATATGTGATGTGTCTTTTTTTTTTTTTTAAGATGAAAGGTGCATTTATGTCTCTATAGGTATGGGTAGGTGCCCCCCAGGTGCTTAAGAATTCTTGAAAAAATTTTTGAGCATCTGTCTGTTGGTGACTTTCTGCCTGAATGACATGTCTAGTCTGCTTAGGCATTTTTAAAAATCCCATTACATACCTTCTGGAGACTTCACCTCTGGCTTTCGCTGCTTCAGTTCTCTGTCTGGGAAGTGGAAACAATACTATTTCCTGAAGCATAACCCTTACCACGGAGGAGTTTTTGGAGAGCAGTATGTTAAGAAATGGGAGGTGAGATATTATTACATGGGAGTCACTTAGAAGTGTCTGTGTTTATCTCTCTAGACTGCAAGATGCTTGGGGCAGACTGCTCTTTCCCAAGACAGTTTTGTCCTCATTCTGCTGTCTTTTTCCGTTCAAATGCAATTAGCATGCTCCAGTGATGTACCTTTCAGCGGTAATGCAGTCAATGCTTTGATTTGTATTAAGGAAGTTTGCCCTTGGTAGTCTATCTTCTCAGCCTCTGTTCTCCATCTGGAAAATGGGATACTACTACTTTTTTACCTGGGTGGGATTTTTTGGGGCAAACGGAAACAAACTTTCTAACATTGTGGTAACGTGTCCCTGCCTTCTTCCTGCATGCCCAAACCTTGGCAAATGCCAGAAGTGGGGCTTGTTGCTGTACGTGCAGTGGTTGCAGCACAGTGGGATCTTGATTCTCCAGTGCAAGCAATTATATTGTAAAGTTAGGGAAAATACAGGGTTTGTTAAACCTTTCTGTGCCTCCTGGTTCTATGCAGAATTAGTCTGAGGTAGATTATTGGTATAGATCTCAAGTAGCTAGTTTCCCAGTCTGTTTTTAACCTCATTTGAATTTCTACCTGCCCATTAGACAATGAATCTGTACAAGGCTCTTTCCTGATTTATTTGTTGCAGAGGTTGAAGGAAGATAATGACAATGTGAGTTGTCAAAAGATTAGGCAAACCAGCTTAATATTCAACAATGAGGATCACAGCTTTGGTTGAGTCTTCACTTCTCAGCATGCGAAGACCCCACACGTGTGAGAAGCTGTAAATGTAGTTTTGAGCATAAATGCAAGTTGGACTTTGGAAAATAAATACTAGTCTGAGCATAATACAGGAGGAAGGTTTGATATCTGGTGCTCTCCACTGAAACACCGCCGTGCTTTTCCGCTTTGGTGAAGCAGTGGGATTTAGAAGGTAAAGTAGGTCACTTTCTCTCTCCAAGCATCTCTTTGCTGCTACCGTTCTTGGTTACCCTTCCTCAGAAGGGTGCTAATTTTGGAGGCAGAACAGCTGTGAATTTAGCAAGACTATAATATCTCTCAGTGTACAGTCTAGCTTAGTCAACAGAGCTGGAGAAAGCCTAATTTACAACCATATCAAATGAGCTCTACACAGGTTGTGTGGTGGATATTGAGAGTAATTTTGTATTGCTTTGGGCTGCATTAGCAGAAAATTGCATCTATTTTTAAAACTTTGTTTACAGGTACAGAGTTAAGATAAAGTGCTGTTTGGTGCATGTGGACGGTGTTCAAGAGCATGACTGAAGTACTCACAGGTGTGCTTTAACCACTGTTGAACAGACTTGCTCAGGTCCTGCTGACTGGGGAGTCAGCAAGGTTTTACTGTGCTGGCTATTCCTCCAGCTTCTTGGGCAGTTCTGCGGCTAGCTTAAGGCAACTTCAGTTTTGTGTTCATGAGCTGAAGTTATACTTGTGATGGTAAAGTCACTGTATCCCTTGTTGGTAACTGTTAAAAAATAGACTTTTTCTCACTTCTCTTTCCTTTGCTTTCACCTATGTAACATGGTATGTTACAGTAGTGAAAACTGACTTATTTCAATAAAGAAATCAGTCATTTTGAACTGCTTTCCCATTATATTAAAGGTTAGTATTTCCCAACTCATTCTTTTATCTTCACTGAAACTCACACAAAGGAAACGCAGCCTGAGCTATCCACCAGTCATCAAACCTATTTCCCTTTCTCCTCCCCCTGGCCTTTTCTGTGTTTTTGTGAAAAACGGATAGTGATTATACACAAACAGGTTTGCAAACAGTCAGTAGCTAGTTCAATGGTTTTAAGGTTTCCTTTCTTGTATTCTGGCAAATTTCTAATGCAAACAGAATAGCACAACTAAGTCTCTAATTGTCATGGGAAGCTGCTGTTACGAAAAGGAATAATTATAATAGTTTGTGCAAAACAGATTCTCATAAACCAAAATAGATACAACCTCTGTCTATTTTTGTGGGTAAAAATGTTAGGATTTGAATGAGTATTTTTCATATAAATGCTTGCCTGAAACCTTTTTGATTAAAAGGGTGGCAAGATTACAGACCTAGCAAACTAAATATGAAATTAACAAGCCCAGAGACTGCATTTCGGTAAACCGTAGAATTACTCCATGGCAAAAAGCCAGAGATCCAATAAAAAAAAAAAAAAAAAAACAAACAAAAAAAGAAACGACCAGGCACGGAAATGTGGTTTTGTTGTCTGTCATGCTGTCTGCTATAACCGAAAAAACATGCATTGTTTTATGAGTGTGTTTTCTTCACAGTTTTGACCACAGCATTTAATTTCATCATCTGACCACTAAGGAGCTAGTATGTCCACCAGTAATGTAAACCAGTTTTTATTTATTTATTGTTTTGAATTCACTGTGCAATTGGGTATCGGTGATTTGGTTTACCAGATGATCTAACAGGTGGCTGTAAAGACTAGTCAAAACTTGCAGCTAAACCAGACCGTGATGCTAACCTGAGAGGTGGAGGTGGAGTTCAGGATGTGGTTGATAGCAATACGTCTTGGTCGCAGGGTAGTGGAGGAAGTGAAACGGCGTGCCTTCCCATGCCCAGAGAAGTATCGGTGTCTGCGACAAGATGAGCAGCTTGCCAGGGGTGCTGCTGTGTGGTTTGCTCGCTTAACCATGCTCTTGTTCTCTGATTCAAAGGAGTGTTCGCATAAAGTCTCAGCTTAGAGGTTTTGTGTGTCTGAGACTGAAGATTTCTGCGCACTTCAAGCGGGCAGAAGGTGGCATGGATAATGAAAGGGGTGATCCCGCATTTGGGGTAACCCCACGGTAAACTGGATCTGGGGTGGGGTTTGTATTTAAAAAAAAAATTAAAATGAGGGGGATGAGCCAGGTTTTAAGTTGGGTAAGTTCCTTCTTGATTCACCACATACCCACAAAAATGCTAGCAGCACAAGGGTGAGGTGGGCAGGAGTAGCTGGATTGGGGGAGAACCTCTTCAGTGCCTGTTTTTATGCTAGTTTAAAGTGCACGCAAAGCTACAGCGAAAGCCTGCTCTCTCTTTCAAGAGCAGATACAGCACAGTTGGTGGGTGCCTAATGGGTGTGTATATCTGGCCCAGACATCTTTATAGGTTGGTCATGGGTGCAAAATCGGACCAACTTTACGAAGGAATCCTGTTTGATGCCTTTTCTGATAAGAACACATTTAAGTGGAAATACGTTGCTATTCTCACATGGTTGATCTCTTTATAGAGTTGATTATTTACCCCTTTCATTTGCTTGCATTTGACCTACTTTTCATGTTCTAGATGTTTTTATTGAAGTCTGTAAGTGCAGTATGATGAAGAGCGCACTTAACATATGGTGCACCTAGAGCATTTGTCTGAAATTAATGCAGTTCATAGTAGCTCTCCACACAAAGTGTGATCTCACAGGGAGCTACAGCACTGGAAAAGGTTTCATGAAATCTACATTTCCCAACCAGAGAGTTCTCCTTTGCTCCATGCCTCCTGTTCTGCTTTTTATGGCATTTTCTTAAACTTTGTGTTTCTTTAAATTGAAATACCTCTTGGATGAGGAGTATTTGAAAACTTGAATAATACTAATGTAGTTTAAAGATAAATGCCATTTAGTATTGCTTGACTCGGAGTCTGTCCTGGCAGGAATTTTACTGGGGGAATGCCATTCAAATGAATTGAACATCAGGATGTACGTAGTGTATCCAGCTGTCTTGGACAAGTGAATTTCCTGAACATCTTAAATGTGCGTGTCTTACAAATGTTTTAGCATTTGCTTTGCAAATGTGTCTTCTTAGGAAGGTTAAAAAGAAAATCGTAAACTGCCTGATTATTTTAGATGTACTTCACCAGTGAAACTACCACTTGTTAGATATTCACACACTGAAGGATAAAATTACCTGTTCTTCCCTTGTCCTCCTTCACTTAGGGGAGAAATAGCAAGAAACCCAGTTGCAGAAATGCTGAAATCCGAAGAGAGTTATTTTCAGCAGAGGTAGTTGTGCTCCACAATGATTGAAATTATGAGCCATGACAATTCATATAAATATTTTCTCCTCAATAGGAATCGGAGCTCCAGAGTGTTGTTTTGTTGTTGCTCGCAGGAAAGCAGCATTCTGCTGCATCAAGAATCTCTTCCCGTTCAGCTAGTCATCATGGCAAGTGTTTTACTTAAAAAATATGAATATGAATCAGCATCATCTGAGTGGCGGCAGAGATGTGTGAAATGCTGGAACTTCCAGTCTTTCCTTGTTGGATGAATGCGCACTGCTTGCCAGCTCCTCGGTACTGTCCCTCTTACTCTAAGGGCAACCTGCTCCAGAGAAAAGGAATCGGGTTACTGACCGGCTGTGTCATCATACGCAGTACGCTATAAGCCCTGAGTGATGAGGCTGGTGACGGTTCATCCTAGCTTGCCCATCCATAGGGTGCTGCAGTATGGAAGTTCATGGGTGGTACTTCAGTAGAAATGTGGCATTGCCAACTCAAAGGATGAGGAAATGATGAGGCAGCAGTAAAACAAAATGTGCCCTGCTTATACACCCTTGGTATTGTAAATAACTTTCACTTGTTAAGTGTTGATTTAAAAAAAAAAAAAAAAAGAAAAAAAGAGCTCTATACGTGGGAAAGGGAGAAAGGTGTCTTAAGTGTAATCTGACTCTCAGATGATCACTTTATTCCACAAACTGGGACTTGATGAAATACCACCGAGTATGAAACATTTATCTTCAGAAAGAATTAACAAGTATCATACTTCCACTTGGCTTAAAAATCGAGATAGTAACATGCCTAATTTGAATTTGTGTCATTGCAAGGATCCAAAATTGAAGCTTGATTATAGCATTGCGATAAAACCCGCTGCACTATTCTTTCATGTCTTTTGGGGTGTTGTTAAAATTAGGCTTTTGTGTACTGGCTTAAATGGGGCAGGATTTTTATCTGTTACGTCAAGTACAAAAATCTGTTACCTTAATCTGTGGAAATTGCATCTGAGTATTGCTTATTTTCATAGTACAACAGGAAGTCGCAATGGAAAAGGAGTTAAAATGTTGTTTCCTTTGCGTATTCTACTTTTCCTTGAAATAAATACCATTTTTTTTGGCTGGATTTCTTAAGCTAATTGATAGCTATTCACCACGCAGTGTGAAATTGCTGGGTAGGAAGAAGAGATGAGGGATTGAAGGCAAAACATGACAAAGTTTTCAAACATCGTAAGAATTGCTGTAACCAGACCTAACAAATGCACTGAGTAGATCAGTGTGCTGCTTCCTAGTATGTATCTTTTCTGTGAGCAAACATAATCAAGTGTGATTCAATGAATCAGACAGGCTATGGGCTCTACCTTTCATGACCTGCAGGGCTGAGGCAGGTAAGCAAAGGAAACCAGAGGTGGAAGAGAAGAAGTAACCTTGTTCCTGATGCAGAAGGGCTGATTCCTGGCCTCCAGACGGATCTGGAAGAAAATAAATCGAGTTCAGCAGTCACGTTGCTTTTCCTGTTTTTATGGGGGACTTCTGCCTGCCGCTTTTATAAGTTTATTGATCGGCTTTATGCAGTTCATTAAAACCTGGAACAACACAACACTTGCTGGAGAAACTAAATTTTCTTCCTTCTTTTTTGTCAGACTATTATGTGTTACCATTGGTTGCAGTGTTTTCTGCAAGCTTCAAGACTGAACAATATAACCTTGTAGATGTAGCTGGAAGTCTGGCACAAGCTTCACAGTTCTCAACCTTGATAGCATATCAGCTTCTCGGTGATTAACATTTGGAGCATACTGCTCCACAGTAAGCACTGTAGTCATAATACAGAGAGTGGATGTAGGATAATGGGTGCCTGTAGCTACTTCTGAGCCTTCCTTTGTGTCTGTGTGGGGATCAAGAGGTGGACACTGGCAGCTCTATTTTGTAGAGGGAAAACGATTTTAGTGTTTATTTTGTGGTAGCATTTAAAAAGAGCATCAGAACCCCCTTTCCTAAGCACTATATACGTAAATTTTAAAAGCATGGCTTCTTTTAGATTGACCTGCTAAAGATTTCCAGCTGTTTCCTGAAATGCTGCCTCCTTAATACTTTTCCAGGGCAGTTAAGGACACCTCAAGTTAAACGTAAGCCTACTGAGAACAGGTTTTGACTCTCTCACCTTTTTTTTTTTGTTTTTCATGATGCACGCATTGAAACTACTGATCTGCAGTATTTATTTCTGACTACTTTTCCTGCTATCCCTGAGAAACAGAGTACAAACTTGCCATGTAAATAAACAGGGAACTTTCTGTATCCAGTTAAATTAAAACTGCGCGCTAAAACCACTGTATGCATGTAGTTGCAAGGACAGGCTCACGCTGGCTTGTGCCATTTCCAGCAGGTGCAGAAGAACTGTGGTCAGACTCTTTGGAGGGATGTGTGAGGGGAGGAGTTGAGTAGTAAGGGAGCAGTGATTGTGCATGTGCTGCTGTGTTTAAGCTGTAATGGGAAAGATTAAAATGGGAAATTCTGACCTAATTGCAGCAAGGAGACAGATGCAAAAGACCGAACTTGGAGCTGAAGTTGCCTTAGTGTGATGGTGCTTAAGGTTATAAGCTTAAAAAAAAAGTTTTGTTGGTTTTTTTTAAACTATCAAGGCAGATTCCTTCAGTTGATGGAGAGTAGGGGAAACTTCTCATCCCTATGTTATGAGGCCATACTTCACAAAACAAATATTGCTGTGAAATGCTGAGAGTTGCTGATAGGTGAAGGGATAGTACCTTATAGGGGACTTCAAAGCTCTGCTGATGGAAACAGCACCTCCTGTGGCCATGTCCCCTTCTTACTCGATTCTGTCTGCTTTTTCAGCAAGTGTTTCCTGCTGCTTTCGAGGAAGGGAAATTGAAGCCAGTCTCTCAAGTTCCACTTGCAGCCTTTTTTCTGGATGCTCTGCAGGTGCTTGTGGCAGGGCAGGGTGCAGCTTGCTACCTGGTGGCAGCCTCAACAACTGAAGGAGTATGGGGATCTTAGGTTGTGCATTTCTGTTCCCCTACTTGCTGGTAGAAGTCGATATTAACAAAAACCATCGACTTCCTCAGTGTGACAGGCTTGAAGCATGTTTATGTGTCACCTTAGTTGACTTGCTTTTTATTGTCCTAATCATGAATGATGCAATATGTATCTTTTCTTGCTCATTTGAACTCCACGTGGTTCTTGAGACATTAAATAAAAGTCATGTCTTATCAGTTCACTTCAGCAGCCTGCGGATCGGGATGTGCATTAGAAAATTGATTTTGAAAATTCTGCCACTCCGATTTATTGCCTATGTTGCTGTCTGCAGTATTTTGTGTGAAATAAGCACCTAAATTAACTTACAAAGGGTAGGTATCAAGTTTACAGTACTTCATGAGCTTTGCTGGGATGTTTGTAAAGAAGGTTGATAGGAAAGTGACGTGGAGAATGTACCCACGATTGTTTGGCAGAGTCTGGTGGTCCCGCTTGCATTCAACGCGTATATGCATTGCTCAAATTAAGTCTCCTAAACTTCACAAATTGGCTTAGTGAAGAAGTTTTCTGTTAAGTATCCTTCTCAAGAGAGAACGTTTCCCTCTACTCTCTTTGACTAGAAGACTAGACTCTTTGTGGCTCAGTTTCAAAACACCGTTCCTTTAGGACTGAAGTGAAATTTTATATCCAGGGCTTGCAGTATTTCCTCCAGTTCTGTAGAACTGGAGTAAGCACTTCCAGACAACAGTCTGTGATTAAAACAAAACACATTCTTCTTTATGAAAGAAGAGTTAATTTTCTGTGAAATTCTGAGATTAGGTTTTTTTGCTTGCTTTATTCAGAATCGTGGTATGTCTCATACGGCGTAATAAAGTTTTTTTTTCTCACTAATTTGTGAAATGGTTGTTTAGATATTATGGGTGTGTGCATGTGTTCTTGGTAAGCACTTAATAAACTAGATTGATCTTTTTGGCAAAGGCTGCATTGTGTAGAACAAATTAAACCTGAAATAACAGTTGTTGCAGATTATTTTTCTGAAAGTGTAATTGCATATATTCTTTTTCCTACTGGCTGCTGAAATGGGTTTCCCAATAGTGTTTTATTATTCTGTTTTATTTCAACAATACATATATAGTAGTTTTGTTTCCATTCCACTACAGACCTACAGCCTCCAGTGGTAATTCTTTACCAGCAATTTTTTATAATTGTAATAACCATGGAACTTTGTGAAATATAGTGAAAATATTTTCCTGAAGTTTATATACTATAAATAAAATCCCAATTCTCTTTTTTTCCCTCTGCCAAAGAAGAATGCAAATGGAGATTTTTAAGCAACAAATTGATTCTGAACTCTCTATGTATCAGCACATTTCTGAGTATTGTGATATCTGGAGTTTATATGACTCTTGCTTCTCTTCTAGTCCCCATCTGTGCAAGGAATTCGGACATATGCTAAAATACTTATCAAGGCACTTAAACACATTCCCATATTTTACCATGTGCTTATGTCCTATTTTAGCTGTGTGTGGCAAGGGTAAATTGAATTAAACCCCTAGGTTGCCATCCTCAAAGGGATTTAGGAGTCTAATGGTCCGTCACATGCTCCCCTCCGCGTACAGCTGGTAGCTGCGGGGCCGCGGCCGTTCCCCAAGGACCAGCTTTGCCGAGCCCCCTCCAGGGGCTGGGCTGCCTTGCAGGACCGGAGGCGCAGCCGTGCCCACAGGCTTATCTTGTGCACGTTTTTCAGAATGCCTTATAGGCACTTGCGAACGTCAAGGTCAGGTTTTTAGGCATATTTAGGCAATTAAGTACCACTTAGCCATTGGCTTTGGTCAGAAAGATTTTCTTGGCCGAATTGGGGACCTAAGCTGTTGCTCCTGTGTTGTATCCCTGCAGTTACGCTGAGGGACTGTTAACTGGTACGGGTCTTCGTTCCTTTACTTGGATCAGGTTCTGGCACAGTGCTTTTATTGCCGTCTCTTTATATGCGTAACACAATGAAAAAGTTATTAACATTGTAGTTAATAAATATTTAATCTTTCTTTCTCTTTTTAAAAAAGATGCCACGTAAGTGGCAATGTAAAGGGCTAAAAACTGTTAAAATAGTGTCTTCTGTAGGTGTCTCCCAAAGGATGCACACAATACAAGCTTGCATTAGCTAAGTAAAAAGACGATCCCAGCCCGAACCTTCCCCGCCTGTGTCTCTCTCTTTTCTGGTTCCATGCTGGTGTGTTTTTATGCAAAACCAAACATCTTTTGTGTTTAGGGAAAGGAGTAATAGAAGTGTCAGTGTTTGTTAACATATTTGACAAACTGGCAGCAAAAGCTATCCTTTTTATATTTTGGCATGAACAATCGCCCTTTTATTGGGCCATTAATGCTATTTCAGAGCATCACGCCGTATCCACAAGCAATAATTTAGCAGCTGTTTATCAGAAGCTTTCATAAAGCTTTGAATAGTATTATAACACTCAGTAACCCTAACAACAGCATTTCAGAATCTGTGCTGGTTTAAATGGGATATCCGTGAATGTAGTTGTTCAGGGATGCGTGACCCACATAACCTATAAATTTGATTGGAAGTTACAGTGCTGGCATAGGCTGATGGATAGCAGATTAGAGCCCTGATTAACCATGTGGTTCACAGGCTAGGAATATATTGTCCTAAGAAAGATTCATCAGATGCAATCAGAATTTCAAGTGGTCAGATGAAATTCAAATGCACTGCGTGCTTTCCTCCCCCCCCCCTTTCTTCTTAGATTGCCCTCTGTTATTTATTTATTTATTTATTTATTTATTTTATTTCCAGAGCTGAAAAACACTTCTTTGATGAATCTGCTCCTCACCCTAAAGCTGTCTGTCTGTTATTCATCAGAAAGCAGGTCGCAGTTCAGTGAGCAGAAGAAAAGATTTTAATAGAAGCTGTGCCAAGGGCTGTAATGCATCATTTTAGGGCCCTAATTACATTACAATGACAAATATCAATGGTGACAACAGCAATAACCTACATCCTTTAATGGCTATGCTGGAAAAGGAGTTTGGGCGCTGCGCCATCAGATTAGACTTGGTTTCAAAACATGGGCCATTAGACGTGTGTGTGTCCACAGTATTATTGGCTGATAACTGAAGCCCAGTGGAAAGGCCTGTAAATAAAAGACGCCTTTCCAAAGCCTGGTCCCATGGGACAAAAGAGGCAAAATTAGATGACCGCGGAAGCAGCTGTGTTTCCGAGGCAACTTTGGCTTTCCATGTGAGGAATTGGCTGCCTGATTTTATGAAATCATGCTTTTTCGTTCTGCTGCCAATTAGGTTGATCATGAAAAACCCGTTGGCCTGATGTCGAAGAGAAAAGAGAAGATCCTAAACTGGCTTTTAAGCATAGGGTTTTAAAAATCCGTATGAGCGTAGAAACGTGCTTTATTTTGTGTCTGACTTTGTACCCTGTGCAGAGAGGAACGGTGGCAGGAGGAATAGGTCTACTGAGGTGCTGCCCTACATCACCAGTACCTACACCTTCAAGTTTTAGGGCGGCGTCGCAAGAAACCCACTCTGGCAAGCTTCAGGTGGCTAACTCCTTCTCTTGCGTGTTTTGTGGTAAACAGTCAGGCTTGTTGCTGTGGCATTATCCCCTACCGTTAATCGCAGAAACAGTCGCAGTGTCGAGGCAGAGGGTACTTTGTATTTACGATGTGAATATGTCTGGTTTAAAATTTTTTTGGCCCAGACCATGCAACGTCCTTCCTATCATTTGTGCACAGCGTTTTCCGTCGTGCCTTCCTGCTGCCTGCGGTCTCCACAGGTAGGCAGTCCGTGCCGCGGTCGTGCCGTGGTCCAGTGCTGCTCAGTTGGGCTGCTTCCTTGCTGCCCAAGTGCTGAGGTGATAAAAGATAACTGTGCACACAACCACGCAACTGGGGATGCTCATTGTTAGGGGAAGTGAAGACTGTTTTAGTAAGGAAATAGTGTAAACACCTGCCTGAGCGTAGCGAGGGCTTTTCAGCTTTGTTGTGACCGGCCCAGCAGGCCCCGTGCCTGGCGGAGAAATGCTGCTGGGGACCATCTCAGCATCTCTTGAAGCTGTTAGCGAGCTCTTTCTCTCCTCTGTAGGTCGAGCTGGGTGCTGTCTCCATCAGCTCACTTCCCTGCATACAGCATGAAAAGACTTGCTGTCCTGCACTCCGGTGGGATTGATATCGAGAGGTTTACTATGATTGTGTAACCGTTCCTATTCAGTCACCTGTTTTCGGTTACTTACAGCTTTTTGGAAGACGCTTTTTAGCTTAACATTTCCCAAGCTCAGAATCTGCCACGGGTGGATTTTTGTATAAATACTGAGCAAATGCGTTTCAACCACTTTTCTGGCCAGAAGAGCAGTAGAAGAGAGACATACTTCTTCTCTTGGGGGGCGGGGAGGGAAGTGATCAAAAGAAAAACCTCATAGCTGAAATAGCTTGAAATAGCTGGGGTTGAGTACTGTAATTGAGAAGAAATGCCTCAAAGCGAGTTGAATAAAATTATTTTTGTTGACTAAGCTGTATTCTGGCTGACCTGAATTTACAGGTTTGATGGAGAAGTCGGTGAAGTTTTACAGCCTGTGTTACTCAGGAGGTCAGGTAATACAGTTGTAGCAGTCCCTTCTGGCCTTGACATCTATGAATCCGCAAGCCTTTTAAAATTGCGCACTGAGCCCTTGCACAGCACTTGGAGCCAGTCCTGTTCTCGGTTCCTGAGCCGTGCCGTGGAGGCACCCAGCTGACATGGCGGTGGTGGAAGAGTGGTCTCCCGCTGAGCACAGCCAAGGCAGGGGCTTCCCGCAGGAGCTGCGCCGGAGGTGGGTAATGTTGCGACAGGCACTTTAAGGATGGGTAGGAGGAGTTGCTTTGCAGCGGAGGAAAGCATCATGTGCCTTTTTTTACTAAGGCACATAGGTGTGTTAAATGGCAGGTCAGAGGGGCTTCAGCTCAAGTCAGGATGGCGGCACTTTGGAGTTTTCGCTTCATTTGGAGGAGCCTGGAAGAGCAGGACGCATAGGTTTCTTTTCGGTTGTAAAGCACTCGGGAGGTTCCTTTAAAAAAAAAATAGCAGCGTGGCTGGGACCCAAAATTTGGAAATTACTAAATTAATGGTGCTTGAACCACTACAGCACAGGTAATTTGGAGCTGTGCATTATATTACGGTCTACAATTCCTTAATCAAATATTGTTTCTCAAGTAATGCCGTGTTGGATTGTGCAACCTCTCTGGCTGAGGCTTAGATGCACACATCTTGTCACTCCCTGTACTGCTCTGTGTAACAAGCAGTTCGTAAATCTCTCTGTCAACTAGAATAGTGAACGCTGTCTATTTAAAGGGGTATTTAAGTTTTACACTGTGGGATATCTGATATTACAGGCATATATAGATCTCTGAAATTAGCAGGTAATTTAGCTGTGTGGTGAACAGAACATATTCTCAAGTGTTCATTAAGGTACCTATGCTGCTGAATAAACAGAAAAGGTGAGGTAGATGAATGTAAAAAAATGTATTAAAATGATAACTTTAACGAGATGAGGACTTGCATAAACAGTGAGGACCAGTGAGAAGACACTGGGACAGTGTAACATAGAAATTGCTGTATAAATAACCCACAGGAATTTAGATGGATTTCAGAGAAATGAAGAATTTGTATTGCAAAGTAGCGTGTCAGCTCGAGTGTGTGACAGTGTGCACAAGGGGGCAGAGTTAGTTCCATACGTACCCTTGCCTCTAGTGTACCGTGTCTTCTGCTTATATAGCGCTGTGACTGTAATGTTCCTTGAACCCACGTTTATTTTATATGTGGTCCTGACTTTTTTACTGCTAGTTCTGAGCCTTTCTGTTCTGTAGGTTCTTTTCTAAGCGTTCGCAGTTTAAAAGACAGCATTGCAAAAAGGCTGGAAGGATTGCTGTTGAAAGAAGGAAGCCTAAATTGCACAAGTTCGTATGTCTTCGTCATACGGTTAGTGACTTTGCAAGAGGAAGAGCATTCTGTCCTACTGTATAAAGAGGAACTGACCCTGGTTACAATTTATTGTAAGAAAGTCATGATTTATTGTAAGCAAGTCTATGTGGCTTTAAATACTCTGTTACTGGAGCTGTAATTCTTGTGTTCTCTCTCCAAATCTCCTCCGCCTCTATTGCGATTTGCAGATTAAATACACAGAATAAGAATTGATCTCTAGTATGGAGATAAAACATTGTATATTATTAATTTCTGACCACAATTGCAACGTGAAAGTAACTGCTATTAACTTCGGGTTTGATAACAGCATAAATGTGATACAAGTCTGCAGTATCCCTTTCTAAAATATGTGGTAGAATGATTATCAGTGAAGTTGTATA
This sequence comes from Pelecanoides urinatrix, assembly GCA_013400755.1. NCBI lineage: Eukaryota > Metazoa > Chordata > Aves > Procellariiformes > Procellariidae > Pelecanoides > Pelecanoides urinatrix. The sequence goes on from VZTQ01004728.1 coordinate 37,394, forward strand.
TTGTGTTGCTAATGTTCTCATGATATGTAGTGGTAATATAGAAGTAATTGGTTCATTTGTTCCCTTCACTTACAGTGGCATTGTTGTAATTTGAAATGATCCTTCTTTTTGCCTCTTAGGAGAGAGTTTAGTTTGATACACTGTATTTTGTGTATCTTTTTTGTTACATCTCCTGAAGATTTATTCTTTAAATGCCTTTGCATAATCAGAATTAACTTTTCTCTGTTTTTTAAGGAAAACTTTTTAGCCGGAAATTATTAGCTTCCTAGGTATTGTTGAATTGGTGTCCAAATACTTTTGTTATTTTGATAATCTGTCCTGACCAGAGAATGATTAGAGATAAAAAAAAACCAAACAAAAGTATCTTCTGTGTTCATGGGTGACCATCGCATCTGAGAATTCATATAATTTAACTTTTTTCTTCTTGTCACTTGCAGGCAGAAATTGTCAAGAGGCTGAATGCTATATGTGCACAAGTCATTCCCTTCCTGTCCCAAGAGGTAGGTAGTCATTTGTACTGGTGCTGATCTAAACAATTGCCGCATCCTATCTATTACAAAAGTGGGACTTTGTGATGAGACTGTTTCTTTATGGATCTCTTGGTGCTTGTAGATGACTTTCTACTGTGCTGTTATCACTGTAACTTCATGATCTTCTCCAAGTCCATTATAATATCATTTAAATATATTTATAAAATGCAATGTGTTGTAATGTACTAAGCAAAACTTCAGTTGTTTAAATACTTTGCTGCCACGTACAGTGCAGTTTTTCTCACAATTATGACTTTGTCGGTCTGAAATCAGAGGATAGCTTGCAAAAACGCTAGAAGGGCATGATTTGTGCTACATTCTTGGCAGCAGGCATTAAAGTTTGGCAGAAACTTCTGTTTTGGTATACCAACTAGTGATGTTCAACACAGTTGGCATACAAATTGAGCTTTTTTCCTGCCTTTTTTCTCTCTGCATCCCAGATTTCTTACTACCTTAAATCCTTTTATGTTTTCTGTGTATTTGGGGAATATAGACAGAAGATTGAAACTTGCTGTGAGCTAATTTCTCTAAGCACTCATTTTCTCCAAATTATGATTTGCTGGTATTATCTTGAGTGCATTGTTGATACTTTGACGGGCAGTGGAACTTGGGGGAGTTGGTGGGAGCTGGTGAGGGAGCCTCAGAGCCACAGGCATGTGTGAAGTAAAATGAAAGCGTGGTTCATGAAAGGGGGCTTCGGGTCCATAATGGCTTGCCCTGCCCACCCCGCTGGAGGAAAGGGGCTGGAGACTGGGGTCTGCTGGTGCAGGCTGGCGTGCATCTATTTAATGCATGGTTTCATCTCAGTAGAATCAGTAGCTGAGAAGTCAAAGCTGGAAGGTGCATTTCTGTGCAATGCATCTGTAAAACATTGTGGCTGAGAACGTGCTGTGACTCTTTCTGCCACCTTTTCAGTTGTTCCATAAAGTGCCATTGCTTTTCAAGAGAGCTGCTCATCCTGCTGCAAACGAGAGGCTGGGTGCTCGGTATTAGCATTTAGCTAATGCGCTGCATGTGTGCACGCGCGTGTGCATCTGTGTGTGTTCGAAATGAGAATAACGCTATCAAAACTAGAACCTGACAATGTTCATGAGAGCCGCTGTACTCTCTGCTTATAAAGATGGATTTGTGAAAACTAAATGATGTGTAATGATCTAGTTACATCGCTGGGGGACCAGAATTCAAGTCCTGCATGGATCTAAAATGAGTAGCTGTTGATTTTCTACTTTGACTGTTACAGAATCTCTATACATCTAGTTACAAAGTTTTATTTGCTATGCAGGAATAGCACAGCATATAAAAACGAGGTGTAAAGCTGATTCATACTCATGCTAAAGTGAGCACTAAAATGACACCATTTTGAAACAAAGGCAGGGGTGAGTACTTGGCAGGCAGAGCTGTGATCTTGGCAAAGACACGGGATGAGCATTTCCATGACAGAGTCATTTTCTCTAGAGTATGGGATACCGTGTTTAGAAACTTTGTACTAGTGTACTACTGCTGGTACTGGTACTGCTATTTTCAGCTGCAATGCTAAATAAAACTTTACTACTGTACACAAGTAAGTCACACTGCTCTGCTTGCTCTGCTTGCACAAACCGAGCCCATGTGCTTTCTTCGAGTAGGTGTTTCTTGCCAATTAGACAAGCAAAGGGATTACATGGGCTTAGAATACATTTGAAGAAAGATGTGTTTGATTTGCAGTGACTGGTGGATTTTGGCCTTTGATTTTGGAAATCCTAGCCTCCACCCCCTCTATACGCTCATGTGGAATTGAGGAAAAAAAAAACAGCAAAAAAAAAAAAGGCTGTAGGTTTTTGAGCTTTCATGTTAGTGGCGTTCCACTCAGGTGAGCATGGGCTCTCTCCTTTTTCTTTGTTCCATATGCATTGTGCTCTCCTGTCCCTGGAGCTAAATTGCCCTGGAGTCATTTGCCTGAAATTTGGTATTGGTGCATTTTAAGTCCTTGCCCTAGAGAGAGGAGGCACTGTGAAGGCTGCACATTGTCCTTCCATTCTTTTCTTCCATCGAGGAGAATCTCCCATGTGGTGCTCACATGCAGGAACTTGGCAACTATGAGCCAAGGGCCCTGATCACTGTTTTAACAACCTCCTGGCCATCAAGCTAGGCACGGAGGGCAATTTTAAAGTAATTCAGGACTTAGTCATTGCAATAGCTTATCATTAATACGCTAGTTTTAAGAACTATTTAGGTAGACAACTGAGATGATCCATACTGTGAATTTAGAAAATGATGTTGTCCCACTTCTGTCACGGGTACAGTACCACCCAGTGAGGGCTTAAGCGCACCAGTGTCAGTGTGCTTAATGACTGCTGTTTTCTTCATTAGGCTTTAGATCAGAGCTTTGAGTTAAGCAGTTTTAGATCTGAAAACAGGCTCTCGTACAGCTTCTGTGCCAGTGAACCTCTGCTTTTTAAATCCGTGGCCGATGAAGTTTTCTTCGCCTGTTTGCTGGTCTCCTTTCCCAAGTCTTGCAGCTCCTCTCCTGTGCGTATTGCACGGTGTCAAAGCTCTTTGGGCTACAGAGGAGGTGGAGGGGTCAAAAAAAGTTCACAACTTCAGCGTTTTTACATGCATTGACAAAGACAAAAGGGAGCACTTCCAAAAAGCCAGCGTTCACATCCATCTCGCCTGGAGGTAAGTGTGCTTTTTAGTTCACCTAGCAAGAGGGGAGGGGGACTACACAGCAGAGAGAGATTGAAAGGGGAAACACAAAAAAACTTTTCCCGTGTCTTCACAGTGCCACTGATTGTGATAGTTTTCATATTGGGGTTAGGAAAATCTTGGTGATTGATTGACCTCTGTTAGTAGAAACACTTATTTAAATCAGTTTATATTGGCATATGCTTATGAGGCAAAAGAGAACTGATCTCCAGATTTGAGTATTCTTGGTTTCTATCTAATTTGTGTCTTTAAAAAGCGAGTGTCTTAATGGAAGCCTCTTTATTTCATCATCTAGATTAATAGAGAATTGAATTGCAGCGTGCTTTTGCTGTTTATGCATTTTGCATACAGTCTAATTGTGGAATAGTGGCTGAAAAATGTGATCAGGCTTCTTTGTATTGTGCCTGAGGGAAAAATGAACAAAATACAGTGGTTACATGCACTGATGGCAACATTATTGCCTCATAATAGCACCAAGTTAACTTGTCTTATTGCTTGTTAACTTTGTACGGAATCAGTGGCTTGCGATAAGTCACTTAGAAGTAAGAAATCTTGGCCAAAATCACTAGAGATCTCGTGAAAAGGATGCAATTATAATACATCACCCTACCGTGTACTAATGCATGCTTTGTTTCAGGGGACAATCCAGGAAGGTATTCAGGAAGTTCTCCAGGCTTCGGTCAGTTCTACTGTGCTGTACATCATCTAAGCATATATTGAAAATAAAATTCCTAACCTGCCTAAATACGCCGTCAAGTGGTACCTTGTTTTGACGTTGACTCCGACTTAGGCAGACTAAGAAATAGCAGCACGAAATATGAGCTTCCCGTTTTGATAGGAAAGAGTGACTTTGTGGTTGAGGCATGAGATGAACCTCAGGGGTGATGTGTGTTCAATTTCTGCTGTGATTGCAGGCTTCCTGTGTGCAACAGCCATTTTCCACCTCGCCGTGACACCAGTTGTGAGATACCAGTGTGCTCAAACTGGTTCCTGTTGCATAAGGTGAAGGGGGTGCCTGCAAGGTTGTAGGTAAATACTTGGAGGTTGTTAGCACTCAGTTAACTTAGTTTTGATCTGTGCAGCTGGTATAGATAGTTCAATGTTCACATCATCGAATGATCTAGCCAGTAAGATGCAGTTCATTTTGGGTCTAAAGCCATAGATTGTGCCTCTGCTAATTTATGCTGCTTCTCAGCTGAATTTACCAGCTGCAGCACCGTGTGACATTGCACAACCCTGCAGCTTTCGAGTTGGGGCTGGTTCCTGTCTGGTCAAGGTGGTGTGTGTGGCTGCCTGCAACCTGTAGCTATCGTTGTGGGACCCTGTGGGCTACTGAGGGCTGAACAACTTCACGTGCTGGATGGTGGTATTTGTTCAGTGTGGCTGGAGATACTCATATATCACGGTTACCTGCTTTGGAGTAAATACTGACTGTGTTTATATTCATGAGACACACGCAAGCTGGAGTTACATTTACAGCTAACAATGTAGTTGTGGCAACCCGGAGCTCAGCACACCCTGCAAAACCTCAGCAAGACCCGCAAAAGCTGCTTGAGAAGCCAGGCAAATGTTCACAGTATTGTCCCCTGTCACCTTCCATGGAAGCATTACATACACTGGAGGAGGCTGTAATAAACTTTTTTGGAAGGTGCACTTTCCGTTCCAGCTGCCAGTGAACTAGCTAGTAACAAGCTGGAAGGGTTGCTCTTTAATAGGGATCTTTAGTTCCCCATACACGATAAGGTGGTCAAATATACTTAAAAGTACAATAAAATGCCAAGCACTGGCATGCATACACGCAAACAAACATATAAAAGGAAATGCTGCATGCAGTCTTTTCCCTTCAAACACTTTAATATTAGTTGATGGCTTTCCTTTTACAAGATAGATATGAGCCGTAATATGCTTGCTCTTCTCTGTACATACATTCCCTGGAGGTGCTTCTAAAGTTCAGTAAATTTGGATGAAGAGTTTGAGGTCCATTATATAGAAGCAGAGAAGGAGTCCTTACATGCTGTTCAAAAGGAAGTAGTTGTTGGTCTGAGATGTGAGAGGCTAAGACGACGAAATAATTTTCCTCTATCTTAGATTTGCCCCAGAGTAGAGCTGAAACAGTAAGTACAAGGAAGCTTGTCAGATACCTTAATCCTTCTGCCAAGGAAGGCATCTTACTAGCAATTTATGCACATATTGCTAATAATGTTCTTACATTTTTATGAAGTGGTTATTATATCTTGTCTGAGTTATGGTGCCTGCATGCAGTGACCCTGCTGGTCCCTTTTAGTTTTCTAAGTGTGTGCTGTACTCCACGGTAAGTGTGTGTTTGCTCTCTGGTTCTCACTAGTGTTTTTGGCATGGCCTCATCTCATTATGCCGTGTCGAGATCGGGCTTTTCAGAATGGCACTGCTGCAGTTCTTAAGCAAGACCTGGTCTGTACTCCCTCTAAACAGATAATACTACAACAAAACGATATGAATAAAACATAGCAGAGCCCGCTTGCTTCTGCAAAGTGAATTGTTCAGTGAGTTTTGGATCTTGTTGGCAGTGCTGGAATTAGGTGGTTTTAACACCAGCCTCGGTATGGGCACTCCAGGGGGAATTTTAGCCGCTGGGTTGCTGGCAGCACAGCTCTCCTGTCACTGGGAGCCGTGGGGGAGCCTGACATGGTATAAAAAGCCCGGGGATTTTCCACCATGCTGCAATGCCTGTGCAGGAGCCAGGGCTAGGTGACAAGACAGTGTGGTGAGACAATGTGATGGTGAAAAAGCCTACATCCTTCTTGTGGTCTCTCTTGTTGCTACCCACTGTGAGCCTTCCAACACAAGGCAAGTGCGGACACACCGCTCATTACAGACAGCAAAAAGGGGTGAAGAGAAGAGACAGGGAAGAAGTTAAAAAGGAGAAACGATACTAGTCTGCGTGACAGGTGGGGCAGGGTATTGAGTTCATTGCTCTGGCCCGTTAAATGCAATGCAAAATACTGTTTTCCCATAACTGAAGAAAATGGGTCTGTCATTTGCTTGTGTGCACAGAGGAAGGCTAGCATTAAATGCGTGTGAAAGCTGCAACCCTGTGTCTGTATTTGATTGGGAAAAAAAGTAACCCTTTTTTGTTGTTGCTGTTTTTACTTGGCTGTAAATTGCTATGTGATCACTTGATGGGCAGACTAATGTGTACTGCTTGGTTTTAACATAATGCTGCTCGCTACCGGCGCGCTGGCCGGGAAAGGCATTGAAGCACGCGGTGAGCACTGGACCCGTCCATCCCCAGGTACCTGCGCGGGCTGGGCCAGCCGGCTGCCGTCCCACCCGGCAGGCCTGGGGCTCCCTGCCCCTCACCGTGGCTTTGGGTTGCAGTGGGTCCCCGGAGCCTGGTCGTGCTTCTTCTCTGTCTGTAGAGACCTCCAGCTGTTACCGGGGCCGGGGTGGGTACCGTGGAGCCCCCCGCCTACCCTGGGCTCCGGACCACCGGGGGCAGCCGATGGGCTCTTCAGACCCTGCGTGGCAACCTGCTGCCCCACCGGGTGACGGCTGTCCTGGGTCTTTATCCACTGGAGTGTGTGGCTTGCGCCTGTGGCTCGAAGTAGCCCCGGGGTCTCTCGGGGCAGGCCTCCCGCTGGGTTTTGGGGAGCCGAGTGGGAGTCTGCTCCGTTGCTGTGATGAGGTGGAAGTGATGGCGCGGCTAATTACAGACCATCTATTTTGGGTCTTTTGCCACTGCAGATTAAGTCAATATTAAAGCAGCTAGCAGTAGGAAAGTTTTAATTGTCTCTACCATACCTAATTTAGGTTCAGCGTTACAAGGCCCATGGGTTTTCTCCTCTCTATGAAGGCTTGATCCCAAACCTATTAGAATCAATGAAAGATGCCTTATGTGGCTGCTTAAGGAATTCTGTCTTACAGTGCTTTCCAGCAGAAATCTTAAAGTGAGATTTTGGTACTCTGCCCCTCTGCCTTCTCTTCCCCTCACCTGGGAATGAAATAAATGTTTTTCCCAAATACTCCTCAGAGCCATTCTTCGTATGTTTGCTGTAAAGGAAAGGAAACCATTTAAGCTCTTGTAGAGTTGACTTATTTTTCCAAAATCTGGATGAAAATTGCAGTAATTTCTACAGTAGCTTTGATGTTTTCAGGCCGGCTTTCTGTAGGTCCCTCAGAAGTTGTTTCTTCTCCTGCCCATGGCCCTGGGAACAGGATTTAAGTAAATGGGTGCTGGAACTGAACACTCATCTATACAAATCAAGAGCTATGTCCCTTTCTTTACTTCAGTGTAAAAGCATTGCCTAGCAGATGGTAGGAAAGCAAAGATGACTGTAAACCTCTCAGTAAATGATTTTTTTTTTTAAAATAATTTTAAAGATTTTTAGAGCCCATTTTTGGTTTTATTTTGTTTTGTTGTTTTTTTTTAAGGTGGCTTGATCAAAAATGCTGACCCATTTTTAGTGTGGTTGACCTCCACCAGAAAATGGTGGTAATTTTTATGATCACCCATATAGAGCCCCATATCACTGGGCTTTCAGGTACATAATCGATGAAAGCTGTGTCTGTCCTTAATGTGATGACCTGGAGATGATAGCACGTCGTCAGGAACTTGAGGCTTGAGTACCGTAATTTCCTTTTTTTCCGGTTATCTGTGATGGTGATACACCACTGCATTTTAAAATTTTTTTTCTAAATGCCAAGAACACATTTGCTCGTGTTCAGCCTGCTTTTTGTTCTTTACATTGTCTACTTATAAGTGGCAGATTCGGTTTACATTAGCAGTGTAGCTTTACAAACTCTAAACGGGACTGCTGTGATTCTGTTTGCAGCAGTATGTTATTTGCTCTCCTGGCATTTCCTTCATTTAATTCATCTCTGCTTAAAAACAAACAAACCTTAAAACCATTTTCTTCCTTCCAGGAGTGTTTCTAAATTACTGCCTTCATTATTTGCATTTATCCATTTTTCATAGTTGAGGTCAGCATTTCTTACAGTTACGGGTAGATTTTTAGGCTTGCTTTTCCTCACCCTGAGAGTGAAAATGACATGTTTGTTTGTGCGCCGCACCGAGAACTGGCAGACCTGAGACTGCCAAGCCCCCGAGGCAGCGGAGCCCACCTCTGCGGCTCCCTCTCCCACCAGGGCTCAGGGTGCTGCCTGGGGAGTCTGTCTGATGCTCTTCACCTACTCTTCTGTTGGAGGAATTCTTGAGGATTTGGGTCCCCACCTTATGTTACGCAGCTTTCTGCCCCTGGTAAGGACACACGGGAGGTGTTGCTGCGTGGGCTGTACCTTGGCTCCACTCTGCCCGTATACACAGCAGTGTGCGGGGGGGGCAAACTGGAGGCTTTAAAGAGACCCTCTCAGCCCTTTCCTTAAACTTTGCACGAAAGAACATCTAGATGTTGGTTTGGATACAGAGCTGATGTTCCATCATTACGGTTTCTGCACCTCTCGAGGTAGGCGAGAGCTCACGCCTGCCCGTGTTCAACCTGTGGCTGTAAGTCCAAGGTGACTCGCTGCCGGTGCAGGTCGCACAACCCGCCTGCGGTTCCCCCTGACCCCCTCCTGCACCAGTTTGTCGCGTGTAGTCCTGATCCTGCGAGGCTGCCTGCACAGATGAATTTGCCACCGGTGGAGCTCCGAACAGGCACGGATCTGGTTGCAAGATGAGGACCTTATTTTATTTGTAGTTGGTGTTTTCAAATAAATATCAATCAGTTTTCAGCATACAGCAATTTTGGATTTACTGCAGGAATACAGTATCACTCAAACTGAGATAATATAACCACTGAAGCTTGTAAACTGTGTTGTTAATTAGACCATGTGTTTTTGATGGACTTCTTAAAGCTATTACAACTTACATGTTAGGGATTGAAATAATTAGTTCTCTTTCACGTGTTTGACAGAATTGTGAATGGCATTTTAAATTTCCTTCTTACAGTTGAGCTGCTTTGAAATGTACCAAGAAGGAGAATCTGTATATCCTTCAGGGATGTGGGTGCCATGTGCTTGTTGAAAATACATACCTTTCTTTTTCAGTATGCCTTTTTTTTTTTGTTTCAAACCAAAACGTTTCTGTGGCTGTAAGGAAAGCAGCTTGCATTTTAAGTTGACATGTAAATTCAAGAGCACACTGTGCTGATGAACAAAAGGAAGGCAGTTCCCTGTTTTGCCAGGTTGTAAAATGGCTCTTTTGGGGAGCAAGGGGAGCAATTCCTGGCAAGTAATGGCATAAATAAATTTATGACCTGATAAAATCCTCCCCTTACTCTTGCACATCAACACAGAATGTGACTGTCTGTTACAGAATAGTTATTTCAAGCCCTGCATGTATTTGAAAAGCAAAGAAAAAAAATAAAAGGAAGAATCTGTGCTTAATAATTTAGAAAACAAATAACTTTATTCTGTTTCTGATCTTCATTTATAGCACCAGCAACAAGTGGTGCAGGCTGTGGAGCGTGCCAAGCAAGTGACCATGGCAGAACTGAACGCAATCATTGGGGTATGTGATCTTTCTGTTATAGCTCTAATAGTGTTTGTAAATAGCTTTTCTTTTTCTTTCTCTCCTGTGTGAACTCATTTCCGTCAGGTGGGCAAAAGTTGTGGGCAGTGGTGAAGTTCAGTAGCTTGATCTTCATAAAAGCTGGTTGCTACCTGAAAACTTTTGCTTGCACTGTGCCGAGAAGACTAATGGGGTAATTAATATCTGTGTTGTGTCCATTCCCCAAAGTTGGGTCGGTATCTGTGTTTTTTGTTGTCCTTTTTAAGTAACGTTGCTTCCTTTGCATACTGTGTGCCAGTCTGCTCCTGCAGCCACTGTAACAAGTAGCCTTCGTATGACACACTGTGCTTTAGGAGGGTTTTTCCCATCCCTGCTGCCCACATCTTTTTCTGGGTGGTGGCCCAAGACTCTGAATATTTGCCATGCTTTTTATTTTTACATCAAAAAATAGCTGTTACTTTTCTTTAAGGAAAAAAAAAAGCCAAACCCACAACCAAAATCGATGGCAAAACAACTTGTCACCAGTGCCCTCATAGGCGCCCTGCTCCCAGTCAGCTGCAAATACGGGTGTGTGGAGGAGACTCTCTTGTAAAAGCTTTACTGCCAGCAGTATTAGCCCGGTATATCAGTCCTGTGAGGTTTTACAGGTGTGGGCAGCCACAAGTGTTTACATTTTCAACTGGAGAGGAAAGGCATAACAACGAAAGCAGTGGCTGTTCACACTACATAAAATAAAGGTGAGAAGTCATAGCTTAATAGCACATTATTCACATGTATAATTATGCAGTTGGTGCAAGCAGTTGTTTAAGTTGCTCTAATGAAGACACTACAACTGAACTTCCCATCTTCTGCGCCCTCCCAAATGCTTTTTCTTTTGTGTATAGATTATACATAAAAGTCTTTCCCTTTGTTTTATTCAGTGTATCAAACACACTTTGAAATGCTAATTATTCCATTTACTTTCATTAAAATTCAAATTGCTGAGTGAAGATGTGGATAAGGGTTGCCGAATAATCAATCTGAAGTGAAGATATTGCTTCAATTATGCCTCTGTCTCTTAACAAGGAAATCAGGACTCTCTGATAGTTGCTGACGGTGGTGTAGAGCAGTGGTCTGATTGTAGCTTGTTTTTAATAGGCTGTTTCTAACTCTGTTTTGTGTTCCTCTGACCACAAGAAAACACTGGTAGTCAATTAGAAGATATAAAGGGAAAAGAGTAACCTTTATTTCCTCTGAAGTGCCCGTTAGAAAGAAGGAGGTGAATCGGAGCGAGTCGTGTAGAATCATGAATAACATTTGTTGTACATCTTTTACGCTCCAGCGGGGAGAGTGGGAGATGAATAATTTCCCAATTAGTTTTCATTACCTAACCAAAAATATTGCCTTATATTAACGTTCTTTGCATAAAGTAACTAGCTAAAGGTTGGCTTCTTTGTTAAAAAAGTTTTTATATGTGTGTGCTACATGTGCGTACATAGCGAGTGCGTATATGTGCACGTACCATTGTGTGTGTTTGTGTGTGTGTGTACGTGCACATGCATGCGTATGAATACTTCACCGTCTATTTGTGTACATTTTTGCCATTCACCTTTGTATGTATTAGGGAGACTGCAAAAAGCAATTTGCTTTCTAGTAAAGAGTACATTGATTGATGTAGAACATGTGATGTTATAGATACTGGCTCTTGCACTCATTATTTAAGTTTATCCTGCTTTCATGAACCACTAAACCACACAGAATAAATATAAACAGACTAGACATTTGTCTGGGAGCCTGGCAGTAACTTTTGTTGGTCTTCCCTGATCAGACAGAAGTAAATTTTCTGTTTTGTTTGTTGCTGTCTGGATTTATCTTTTCAAGTCAGTTGAAATTCTATTGCCTCAAATTTTCATAATATCTGAATTTTGGTTTTGTGCATTAAAATGGGACAGCTCTCACCTCTCTCACAAGACTGATTTTTACCTTGCTCTACTGCCTTTTTCACTCTCTTGTTTTATGTTGACTTAGGAAATGCTGTGTGGCCCTGTGAGTTTTAGAGAAACAGGAGCAATACAGAATGAAAATTTCGTGTTCATCAGGTTTAAAGAAAAGTAATCTAATCCAATCTTTAGGAGATTAATTAAAAAGAAAGGAATAAATAGGATATCAAAAAAGCTTAAGTTCTAGTTGCATGAATACCCACAATAATGTTATGTCTGCACTTAAAGAGATTTAAAGTCTGAAAACGTAGCATGGGACTAAAAAAGGCTTGTCATAGTTTTTAAAGTGAATACCCATAAAAATAAATCAAAGAACGTAATTAGAAATCATTGCTTTTCTGTATCTCTAATTATGTTGTCTTATACTATTTTGCCATTTGGTAAGTCTGACAGTTTGTGTTCTTTTAACCCTGTGATATTGTAAAAACTTCTGAAGTTCATTTGCTCTTTACAGTTTTTAAAAATATGTCTTTTAGTTACCCATTGATCTGTGTATCAGACAAAGACAGAAGCAGTATTTGAGTTTTTGAAATACAACTGTAGCTTACGTTTCTCTGTGCTTTGGGGGGCCCTATTCAGTTCATCTCATTCGTGCTAAACCCTTTCGGTTTGAATGGAGGAACCCTGGGTTTGAGTTTAAAATGGATTTTACCAGAATGGAGGATGGCACAAGAAAAGAATCGAATGTGCACAAATCATGTCTCTCTCTGTGTTTCACATGTATATATTTTTGTATGAATGTGCTCTGATTTAATGGAATCTGATGAAGCACCTTTTAACTTTGCAATATTATTCTATCTTCATTGGTAAATGAACCAAGTCAGTGATCCGTGCAGTTTAAATGCAAAATGCTGAAGTGAGCCTGGAACCCGGAGAGACTGCTTGTTCTCCTGACAATAAACTAGTTGTGTTTAATGGAATGAAACACAGTTATAATGACTTCTTTCACAGGTCATGTTCAGTTTAAAACTGTTGACGGGCTGAGACAAGTTAAATACCATCTATCTTCTTCTGGAGAGATGCAGGGAGAAAAACTAAACCAAAACTAGGTGTCATCAGCATGCTGCAGGAGGACTGTAAATCTGCAGGCATCCAGACTCTGCATCTGGTGTTTGCCATGGACGGTATGGTACAGCATTCTTGCTCGGAGCATTTTGTAGTGCGCATCCAGAGCTCCTTTCCAGGTTGGGTGTATCGGCACGAGCAGTGTGATGTATCCGGTTGATCTTGTTACGTGTCATAGCTGCCATAGTTTTAAATTAGAATCTGTAAGATCACACTGTTGGAACAACACACAAATTCTGGCCTTAAATCAGTAATATGATCTAATTAGGAATGATGTTTTCATTTCCTCTATTATTAAATTGAGTCGTCTAACTCTTAAATTTTTTTTAGGTTTGGGTTTGGGGTTTTTTTGGGGGTGATTTTTTTTTTTTTTTGATCCATTATACTATATAATCGGAACATGCTGTGTGAATATTCCCTTTAATAAGGGAACCAGGGAATTAACTTGTAACTTTATAAGAATTTTATCAGGGTCTTTCCCCCTCCCCCCCTCCCCGCCCCGTTTAAAAACCGTGGTTGGGTAGTAAGGCAAAAATGGAGGCTACTGCTTGTGTGCCTGTTTATCACACAGAGAGAGATAAATGTACCGAAAACTTAAGAACAGGTATGTGATGGTGTTCAAAGAAAATGCAGTTTAGCACAAGAAATGCTGAACCTCAATTTTTAGCAGTGACATTTTAATGATAGGAAGTCTGCAAAATTATTTCCCATCAATTGTGAAGGCAATAACAAGCCTTGGTGGTTTTTCACACCCTCTGTGTTAAGTGCTTTCAGAATGACAGCGTAAACTGTGTTGGAGAACTCCAAGGAAGTAAAACTGATTAAAATGTTCATGCTTGAATGGTGCTGATGGAATAGTTCATTTGGACTTTCTCTACCTCCTGCAGCTCAAGCTGAAATATTAAAATTCAGTGGATTTAAATCTCTCTCCCCTCAGCTCAGGAAAAAAACATTACATTTTAATAGGTTTTAAACTCATAATTCATTGGTTTGGAGCAGCACTATTAAATCTATTTAAATATTACTTGTATTACTAAGGAAATGATTTAAATGATTTTTCCTTTGCCATTCTATACATCTGAGTGAAAAAAAAAGGCTTTGGTTTAATTTTTAAATATTTTGTTTTATTATGTCACTTTTATTATCTTCCTTAAAAATAAGCAAATGGCAGTTACTGGAAGAAAGGACTCCTCCTGTATTGTCACATATAATCATCAAGCCATAAAGTTCCTTTTTTAATACACTGCTTGTCACGATTTCTACCCTGTGTTTGAGGCTGAGGTGCTTGTTTGACCCATCTCGAAAGGCGTGTAATTTTTGATTGCTTTCAAGTGAGTAGTCCATTTTACAGCTGTGGAGAACAACGCCTGTTTGGAAAAATAACAGTATGCCATCGCAGGTGCGGAAACCTTTGAAAGCGGTGCGGTGGAGATAAGTGCAGAGGAGTTGTAATAAAAACTTGGCATCAGTGCATGCTGCCGTTGCCGTGGCGCCTGTGGTCCGGGGCTCCCGCCACCGGTTAGTGAGCAGAGGCATCTCCCACTCCTCGCGGAGGGTGAGTTGTTTCTGCCTCTCGTGTGTGCGCTCGCACAGTGAGGAAGAGCGAGGGGTTTTTGGTTGAGCCAATGCAGCTGAGGGGGAATGTTTTCATTCCAGTTTGCATGGCAAAGTCGGTTTTGCCAAGCGCGTGCGTCGCGAAACAGCAGCTTCAGGGGGGATGGGGAAGGGCGGTAGAACAAGCAAGTGTGTTGTAGCATGGGGGGCAACAGTCACTTGTCTCGCCGGCCCTTCTGTATTGCTTGTTTAAAGGCATATTAAGTGGTGGTTGAAGCTTAAACACTGTGGAACGAGTTGGCCGCCTGCAGTACCTTGTACACAGGTTGTCACAGTGGGGGGGTGCCAGAGGAGGTTGAGTTAATGGGTGTGTGCTTTGAGTTCTGTTTATTTGTGTACCTTAAAGGAACGTTGAAATTCATTCCTCCCAGTTTAATTACTCGTTTGCTGTTTGTATATCGAGGATGTGTGATCATGTGGTCCTGCAAATTTTTTGACGCTGCCTCGTGCCTGAAATGGAATTGTAGAAGGAATTGTAGACACAGAAGTCTTTTGGATGAGCACTTTGTGTTTGAATTATTCATCTGAAGTCTGGGTAGGTTAAAGACACCATGTTTTTTGGGGGGAAAGAGGCATTTTGTAGGGATTTTTCTTCTCCCCTTATTCCCAGGTGCCAGCTTCAGAGAGAGCCTTGCAGGTGAAGCCTAATTTAAATAAATCTCTTCCATATGCAGCATTATTCTGATTTAAAGAAGCTGAAAATGAGGCACACTATCTTTTTAGGGATTTTTGAGGGAATTAATTAGAACGTAAATAGTTCCAGGTTCCGTATTGACTGAAAAACTGCTCCGAGGATGGATTTTAAATGCTGTTCTATACTTGGAATTGGCTGCCACTGTTTTCCTCTTTTCCTCCTATTTTCAGTAGCTGTGGTAGCTACTGAATTTATTATATTGGTCTATCATACTATAGGAGCAGTCAGTAACGTTGCAGTGTGAAGTGCAAACCACTTATTACATCTCACTGCCAATATGCTGATGCCAGAGGCCCTGCTCATTATGCTTAAGTAAGTGCATATGACATGAGTGTTATGGCTCACATACTGTATCTGATCAGGCAGGAGAGCTGACTTCTGCCTCCAAGTTTCTAAAGGTTTTCCAAATCCTGGCACCAAAGCTATGTGACCACCATATCTTTTTTTGAATTAGGATTAATCAGTGCAGATATGAGAAGTCCTGTGGAGAATTTTCTTGATGTTCTGCAGCATGAACATATGCAATATTTTATTTATGACTTACTTTTGTATGCTCTCACTTCACACACAGTAGAAAGGAGAAAACACTGTTTCCAAGGTGGTCTGTACTCCAGTATGTGGAAGCTGTCTGTCTGCAACCAAATACAGGTTTGCCATACTCCATCAGACTCTCGGTCCATTATGTGCCATATATTACCTTCAGTGACGGCCTTACACCGGTGCTTTGGAAAAGAAGAAAAAGCATATAAAGGATCTGCTTGGTTTTCAGGTATTGTGAAGGGAGGGTTTCCCAAAAATGCTTCACTGCAAAATCAACAATGTTTATGTACTCAGTGGAGATGCAGCCCATTTAAATATGTACCCTTACTAAAGACAGTTATTATTGTGTCGTGGTTTCATACCACAGAGTTCTGATATCACCCCTAAACAGGGTTGTATATTTGTCATGTAGACTTCTTCCCAACCACACTTTGCAGGCTGTTGCCTACAGCCATGAATGAGGACCAGGACTCCATACAGTGGATCAGTTAAGTGATTGCTTTTCTTCAGGTATGTGGGTAGTTCTTTTGGTGTCTTCAATCTTAAACATAGGCTAAAGCAAGGGCTTTAGTGCTTAACTGGGATGGATGCTAAAGTACTGCATAAGGAAAGTATTTCCAGACGTTAAGTTCATCCATGAAGAAGGAATTTAAGAGGTCTTAAATCTTTAAGTTGTCTGATATTTCAGAATTTTTGACTTTTGTTAGGGAGACAATTCCTTGCTTATTGTTTGGTGACCTTTTTACTTCCTTAGTATATGAATGCATCACAAGCATTGATGAACTTACTCCAGTAACATTTCTGAATCAAGGAGTACTGCTTTCCCTGTTCTGCCTTTGGAAGAGGCTGAGGCAGAGAGAACAAGTGGCCCTTCCACAGTCTCAGAGCTGTGACTTAAATCCAAGTGATTTGATCCTTGACAAGACCTTCCTTCATCAAAGCTGCTGTAACTGGGAAACTGCACTAAAGCAAAAGAAAACACTTTAGGTTTCAGTTATTTGAATAATGGGCACTACATTAAAGAGACAGAGCACCGTCTCTCTCAAGGAAACCTGCTTGGAGAGAGATAATGGTATTCACATGTCCTAAGGCCTTATGTTGACCTGTGGGAAGAGGCTGCTCACCACCGAGAAGAGCAGGCATTACAGTGCACAGGACCAGAGGGGCACCAGAAATGGCAGTCTTTAAAGGCGCAGAATGAGTTGAAAGGATGGATCAATCCAAGTAACCCAGGTTTTTATCCCAAGCAAAGACAATTTGCTGAAATCCAACACAGTGTGTGTTGGTGTGTTGTAAGCATGATGAAATACAGTGTTAGCACCTAGAGAGCTACGGAGCCTGTGCTTCTCAGTAATTGCTATCCAGAAATTTGACTTGCTAGGGATTGACTTTAAAAGATGTGTTAAACAAATGCATGTGTGAGATGCGTAAGATGCATCTCTGTTATGCTAAGACTACATGGCTCTTAGGCTATACCTCGTGAGGAAGCTTAGAAGTGAATTATAGTTGCCACGTTAAAAGCTCTAGTGACAGAATTGCTTATAGATTTAGCAACTCAGGTCTCTCTGTGACCAGTGGCATTACTTAACTTTTCTTATAGCTTTTATTGTTTGATTCGTTTTACATCTCAGGTGGTACTTTTTTCACTTCTCAGTCATGTTTATGTAGCCCAGGATTTCAGAAACTTTTTCATACGAGGACCCTAGAAGAAAGTTATTTAGGACTCTGCTGGGAAAACCATAGGTGTTGCTCTCATTTTCTGTTCTAAAGAAAAGGACCAAGATTCACAAGATCACAATGGGGACACCGTTTTCCTACTGTCAGTCCAGAGGAGAGAAAATCTCCTCACATTGTCCGTGGGTAGGACATGAGTGGAGCGCTTGGGTAAATAAGGTACTTCAACCGGTGTGCACCTACCTGTTCAGAACTGATTTTTACCATCTGTTCATCTGTAACAGAAGATACCTGGTCGCTGCCACTGTTACTCTTTTCTGTGCGTTGGTCTTTGTGAAGAGGTTTTGAAGCAGAGGTTTGGTATGTGTGGCACATTTTACGCCAGTGTTGCTTGGTGTGATAAGACCTTGAGCTTACTTGCATTTGGTGCCTTCTGCCTTCTCTTGCAGGAGATGTGTATTTTCTTTTCCTTAGCTAGCAATTGGTGGGGGAGAAGGAAGGAGAAGAGCGCTTAAGTGGCATGATTTATGCGAGAATTTCTGCCCTTTATTAAATGATAACAGAAAGTGATTCTAAAGAGCCTAATTCTCCCTCCCTCGTCCCCCGGTGTGAAATTGAGATGGAGAGGAGTCCTGCAAGCAGAAGAAGGAACTACTGAATTCCAAGATTCCAGGGGAAGGTGCACTTTGCCTTTTGCAGGGGATTAGGTTTTTCCTGTATTAAAATGCTGGCCTTTTTCACCACAAACCTTTTATTTGGTGTAGTGGGTTGTATTTATTTTTTTGTTACTTTTGTCCTCTGTCTACGCTGTTTCACTGAGTGAAAAATAGTCATAAGGGGGAAGGGAGGACAAATGGTGATACATGTATCCTGACAGATGTTCCTGTATATATGATTAAGAACGGAAATGTGCTCTGCATATATTGCCTTTCATCCCACAATATGATTCAGGAGTTGACTTTTTGTTCCTAGATCACTTAGAAAATCTTTGAGGCAATTTGTAGAGATATGATTCTGATAGTTTCTTTGTTATTTATGTAGGAGTTCTAAATGCTCCCCTTCTGATGAATGACAGCTATTGATTTTTTTCCTTCCCCCCCCTAGTTTTCTCAGTGGAGCTTGCTTTCCTCCTGTAGAATCAGCATCCTAGAAGGCAGAAATCACTGATTCTCAGAGAGTAAGAAGCTTGGCATTTGCTTTTTTTTTTTAAGTATTTTTAATTATTATTGTTTGTCTCCTCCTTATTCTCTCTCCTTCATTTTTTTTCATTCTTCTTCCTAGATTTTGTCTAGCCTGTGCATTCATTCCCCTTTGTGAATGGAAACATCATGTGTTTTCCGGATCAGCTGCGTATGAGTGTTTAAAGTTCCCACCAATCTCTGATGCCTTTCTTTCACGCTGGGCACGTTCATTTGCAAAATGATCACTCTCCCTTAAAAGAGAAAGGACAGTAGGTTGCTCTGCCCTACATCTGTACCACAGTCTCCTTATGGCAAACCAATCGTATGATATATATGCATAGAACTCCAGGACCATTCCACTGGAGGAACTGCTGCATGACTCTTTGTAGGCTGTTTTGCCGTGTTGTATCTTAACATCAGAAAAACCTTTTTTGTAATGATGTGCCAGCAGAGAGAGAACTGTACAAAGGAAGTACAAACAGTGCACATCGTGTCAGGGGCGAGAACAGGCATGATAGATAAAAGTTCATATCTTCCTAAGCACACTCATAACTGTGTGTGCCAAAGGACTTCCTTTTCTTGCTGGTCTTTAAACCATTGACATTGCTATTGTGTAGTCTCAAGCCGTTGTTTTTATGTCTTTATTTCCCCTTTATCTTGGTTACTGTTTTATCTGTATGCTGTCTTACTAATGATTCACTCTGAGCAATCAATCACTTCATCTAACAAATTTCAAACAAACAATTAAGCTATTTTATCCAGAGTTTTTGAGGTCCCCTCCCAGCAGTGTTGCAGGTATGGGTAGGGCACACATGCATAATAGATATATCTTTTTCAGACGTTAGTTTGTTAATGTTAGAAATGTCTTCGGTTAGAGGAGTATGTTCAGGTTGTTTGGATAATAGATGAGAGCTTTCAGGGTCTGTAAGAGGAAAAGTGGTAGATTACTGTGACACAGAGCTGCTTGGAAAGTATCCAGTAAAAACTTGAACCTTTTCCAGGAAAATAGGCTTTGAATGTGCTGACTATAACAAGAGAGCATTAGAAGCTAATTTGTTAGTGGGTTTATTATCACATTTTACTTTAAATTTGATCTCTTAAGATGTGTTGGGAAAAGAATTAAGCTAAGCATCAATATTTAGAATTGCAGTTGTAAAAATGAGTGATATTCAGATAAGAACCTTTTGCAAAGCCTTTTTACCCATTTGTTTAGATGTGGCTGTGGAGTTATTTTACTCCTTACTGTAGACTGTGTAGAAGAATACACAGAAAATTAAAAACAAAACAAACAGATTAGTAGCAATTATCTTTATTTGACATGTGTTAATATGTCTTGAAAGTTTTACTTCAGTTTTTACTACTGAGCCGATTTAAATGACCATCTTCCTAAGCTTATTACCAAAAAGAACGCAGTCTTCTTTTTTGGCTTCTTTCTGCTTGCAGGGTTTACCCTTGCTCTTACATTTTTGTGTGTTGGTTGTTTCTTAAAAACATTGCAATCTATTTTGCAATTCTATAGGGCATTTTTCTTGGTAGCTAACTGTTGCTGTTTTTATTTTTAAATAGTTTTGGAAAATTTACCACGTAATAAAGCCTGGTGTACTGCCTTTGCAAGTTTTCACCTATTATGCATTGATGCTGAAAATGTATGCTTGACTTTATGTATACTGTAGTCAACTGTGATGGGATTGTCTCAAGTTAACCGCATGCTAAGAGTTCGTGAATAACATGACTAGGGATAACAAATTAAAGAGAAGATGGAGGAGTGGGAAGTGAAAGCATTACAGCAACATAAAAAAATGATGTGGTTGCTCAGTTGGCTCATTTTCAGGCTTTCCTTGAAAGTTTTAAAATTATGTCAGATTTTGTGATCTAAATTCATGGTACAGGCAGAAATTAAACTTTCTTTCACAGTGGAATATTTCTGTGCGGAGAGAATATGTCAGTTGTCTTACTACTCCATATCTTTGGCATTTTGATGACTAGAGGAGACCACCTTTTTTAACCACTTTGTAGCACTAACCTGATGCCCAGTGGGTTAAGGAATTGCCTATGTTTTTATAACTTGTCCTGTAACCAAGCAGCTATGTACAGGCCACCTGGGAAGGTGATGATGCTCAGCAGTTACACCCATGGGCAGTGGAAAAGCAAAACCAGGCGTGAATGTTGTGGGCACTTGAATATAGTAATAGATTTCAGAGGTCTGGAAATGGCAGTTTGAGATGCGCTGACACCTTGTCTTTACCTTCTTGAGTATGCGTATTAGCAAACAGCGCTTAATTGTGCGATCGTAATACTTTTTTTTCCTTTTGCTTTTGTATTCTGAGAACAAAAGCCTGCCCAGTGTTTCGCTTGAATTCTTGTCATTTCTGGTTTTGGACCAGTGCCTCGCTTTTGCTGTACAATATTGCTCATCGTGTTGGAGGAGCCATAGTCCTTTCCTGTACCAATACAATGGTACACGATCCTCCTCCTGTTGTTGAAATTTTAGTCCCACCCCAGTCTAACAACATGCACAACATTATCTGTGTCTGTGTGGCACGGGCACGCGGGGCTATAGTGGAATTTTGGGTGCTGTCTTAGATTTATTTAGCAGTCTGGTTTTCATACCAAAGTGTTTTCTTTGTGCCATTGCAATGTGAGTAAGTTGCACCAAATTTCTGCTGTATTAGTGAATGACACTTCTGTGACTGAGGGGGCCATGTTCTTTCTGGATTTCATGTTCTCATTGTTTTCCTTGGAAGAGCTTGGTCTCTTCAGGGAAGCTCTCTACGGCAGGAAGCGGTAGAGAAGGTTTGGGAGTTTTTCCCTACTCTCTTCAGTTATTTTCAGGGCGCTCTGCAATTCAACTTGCAGTGAAAATGTGTCGGTTCTTGGCCAAGAGGGACTGGGCCAGCCATGCTGTTCTGGGTCATCTCAAGCCAGTAGGCACCGAGATGTTGTTACCCGTACTACTCTTAATGCCCATATTATGTCTGGGAGGCATTAATGATGTTGGATACCTCCCAGGTGCAGTCTGTGCTGCTGTCTTGCTGAGCTACATAGAGAAGTTCCCAACAAAGAGCAGTAAAAGAGGGGACTTAGTGCAGTTTTTTTCAAGCTCTTCGGAAACCATCCTGTATCCATAGAGGAGGTCATATAATGCAGATTGGGTCAGTAGGCAGATGTATACGGATTGTACAGTATTTGCAATGAGTGTCCCTCACCTGGTATACCTTGGTCAACAGTGAAGTAGTTAACAAGGGGAAAACTCTGTCACTGTTGATATCCTCAGGCTCTTCTCAAAGCCTTTGCTTCAAGCCACTGGCAGATTCAGGCAGATATCTTCTTGCACTGATTTATAGCACGTTCTCGTACAGGAACGGGAAATTCCTTGTTTAAAATGAGACTCCAGAACACTGATTGTTTTGTCCATTCCTTTTCTTTCTCTCACTCTCCTCCTCCCTCACCAAATCCGGCATATCAGATTGTTCCTTTGCTGTAAGGCAGTCCCATTCAAACCCCGAAGCTGAACAATATACTGCTGGCTCTTGCTTCATTTTGTTGTAGTTAATTTAAAATTCTGAGAAACGAAGCATCCTTCCATAAGAACATCAAGCAAGCAAAATGTGTTTGATGTTTTCTACAAGACAGAGCACCTGCTGGATTGACGTGGGTTCACAAGGAAGGACAGGATTGAGCCTACCCTCTTCCACCTGGAAGAATCTTCTTTCTGGTTTTCTTTTTTTCGTGCTTTCCCCGTCCCCCTCCTATTTTTTGTATTTTTAAAATTTTTTTCTCACTTCCCTTTTGGATTGTTCCCCTCCTTTCCCTGGCACTGCTCCGGGTCGGATGACATGTGCGTGTCACTACCAGTCTGATTCCACCGCCTGGGTTGTATTTCCAGGTGTAAGAGAAGGACCTGTACTTTCACAGGGGGTTGTGGAGGGGGGCGTGCACGCAGCGTGCCGCACGAGTTACGCAGCGCGCTGTCTGTGACTTGCAGTCTTTGACTTTCAGCTCACCCTTATGTAAAGATTCATGCTGGGGAGGGGAGGGAAAAATCAAGTGAACTGCATATTGTCTCTTGATTGATTAAAGAGCTGGGTTGCGAGGTGGGAAGTGAATTTAGATTCAAGTGAAAACCAAATAAAAGTAGGTCTTTAATCTTCGCAATTAGGAATGTAAAATGGAATCTTTGTATGCAAAGCGAGTTAATTTTTTATTTCTTCTTCTTCCAAAGTCCCTTATACAGACATGCAGGGGGGAGAGAGCAATCCTAGAGGACTTCTGATTTGATTTACCCTGAGTCCTGAGCAGTGACTGCTTGAAAACAAAAAGAAGATTTCAGAGCTAATCTTGTTACTGTATGAGCAGAAGTTAGTTGGACGGTTAGTGGACAAGCCTTAGACCTGAACAAATCTCTCTTGGGGTATATTTAACATAGCTTTTTCACCTGTTTATTCCCGCACACACACCCGCCTTCCCATTCAGTAGCAACAAACAAACTACCTACCTTGCAATGGTTAGTATAGCACAGAGCTTGATGCAACCCTGGTTGAGGTCAAGCACTCCAATTCGAACCTCTCAAGGGCTTTCTCTGTGTGTTGCCAGTGTACTGGTGAAAATGACTTTAAACTCTTGTCAGCGCAGTTACTGGTGCATGCATCACAGTCCCACTCAAATAAACCTGTCACAACACAGAGTCAGCAGCTAGAGAAGTGTACAAGGGCAGGCCTCTAGCTTTTCATTCGAGCATCACTAAACGTGCGCAGAGTGCCCAATTATTTCAGCATTATTGAGCAAGCCTACAGGAGGACCCAAGCCTTGCTACATTAGATTTTCTTTAGTAATTTGCTCAAGTACCGCTGAGGACACTTAAAGGGCTTAAAACGGTGGCTGCAACCAGTTTCCTTTTCTGGATTGTTAATTCAGGTTTTCTCTTTCAAATTAACTCTCACTGCATGCTGTGCAGTAGCACTGGGAGAACTGTTTAACACTAATTTTCTCAATTTTCAGCTTTTTTTTTTTTTTTTGCATTATATAACTGCTTTTATAGTTACATATATTTTGATTAGACGTGTACGTGGTGTGTTTCTGCTAGAAAGAGTAAAATGATACATAACCTGTGTCAGAGGAATAAAAATTTCACCAAAACTGTAAAATTCCTTTCCTTTATTCTTTTTTTAAATTTTTTTGTTGTTCTTTTAATTCAGCCTGAAGTTTGCAGGTTGTGTTGTGTCCAAACATATGGACATTTTTAAAACGCCAGGGTGCTTGTGAGAGTTGGTATCTGGATCGATCAGATGCATTGGTTGATCTGATCAATCACGCTTGATGTACAGCATCAATCGGACAACCCCCGGCTCCCTGAACAAATTCAATATCTGTGTTTCGTTTTTCACAGCAGCAACAACTCCAGGCCCAGCATTTGTCACATGGACATGGTCTTCCCGTGCCGCTCACTCCGCACCCCTCGGGCTTGCAGCCTCCAGCCATCCCACCCATCGGCAGCAGTGCTGGTCTCCTGGCACTGTCCAGTGCGCTCGGGGGGCAGTCCCACCTCCCAATTAAAGATGAGAAGAAGCACCATGATAACGATCACCAAAGAGGTAGGCGCTGCCAGAGGAGTGTGTGGTTTCATTCGTTTCTCTTTTCTTTTTTCTTTGTTTTTTAAACTCTCCTCTTAAAACAAAACAAAACAAAAAAAATCACCAAGGAATTGTCACAAGATTTCCTAGCTAATTGCTTCAGTATTTATTACCTAGCAGTAGCCAGAAATTGTGTTCAAATGCTAGGAATCCGGTTTTATAAATCTGGCTGTACAGTATTAATAATTAACTGTACGGAAAAGTTAACATCTGTGCAATTTATTATTTAACAGACATCAGGATTCTTCCGAGTATGATAAATGTATAATTTTATGTAAACTAACTAGTATTTTTCTCTTTCTCTCTCCTCCCCCCTCCCCATCTCCGGCCACCGCCTCCTCCCTTCCTTGCACACGGGGGCTGCTCTGCATGCAGACAGAGACTCCATCAAGGTAGGCCTCCATTTCATAGCTGTAAGGGGTGGCTCGAAAGAGCTGTGCACTGTGTTTTTCTGAAGTATGGCCCAAAGTGGCAGAAAAAGTCACAAAGTGAACCCGGGTTGTGGCACTCCTGTTGATGAGCAGAGCCCTGTATAGACTGTGCACCATGCTTAGAAAGCGGCTGGAAGGGGGGCAGCTAGGATGGCAGGCGACGTGCCGTGCAGCGGGTTTCGTGGAACAGCATTGAAGCTGTTCCTGGATATAAGGGAAGGGCTGCCTGGGGTCTCTGCCCAAGCTTATTAGCCAGTAGTTTTGAGTCATTTGGAGGCTGTAAACTGTAATTCTGATATGTCCTAATAATGCAGTTATGGAAGGAGAGCTCTGTCGCTTACAGCGAGGGGGGGTGTGGGGGTGTGCTGCCCGCTGTCCTTGCCAAAGCAGTTGGAGAGGAGCGAGCTGCCGCTCCCTGCCCTGACAAAGGTGATAGTCACACTGAGGATCCTGCCTTCCATTTCCAAAAGTTAATTTTCAGGCTCTGAATGACTTCGCAGCATACGTGTGTGCACTGTCCTGTGCATGGCAGTGTTTATAAGTAGATGTAATACGCGCCTTGCGACTCGTGTAATTCTGAGCATTCAGTGATGAATATGATTCAGTGTATGTGCCTGGATGCTTGTCCATACTGCACAGCCACTAGTGTCTCTCAGAGGCTCCTGGGGTTTCAGAGCTGTGAGTGGGGAGGTGCATCTTGGCGCTGCCCTCTCCTGGATCCGTCTGCTCTCCTCGCATTCCGGCGGTTTATCAATGCGCAGCAGACCCAGTTGTTGCCAGCTTGGCAGTTACCTGCCCAGCTCTGGCTAGCTGGGTGTAGTTACAGAGTAGAGCCTGAGTGGATTGCACAGTTTTCAGGAGCATAGGATTAAGCCTTTTTATAGGTGATGGTGAGTGGGAAGTGAAAGATGCACTTCTCTTACAAAGGGCAAGACCTATGCCCGTCTTTCAGAGCACTCGCAAGCCATTTGTCAAGTTTCTAGTGGTGCTTTTTTTAGGAAGATGTAGTTTATTCTTGGGGTTGGCCAAATGGCAGAAGAGGTGTTCACAGCACGAGTCTCGGGTGCATTAAAGAAGGTTACCAGGAGCTTGCCAGGCAGATGTTACTGCTGTGTCCTAGACCGAGTCGGGAGGAGTATGGTCCCAGGCACAGGCTTTGCACCCACCAGAGACCTGTCTGGCCGGGGCTGCCGTGCAAGGGGCTGTGCCGTTGCTTCTCCGGCAGCTCCAGGTGGGGCCGCATCCCACAGCCTTCCCCAGCGTGCCCGTTCTGCTGCGGGCAACTCTGCCACGTCCCAGCCAGGCGCAGCTGAGCCGACGGTTGTCGGTTTTCCTGCTACCCACATGGCCCTGCATAACAACCAGCAGCTGACAGGAACTGTCAGTTTTCACTGTGAGCAGCAAAGGCGGTGAAGCTGCCTATCTGCCGATATAGGAGAACAGCGTGTCGGATTTCACTTCAGCTTCCTTGTCACGATGGCTAGAGACTGGGATTACTGCTTTGTGCAGTGCGGCTGGGTGCAGATTAATGAGGATTTCCCTAGAACACCCCCTGTTCGCCGTGAATGGATAGGTTTAGTCCATTTTCTTTTTTCCTGCACCCAAACAAACAAGTAGGGCAGATACCTAAATGTGGGAATACAAACCCACCTGGTTTCTTTAGCGAGTTTGCACATCTGTACAGTTGGAACCACGAGCGTTTCACTCGAGAAAGTGAATGAGAAGTGGTATACGCTAGTATACGCTAACTGCTGTTTTTAAACAAAATATGCTAGTCGTGTTTCTGTAATGTCTGTGGGATGTTGGGGTGTTTATGCTGGCATGGGTATTACGGGGAGTGTTTATACCAAAAAGGCTGATTTTGTCTGGGAATGATTCAAAGGCACTGCTATTCATACAGCTTCGAGAGGGCGTCGCTACTTTGTGCCAATTTACTTTGAAATGATAAGATGTTTGTCTTGCACGGTGTTCAGGTTGTGAGTTGGCTTGTGTGTCAGCATTATGGGGCTTGCTGCCAGCTTTGCAAGGTGAAATAGTTTGCTAATTTCCTTAAATGTTTTCAGTGATGCCCAGAGTAGCAGTTAGTCGCTTGTTCGATCGATCTGTCCTCCCTTAAGTGGCTCCTGGTTAAGAGAGGCTTTTTATGATTGTCTGCTGTGTGACTTGAGATGGTTTTTGTCAGCCAGAACGTGCCAGTTGCCAGCAGCTGGAGTCTGTGTGCTTGTACAAAATAATTTATTCATGCAGGATAATGCTCCTTAACATTTAACAGGTAATGAACGTGACATAAATTTCCTTCTTGCTTTTAATTTTTCCCTTTCCTCTTCTAATGTGCAAACAGGCAGCTCTGGTACTCTAAATAGTAAGTAATTTTTGGCCATCTGTCAAAAGGAAATTTCAATACAAATTTAAATTAATGGTGCCTGAAATTTTTTATAGCTCCTCTAAAAGCCTCTAATGTGCAGAAAATTCTGAATCTGCTGGTAGTAATTAGTGTAGCATGTAATGAGGATATGGGCAATGTTATACAGCCCCAGTGTAACGTTTTGATATGGTAGCAAAATTTTGATTTATACGAGGTTGTGCCTGGGTTTAATTGTGAGAGACACTTTAAAGTGTTTTCTTGCTGATACAGATTATGAAGCAGGGCAGATTTTAGAATAGCTTATAAAGTGTAAATTCACATTTTTGTGTACAATTTGGATAACGAAGGTATCCTACGCATTTCTGCAAAGAAAGGAGTTTGGCTGAAGTGTCCTGTTTTTTTGCCACCACTTCCAGCGCTTTGGATTTGCTGCACAGTTGTCTTCACGAAACTTTCTGTCTCTAGCTGTGCTAGTCCTGACCCTCCTCCTGGTTCAGCCCAAGGAAAAGGCAGTTTACATCACTCTTCTAAATGTGACATTTTCTGCCTGGGCTTTCAGACTGGGCTTGCATCCTTCCCAGCACCTCCCTGAAGCAAGCAGTTCGCCTTCCAGATAACATGAGTTTGTCCAGGAGCTATTCCTAAATAGTGGATCAGCATCAGCACAGCAAGCTCAGTGGAGAAGGGTGGCTTTGCGAGCTCTTTGATTTCGTGTTGGACTCAGTCCTCCTAACCCTTTGCAAAGTTCGAAGTGTGGGAAAACTCCAGACGCGGTAACCTGGGTCCCGGGAGCGCTCTTTGTGCAGTGGGGGGGCTGTGGAGCGGACAAAGGGAAGGGAAGGAAGGGTGGCAAGCGCCAGGGCTGCGCTCGAAGTGCAGCCGTGGCTTAAGGGCTCTGAGGGAGTATAATGTGTTTAGACAGAAAGACCAACAAACAGCTCTGTAGTTAATGGAGCAGCTTTTCACAGAGGACTCGATCTGTTCCCTTTTCAAAGCAGTAAAACTTCTTTACTTAAAAAAAAAAAAAAAAAAAAAAAGAAAAAGGATTATTCTGCAGTGGATTCTTGCTTGCTCATTGCACCCCGCAAGGATTTTTCCACCTCCTGCAAGAACAGCTGGTGGAGGAGGCATGTTGTTCTCCCCAGCTCTGGTCCTCACCTACCCTCCCTGGGACAAATGTGGCAAAAGTTTCTAAGTGTCTCTGGTCCCTGACAAAGTCTTTTCTGTAAAACATACCCTGTGAAGAAGCTAAGGAAGCATTTTGTGTGCAGAAGCACCACGTGGCAGAAAGTCGTCCAGCGCTAGCAGTCTTCTGTGGCTCTTGCCGCGGCAGCTGGAGCGAAGGAGCCCCCAGATGCCAGCTGGGTTGCGGGCCTGCCAGAGGTAGCCAGGGGTCCCTGAGCAGGTTATTCGAGAATCTCAGTGTCTTCTGAATCTCTGCCTCGTGCACAGGATTCGACTCGTAACTTTTTACTGCATCTGTTGTTAATCCAGGTCTGTTGTTCTTTGTATTCATGTGGTGCGTTGCCTTCCCCCTGCCCTCCACCTGAACTGTAAATTATCTGGGACAGGGACCATGCCCGTACTATGCCTTGCCAACGCAGTGGAGACTCGATTCATTTTGATACTGGGGGTTACCGTTTCAGCAGCAGCAAGTGCCAATAATTAAAAGCTGCAGTCTTGTGGCAGGAATGAAATAGCCTGTTTGAGATTCCTCTTAAAAAAAAACCAAACAAACAGAGTTTTAAATTAAAGGATCTGAAACAATGCATCAAATGCAGGTTTAGGGTGAATTTCTGTCCAACATGCTAGTGAAGTAGGAGAAGTCTGTCAGGGCAAATTCAGGTGAGTTTAGCAAT
This sequence comes from Pelecanoides urinatrix, assembly GCA_013400755.1. Lineage (NCBI taxonomy): Eukaryota > Metazoa > Chordata > Aves > Procellariiformes > Procellariidae > Pelecanoides > Pelecanoides urinatrix. Next base: position 66,128 of record VZTQ01004728.1, read on the forward strand.
AAGATTACTTTTGCCTCAGTCTGTGTGAAGGCTAATAATTACATGTGTGGGGAAGTGGATGGGTGTGATTCCCACATTCCATTTACATTTGTGAAGGCAGGTCCTCCAGTGCTTCTCAATTTAGCTTCTCAAGCTGTTAGCCCCTATTAAGTGTTTAGACCTCTGTTCATTTAGTATTTAGGTAAAAGTAAGCTGCTTACTTCTGCAGCTGTAATTTGATACTTAAAAAAAAAAAAGTTGTATGAGTGTAATTCTTCTGGAAAGAACAAGGTAGTTTAAAATCAAAGCACCCAACAGATAAGTCTTTTGGATACTACCAAACGTAATTAAATTGCTCAGACTATGTTCTTCTGCTGGTGGAGGAACACCACATAAACTGCCATGATGTATTGCTGTGGACTTCATCTTAATTGTCAGGTTTCTTTTAAATGAGACTTCTTCTAGTGGCTTGAGCATCCAGCCAAATGTCTTTGCATTCACGTTGTATTTAACGAGCCAAAGGAACATAGTTATATGCTACACACCTAAAGAAATGCACAGAATTTTATTTCCTGATCATTTTGTAGTTTCGCCACTTTAAAACCATTCAGCTCAAAAGCACTTCACAGACTTGTTAAAATCCAAACATTTCACACTCATGTCATGCATTCTGCTCATGCCTTTCTCCGTTTGGAAACGAGACATTGCGTGTATTTTGCTTTTTGTAATGATGAAGTGGTAGTTGTAAGCTGAGCATATTTGAACAAAACTTTGCTCCGCAAGAGTTGCGTTTTTGATCTTCGTGGATGTTTTGGGGGTGGCGTTATCAAAATATAATGAGTAACTTCTGTTGGCTTGCAATACAGTCATTTTTTCAGTATTAATTGATATCTGCCCCTGGGCATGTGAGCTGTGCCGAATGTAACAGGTGCCCTAATTCCAGAAAATGTGTTGTAATTGTTTGTTTGTGGAACAGATGAATGAATATCTGTGGGGCATAGCTGGTCCTCAGGTGGTGAACGTGAATGGATTAATGATGTGATTGGGTGAGACATGCTTGTTTGTTGCCGTCTCGTCCAGTAACTGTCTGCTGAAGCAGAACAAATATTAATTAGCAGGGTCCTGTTTGTTGTCTCAGTCTATCTTACGGAGCTGATTTTTTGGCACTGCTTTTTTTTTCCTTAATAACCTTTTCATGGCTAGACTTGTAGCACGTCATTCAAGCCCTGTGGTTTTTACAGATTTTTAGAACACGAAACTGAACCTCAGGTATTTATCTCCCTGGTGCGTTTTTTCTTCTGTTCCTCCCCCCCGCCCCC
>VZTQ01004728.1:67455-87247 GCA_013400755.1 Pelecanoides urinatrix
GAATTTTACATTTCTTTCTTTCATTCAGTGTCACATCATTTGCCTTTTTAATGAGGTCATCTGGGAATTTTAATTTAGTGTAGAGTATTCATACGAAAGGAACAGCATGTACTCTAGTATCAAAGAATTAGCTGCTTCTGCCATTTTTGATGGCTTCACTTCCTTCACCCAGTAGCCTTTTTTTCCCTGCATCTGTGTGTTAACTGTACACTGGCCTTTCACCTTCCACTCTTTTGCCAGTTGCCGCAGGGCAGTTGCCCACATTTGGACAAAATCCTGCAATGCTTCCCACTATCAAACTTTATTTTGCCACTTGGTGATTTAGGGTAACTCAAATGTTTTCTTTCCAGATGCTCTCTTCACCCGGGAGGCAAACACACACAGGGGCTGTAATTTCTAACCTGAGCAGTCATGTCTAATTATTTCCATGGCAACGGGCTGTGATGTTGATAACACTGGATTATGACTTCACGTTGTACAGTAGGAAGAGGAAGTTTGCTAGGGTGAGGAGGTGGGTGGAAAGGTCTTCTCCAGTGCAAAGGCTTTGACAATGTAATAGCTGGGAGAAAAGTAGTAAAGGGAGGGAATGAATTTGTTTATTATCTCTTTTGAAGTTCTCCTCATTGTAACTATGCAATTAAATTCATACTTTGGATGCTGGCATTCGTGGCTTACACCAGTTTACTCATGGTGAACATATCTGGATGAAGAACACGTTTGCAGGTCGGGTTAAATAGGTGTTAGTCAAAGTAGTGGGAAAAAATAAACAATACTTACCAATTTTTGTCAAAGTGGGACACACAGCAGATGGCTGCTTTTTGCCTTACAGATTTCTGTTGGTGCTGTGATACATTTTTTTTGTTGTATTGAGCACTTGGCTTTTTGATTTTGAGTTGCCTTTAGAACCCTTAGATACAAAGTAACTTGAAACATCCCTTATTTTTATGCAAGCAATGGATTCCTTGGGTATGCTGATTATCTGCTAAAGGGAGGGAAGGACAGATTACCTTCTGGAATCGGCGGCATGGATGACATGCGTTGGAAGTTTCTGTCCTCTGGCTAAAGTCACCGAATGCTAGTAGTAGTTAATATTTGTATTAATACTTGTATTGCTCTTCCTGTCTCTTCCCTGGCACTGGGAAAGAAACATATTCCTAGTCAAAGTGTTGTCAGGCTCTTAGGTTGATTTTAGAAGAAGTTGAAGGAAATGAGTAGTCTGACTGATTCCCAAGTTATTCTGCCAGATTGTTGAGCGCCTCGTGAATTACAAAGTTTTAGCTGTGCTTTGAGGGAAGAGGCAATTAGGCCAGCCAGCAGGAATCGGCCATTCAGGAGAATTTGCGGGAAAGTTACGCTGTGTCTCCCACTTCTCTCTGGTACAGCTCTAATTGAGTCAATTAATTAAATATCTAAAGCTCGATTAGCCTATTCTGCATAGCAATTTGAAAAGTTCTGTGTTTTCTTGAGCGACATTTGGCCTTTTGAAGAACAAAAAATTGGAAATGCTAATGTTTTTGAGCCAACTAAGGGAAGAAAATAAAAATGTCTCCATAGCAACAAAGCTTCTTTCTAGATGGTTTCCTAAGATATGCCTGAACTAGAAGCAGATGTCTGATTTGAGAATCTCGCCTCCTTCAATGTAAACAAATAACTTCTAGGCAGGTGTTGGAAATAATATGGAAATCCTATTAAGGGGCCCTGGGTTCCTGTCACTCAGGAAGCCCCTGCCACAAAAGGGCTGGTTGTCTGAATAAAGGAGGCAGACTAAATTCTTGTTAGGCTTTAGCTTTTCCCAGGAAATTATTGTCTCTGCGTGCTCTTTCTCCTGTGAGCCTGAATGTAAGCGGTTTCTTCTATTGATCCCCTCTGTCACCCTGGCTTTCTCCCTCTCCTCTCCTGCTGGATTAGCGCTTGATGTCGGCGGCGGCTGCTGCTGCTGCGGGCGTTATGGCATTTGTGATTTTAACCCTCGTCCCTCCGTCCCCAGCCCTGCTCGGCCGGTGAGGGAACAGCTGGAGGAGATGCCCGACGCTGGCCTGGAGCGTGGAGAGGATGGGAAGCAGGCGATGGGGGAGGTGGAGCAGCCAAGCCCTGGGAGGCTTATTGCTCCGGCTTGTGTGAATTTATAGATGATGTTGTAGCCCTTGGCACTGCGACACCGACCGTCGCCTGGACCCAGGATTTTCCTTTTCCTTTTTCACAGGGACTGCAGCTTTGGAGGGGCTGTGGTAAAGGTTTCGGCGTGGCTGGCTTGCTGGTGTCACATGTTGGGATTCAAAATGAGAATGTGGTTTTTCTTGTAATGTGTCTGGGAAGTTGGTGGGCCTTTTTATTTTTTTTTCCCCCCTTCTTTCGAAGTTATTGAGGGAACGAGTTGTGCCTGCCGTCAGTAGTCTGTTAATCTAATGCGACACTTGTGCTGCCTTTGCACTTGCCGGTGTTAGTTTTGTCCCCAGAGCCCGCTGTGCTGAGTCGTGCTACCGCAGCCCGGGGACCAGCTTGCCTGTGGCCTGTGGGTGAAAACTTCAACCGGGCGGGCGGGAGCAGGCGCCGAGGATGCGTTTTCCAGGATTTCTGGGCTGGAAGCGGAGACCGTGTGCACGGCCCCCCTTCCCTGTCTCTGCTTTCCTCGGTGCGCCAGACATGCATAGTGATGCTCTTAATGACACTCAGAGGGTTAAATGTGGATAAACACAAAACAAGGCTTCTGAAAAGCCTGACAATTATCATGCAGCATTTCTCGGACTATAGCCCCCACGATGCACTTCATAAAGCCAATAAAGCGCGCGCCGGTGGTCTCTCGTTGCCCTGGCAACGGACCACAGGGCACCCTGTGTGTGAAATGCATGAACATCTGCAAATTAATCTTTTTTAGTTTGTTCTTTCCGTGGCACCGGCGGAGCTGCGCGGGCTGGCAGCAGCGGGGTCTGAGCTGGAGGGTCCCCCGGGGGTGCCCCAGCGCCTGGCAGAGGGGGCAAAGCTGGGTCCCTCCCGGCAGCGCTTCCTGCAGTGGAGGGACTCGGCCTGATGGTGCTCTGGCTGGGATGCTGTTAGGTTGCTTTTGGCTTCACGAGGGAATGAGTAAAAAAATTTTCTCCTAAGTCAAGGTGTTACTGGGCATGCCGGTCTGCCATGAAAAGAATAATCTGAGGGGAAAATTGGAAAAATAAGTGCTTGTGACAACACCGCAGTTTACTGGACTCCACCACTCCGGGGCTTCGCTCTCTCTGGGTTGTAGCGGCCACAGAAGTCAAGGGGTAGCTGGTCTCGCACAAACCGCAAAATGGAGACGTGCAACAAAAGCCAGCGGTGTGGTAGCTGACCCGGCCAGTGGCCTGTCCGCGGCTGTGCTTCGGAGGTGCAAGACCCTGGGGAAGGTAGTTCCCATCGCCTCCCAGAGCAATTACCGAGCACGCCGGCGCAGGGGTCGTTAGCGTCCCGCCAGCGCCCTTGCAGATGGGCAGGTTTTCTTTCCCCTCGCCCCACCTGCGGCGCACCGGGGAGCAGATTTCGCGTCCGGCACCGGGCGCTGTGCCGGCCGCTGGCTGCGAGCGGAGGGCTTGCCCTGCCGCTCTCCACCGAGTCTCCAGGAGGACTGTAGGGGGAACACTGTGTATGTTGTATCATCAGCTAATGCTGGATGCAATCAAGTGTTTTAATGAAGTCTTGGAAGTGAAATGCTGCTTTAATCTGCTAATTGCATTAAGAGGACGGCAGATTGCTCTGTATCACTTCTTTCTGAACTGCAAGCTTATCAAAGAGTACCAAGGAGCTTTTAAGTGAGGTATTGCAGCCAGTCGGATGCTATTTGTTTGTATACGAATATTAGCAGGCACAGCTGTACCTCTGTTTTTCTGCCTCTCAAGAGGCGCTGAATGCAGCTGTGGGAGTTTCCTTAATGCGTACTTATGAGTAAGTGGGGCGGAAGGGAGGGAGAAGGGAAAAATTTCGACATGGTTTGCTCCTTCTTTTGTTTGCAGGGTGAGCGGTCTATTGTAGCTTCTCTGTGAAGTGAAGCTGGCATATTTCAAGCCACTCTATTTTTTGAAAGAGGGCTTGCAGTATTTTCTTTGTTATATTAATCTTGCCAGGTCGAAGGAAATAATAACACTGATTTTGCTGGTGGTGTCCTGTTTTGTCAGGCTGGTACGTGCTGCAGAGGTACAGCACAAGTATATGGAAGAAGGGCCAGGAGATGTGTCTCCTGATGGCAGCTACCCCCAAAAGAAGGGTTGTCTTCAGGGGCGTGTAGTATGAGTTTGGCACAAACCACACACAACACAAAACTTGGCAGCTACAGCAACATATTTCTGAGTCCTTTGCTCATTTTATTTTAATAATGAGGTGGCCAGACTATATAGAAATCATTGCTTGCATTGAGTTGAAAAGCCAACGCTGACCTAAATAATGTGAAGCTTTGCCTTGTGATGTTACAACACCAGGCATTAGGAAATAATTGTATTTGGTTTGCAGTAATTATAGCTGTGTGTTTATATTTCTTGTCTCTTCCTGATATGTTTGCTGAAACCATACCTGTTGATGCTGTTTTTCTGTCCCACCTATCTGCTTTAAAAATACCAATCTGCAATTTATTTTAGCCCTCGAGGAAATGAATGTTTTGCTTTTCCTCCCCTGCTTCAAGATGAGTTTCTTGCAACGACCTGTAGATGTTATTTTGTAACGAGCTTTGCTGTCTCGTACTGCAAAATACGAGAGGAATTCAATGTCTGAATAATTTTAAAATAATCCCTTTAAAATCAATTACAGTAAACCTTGTGGGGTGAGAAAAACCCTTTTTCTGCCATTCCCTTGAAGTACGGTATCTTTCCAAGTGCCCTGTCAGGATGCATAATTGGCTTAGAGTAGCAAAGACACCCTGCTTTCAGCATAAAGGCAGCCTGTCCAGGGTGAGTTTAGTGCCTTTATAAAAAGCACTGTGTGCTCACCACCTAGGTAGCCTAAAAGCTTTATATCACACCGCAGGGTATTTGAAAGCAATTAAGTATTTAGCAGTCCTTCTGTAGGACTCTAGCGTGCTTCATGAAGGTTTTCTGGTAACTGCATTGCCTCCAGCCATGGTGAAGGCTGGAGATGCCAGTTTTGGACCCTTCTTCCTGCTCCAGGGGGTGAGGAAGAGGAGACATTTTTGTGTGGTGTTTTCTCTCTTCCCTGTTCTTTTCAGAGTATCTAGCATCAGACTGTGCAGGTTTTTCCCAGCTCACCTGTGCAAGTTGCAGCCCTTTTGGTATCAAAGGTATTCTGTGCTATAGTGCCTCTCTGTTGTGCCTTTGGTCTCCATGGACCTTAAACCATTTTGCAAATACTGCTAATGACTCTTAACAGTGAAGGCACTGGTCCTGCTAATACTGATAAACAAACAGCATTGCAAGTAGCAATAACTTGATTTATAACAGTAAATTTCACTGAAATTTCCCACCAACTGGAGTAGGGCTGAAATGGGTACTAACAGCTGTGGCAGTGAGGCGATCACAAAGTGACGGCTACTTAGTAGACAAGTGTTTCATAATTGTTTTGGACAGAAAGAGGAAGAAAACTTTATTTGATTGAAGAAGGCTCTTTATGTTGACAACACACAACTCCAGAGATTGCTACAGTGCTATCAGTGTAAAACTGCTTGTTTTACAAACAAAATATGTTACAGATTCTAATTATAAAAACAAAAATATATGCTTTAATTTGACATCAGACAGAATTTCTCTTACTATTTTGCTAAGTGTTAAAACTGCCAGGGATTCTCTCTGGAATGCTAGTTATTCAGCATGCACAACTGCTACTGTAGATGTCAAAAATAAAATATTTATAAGTGTATTTGATATTGTTTCTGGCTCAAGATACGTATCCCTCCAACACTGCACTATGATGTATGTGTAAACTGGTCTTAGGAAAAACATTTGTTCATATCCAGGGTTGTTCTTGCCAATAGCGAGATTAAATCAAAACAAGCACTACTTATCTAATTTGCTCATTTTCTTAAAGCTTACATGAACTTTAAAAAGAATATGTTAACGTAATGATAGAGTTGTGACCAAAGCCAACAAAAACAAGGAAGCAGACATCTGGGGGTGGCCGTTTCCACAGTAAAGAGGCAATTGAAGTAAAAGATGTAATCCTTAGCACTTGGTTCTACGCTGTATGACTAGTTTGCTGCTCTTTGAAAGTGTAAACATGATCCCTCGTGAAATCTCTGGAGAAAAGCACGTGAACATTCCCCTGCTGGCTGCAGAGAAAGAAACGCTAAGGTGGGTGATCAGGAGGAGATCAAATGAGCATGGCGGGGGGGGCGGAGGGAGAAAGAGATATGGGAATAACTGCGTGTTTCCTCTCTGCATCCACCTGACTAACTACTGTGCTTATTTTTATCCACATTTTACGTATTCTCTGGAGAGAACTCTTTTACAACTCGCATGAAAAAAGAGGATGAAAAATCGTAGGCAGCAGCCTTGATTATGCTGTATGAAGATCAGGCAGCTAGTAGACCGATGCATGCCTAGCGCTTGTATGTTAAAAACTGTTTGCTCTCTATACAGTGGCACCAGAAGCAAGGGGTAGAAAGGCGTTAATCCTTTGAACATTAACGCTTTCCAAGATCATAGGTTACCGTTGTCCTCTGTTATGTCAGATTGTGCGTACTGTTCCTTTTCTCCTGTTGGACATCTGGCGGCTCATGGGAAATATTTGAAGAGCCATCGTTTAGTAGTTTACGGGGAAAGCCTTGAATAATTCACACAACAAATGATTAGGCAAGCACTTGTCTATCTAACTGAATTATTCTGCATGTTTGCTGAAGCAGTAAAGCAGGAGAACAGCATTTCCTTCTGCGGAGAGTTTACAGTGGTAGTATTGACCCACCTAGTTATTGGGTTTCAGCCTTTTGTTGACACTGTTGTAAATGAAAGCAGCCTGGACAGGCACTGAGCAGCTGGGCTGGATAATTGTGAAGGATTCATGCTTGTTGCTGTTACCCCCAGTGTTTGTAGTGGGTTGTTTGCTTTGACTTTTGTTGAACTGTTGACAAAAGCATTAGATACAAATGGGAACAAATAAAGTGGTGAGATGCCAGGAGGGCTTGGCGCTAATGGTGGTTTTCATTCTGACTTAAATGGGGAGTGTCGACACTTATCTGGATGGGAAATGGAAGGTGTGTTCAGCATTTGTGTGCTTCCCCCTCCCCTTTCCCTTCCTTTCCTTGCTGCTAAATATGTTTTGGCAAACACAGGTGAATAAAAACAGAGTGGAGACAATTTCACCATTGCTGTAGCTCTTTGGCACCACATTTTTGAAGCTCTTTCTGACTGTGGATGTCTTGCTGGGCAAATCCAGTTCCTGGCATGAAAGGATTAAGTATAAAAAGGGAAAGGGAGGGGAAAAAAAAAAAAAGAAAGAAATAAAAGGAGGGGGAGGTAGAAGGGTAGAGTTGAGAAAAGAGAGGATTAAACAGAACAGTATACACTAAGTAGTATAGCCAGCAAAATTGAAGTCATTTACTGGAACGCTTTTAATTTGGTTTAAACAAAATACTCTTTTGTATATTCAAATGGGGAGTAGCTCAGCTGTTGTGAAGCCAGAAAATTAATGGTATTTTTAGTGAAATAGCAAAAGCATGTCAACAACATAGCTGTAGATGATAATGTTGGCATTTTATTCATGAGGAATTATCAATGCAGGTTACTGGACAACATAGTGTGACTGGAATGATTGGGCACAGGGGGGAAGCGGCTGTCCTTCTGTAAGATGATTTCATTTTGCATTTGGTCTTTCAGGAAGAGAAGAAGGAGAGAGAAAGGAAGCATTTAAAAATACATGTCTAAGATGCCTATCCTTGTGGTTTCTGGCTCCCGGAGGCTAACCTTTTTACCTCTGTCTGAGTCACAGTTTTGTCACCGCTTCTTTTTTGCCAGCTGTTGTTTCTTTTCAAGTTGAGGGATGGCAGAGAATAGAGGCAGAGTTGCATTAGGATATCTTTGCTGAAAAGGCAGTTTTGGCCCTGGAGGAGCTGCAAGTTTGTTCTAGCCATCTCTGGCTCTTGAGTTTTGTGCCTGAGCATTGTTTGCTTGGGACCCTTAATGCATTTAATATATTGTGAAATACGGTTACCTTGGCTGGTTGCGGAGGAAGTTAGTGTATGATCTGGAAGGTCTAACCACTTGGCAGAAGAGATGCTTCATATTTGTTATTCCGGCTATAGTTTTCTTGTAGCAATCAACCTCAGAGCGTTGTGCAGGTCAACTGGAAACTGGCAAATAGAGTTCACAGGGGTGAAGACACCACTGCGATGAAAGGAGAAGACACGGTTTTGTATTGGTGTCTGAAGGCATACAGAGGTATTCCTTGCCTCTGCTCTAGCGTGTGCGTCTGGTGGTATCTGAGGTGCCCGCAGGGTTTTGGAGCACCAAAGTTGTCATGTGCAGGTATTTTTTGTTGCCTGCCTTCGTGCAGCTTCAAGTTGTCCTAAAACCAAACGCTGTAGTAGCAAGGTAATTGTGGCGTTTATGGACCCACTTTGAACAATCATCCGTGAGTGTTTTCTTTATTCCCCTTTGCTATGGTCACCATATTGTTCTTAGTCTCTTCACAATAAGAAAAGAAGGGAAACACAAAAAGAGATAAGGAAGAAACTGCCTTTTACTGCTGCAATTGCTTCAGGTTTCTTGTAACATGCAGTGTGTTTGTTGTGCCAAACCACAGTCCTGTGGACGTCAGCAAGAAGCGTTTTGCCCAGATGATAAATACTGTGGGATCAGGGCCTGAATTTGTTATTAATCCTATAAATATTAAAAGAAAGTGAAGAAATATCAAGCTAAAGAAATGGGGGGCTAAAGAAATTCTCATAGCAAATTTCAAGCATGGATGAAGGAAAAATGAGAAATCTCTGACAAGTAGGGACTTAAAGCCCAATCAAAAAAATATATTCCATAATCATGTCTGCACAACGTTTGGGAAACCCAGTTGTGGATCATCTAAATTGTGCGAGAATTTAGAAAAAAAAAACCTCGTGAATGTTCTGTGGCATTGCCTGGATGCTTTTTAATCAAGCTTGGATAGTTTTCTGATTTCATGTGAAACACACTTTCCCCTGTACTCGATTACACAGAGCTAGCTCTTAAGGCTAATCTGCTTTGCCTACAGACCTGTAAGAAAGGCCCCAAGCTGTGCTATACCAGGAGAAGGCACAAGTTTCAGGAAGCCAAGACATGGAAGCAGGAAAGTGCTTCTGGAAAGAATTTGCATTGGAGTAACAATAGTTTTGAATGATTACAGGAGAGAGAGAAGTGGCGTAATACATAGGTTGAGATTGGATCGGAGTCACCCAAATCACAAAGTGATTATGCATCACGGTGCAAGGTTTTTTTGCATAGTCTCAGATAGTAAGAAAATGGAGTGCTAAACGGGCCAGCTAGGAATAAAAGTGGAAATGGGAAAGAGCATTCAATAATGTAGCGTAGGAAACTGCAAAATAATGATACAGAAGTATGACAAAGAGAGGATGCCCTAAATCAGTAGTGCACAACCTTCAACACAGAAGGTCTTTACTGGCAACTTGCCATGAGCCAGTGAGCTGCACCTATTTTGCATATAATTTACATTGGATTTTAATCAGATAAGCACACACCCTGTTTGTTTTTCTTATTTATGGAGTGCTGTAAGTGCAAACACTGCATAGCATAAAGCAATAAAAGATTGTGTACTTGGTAGGTTATAGTAAAAGGAGTGACGATGGGAAGACTGGCTCTTCATTTTTGAAATCGGGGAGGTTTATCTGACATCTGGCTGTCTTTGAGAAGGCCTTACACATTCTGAAGTACAGGTTTGAGTTTATTAGGCAGCTGCAGATTTGGCTTTGTTCACATTTCAAATACATAAGGTTAGTTTGAGAAAAATCGTTTCAAAGACTAGCTTGTGGATAGCACATTTCCTGGTTAATTCTGTTACCCGTGGGTAATTTAAAAAACAACAATAACCACCAGCAGTCTTTTCTTCCTGAAATTTTGTTTAGAGTATTAAGTTAGTTACATCTCAGATGTAGTGGTTTTAGGTTCTCATGAGTTTAGCTGATGGCAGTTTTACAAACGAATGAGAAGAGTTTCCTCCTTTACATTTCCTATCTCTGTCTGATACAGATTTATGCAAACTAAGAATGGGCTAAAGTTATTATTTGTAGATGTATTAGTTTCTGGAGTTTAGTATAGGCACTCTGTTACAGTAGTTGCATTGCTCTAGGTGTCTAGTTGTGTTTTTGCTGATGCAAGGAACACTCATTTCCCTCCCCCCCTCCCACCTCCCCTTTTATTTTTCCATTTCAGTCTAAGATTTTTAATGGATCCATCCCTGTGATACTGGAGTACCTCCAAATCTTCAATACATTAATCCTCGCAACAACTCTGTAAGGGAAAGAAACGCTCTCTAGGCTTCTGAAATTATCCCTATTTTATAGATAATGAACTGAGGCATGAAGAGGCTTAATTGACTTCACACGATCAGACAAAAGAGCAGAATACTGAACCTAAATTTCCAAGATATAAACAGTTTTCCTTCCCAGTTTTATTTTTTTGGTCAAGGATCAGCATTACCTTGTAATCCATTTTTACCTAATTCTTCCTTTTAAAACCTCTCAGTGGATTTGTGTCCCATTCACAGCAAGTGCATGCATGCTTCTTTATGGTGGTAGCTTGTGTGGGCTAGTTTGCTAGCTCAGTTCTTTTGGGCTAATTCCTGTTTCAGTTGACTACCTAATCTCTGTGTGTTTTTTCGGAACAGAAGATTTGGTTGAATTTTAATCCTTTCTTGGGGTTCGATTACATTGCGCTTGTGTATGGATCCTTCAATACCACACGGGGTTGTAGATGCAGCAGAATCGGCAGGAGCCCACTGCACTGTTGGGGGGATCACGGCAGGGAGAGCACACGTGCCATGTCCCCCCAGGGCTAACCAGCCGTCACGCAGCATGTATACACCATGCCCACCACCGAGACCCCAGGGCTAACGCTAGCTCGTCTTGGTAGCACATCACCCACCAGCAGCGTGACTCCAGCAGCCCAGCACTGTGCCCGAGCTGTTCCCCACTGCGTTACCTCTGGCCCGGGGCCATTCTAGCAGGGCTCTGCCACTTTCCATACGTGGAGCAAAACTGTTCAGCCGCGGATCGGGATTGTCGGCACGGTGCTCTGCTGCCAGCTTGCAGGGTGCCCGGCGTGGGCTGCTGCACCGGCTGGAGGACTCTCCCTGGCTACCTCCAGTGCTGCTGTGGAGGGAGCAGCCCCAGAGGTGGATACGGGAATGTGATTTTTGTCAGTAGTGAAAGTGCCCTGTGGGGAGAGCGTGTAGGCAGGGAAGAAGGATTTCCATCTGCGGGCTGGAGCTCCGGATACAATTGTGCCTGCTGTGAAAGAGCTTGTTACACTTTCTCACTGTAAGGGCTCCATCTGGTGCTCTAGGTGTCTTTAAATGGAAATTTACGTTTACTGTCAGAACTAAAGTCTACTCACAATGAGTAGTCTGATGGTCTTACCAGTCGCAACAAATGCTGAAAGCCTTTCCTTCACCTCCCACCCTGTAATGTAAGGGGCAGGGAAGGACAGTGAAATGGAGAGGGATGGACTGGTCAGGTTCAGAATCTGTCCCCATGACAGTAGGGGAAGCAGTAATGAAGACCCACTTTAAAATTCAAGATTTTCTCTGTCTTAGGGCAAGATTTAGCTTATTACTGATAGTTTGCAAGGAAACAGAGTCTGCTGTTGCTCAAGCAGCCCAGATGTTGGTTAGTAAACAGTGGTGTGACTTACAGCTCAGCCTCTTGAATTATAGCTAAAGACTTGCTGGCAGTGCTTTGTGTACTCGATGTAAGGTCCCCACTCACTAGGACAAGCGTGCCCTACGTTGATGTCAAATTTGAAGATGGTGTGTGCAGAGATCATCATAGTAGTCAAGCCTTGCATTAGGAAATATGTTGCTATCTATTCTGACCTGTGGCTTGAAAGTCATGGTCTTGGCAGCTACTAAGGAGAAGTGCACTGACAAACTGCTGCAATCTGGGATTTAATAACCCTTCCCAACTGAGAAATCCATTTTACAAGTTATCCCAGGCATCCTTCCCAGCTCACTTTTTGCTTTCTCACCGTTTAGCTGCTTCAGTCTCCTCTGGATCAGTTTTTGCAACTAAAATAATTCCTGACTGCCTAAAATTAAGCTGCTTGATTAGGTGTCCATTAAAATACGGGTGTTGGTTTTTAACGTACTCCAAAGCAAATCCAAAAATGCTTGTCTTTGCTGTTGCACTACCAAAGTGAATGGTGGCTAGAGGAAATTTTTCCATGTTGAGGAAGCTTGGGAAGACTTTTCCTTAACTCTGTAACTCCTGGTTTTATAGTGCTGCTTGGGCCTTTGATCTCCACACTCTTAAATTGGCTCACAGGGAGGTTATTTACAGTCAAAAAGAAAAGTACCTTGAACTTGTCATTTTAATAAACTTGTTACTTACCAGCTTCTCTAGAGGCATCCCAAATGGAAATAAACATCTTTCATTTTGTAGTATAAATAAATTTTAAAAATGGTTTCCTAGACAACCTTGATGAAATGTCAACAACTTCTCAGATCTAAACCCACACCATAGGTATTATCATCTCCATCCCTGCTGGGTAATTTGTACACTGCAATAGTTTGTTTGGAAACATGCCTGTTGTTCTTTAAAATGTACTTAATGCTAGATTAGAGAATATAAGAGAACTTTTTTTTTTTTTGTCTCCTGTTTCCACCAGCTCATTTCTAAACCATTTAAAATAAAGACCTTGAGCATGTATGGTATTTAAAAAACCTTTCACATGATGTTTTTAAAACAGATCAATTTCAGCATTAAAGTGTTAGGAATTCAGCCAAGGAAAATTCAACTCAGGATTGCGTAGCTATAATGATAATGTATTATACCCGTCTTGCTTGAAAATTATTGTAACAGTAGAGTTGAACCTAGTGAATTACATAATTTAGGAGCGTTTGCCAGAATGCTGTTTTAGGGGGATTACTTAACAAAAGCAAAGGGAAAGATGGATCGTATTATGAAGTACTTAAATGAGAAAGAACAGTCTTCACAAATTATCTAAGATAACTCATTTGAATAGAACAGAAGGTCATGTGTGTGTGCGCCAGTTATCACACTTAACTACTTGGCAGAGTGTAGGGGGAGTAAAAGAGGGAGATTTTTGCTTTTCCTCTCCTCTAGCCTGAATTAAAAATATATTGACTGCTCATTGCTGACATCAAAACATTTCCAGCTAGCCTGAAGCTAGTATTCGATTGTGCTTTTAACATTTAAAAAGTTAACAGCATGACCTGTCTAATATAAATCATGAAAGGCCCAGAAAAGTAAAAGCTTACTGCTGCTTCTCTTGGCAAAGCTCTAGAAAGTACAGGAATTGTAGTGCATCTGAAAATCTGGCTGAAAGGACTCTGTGTTTTATTTTTTCAGTCTTCAAAGTGGGTGTTGAACATATAATGTACTATTCTATACTGATGTAACTGCTTTAAGGATGACTGCAGAAGCTGTGTTCCCACCATTCTTCCATCCATTCCACTTACCAGAACCCTTGATTTGAAGACTGAGACTGGGGACAATTGTTTTTGCAGTAGGCTGAGGTCTAGATTCAGAGTAGCGCGCAGTAGGCATCTAAAGTTCAGCACATATGTACCACCTTCTGATTTCTTTATCTGCCTTGTGACTTCCCTGAGATCAAAGTGTGTGCCTCAAATCTGGCATCTGCTCAAGTGCTTTCCTGAATAGGAAATAGGATAATTTCCTGAACAAGGGTCTTGGGAACACAAGTGAGCGTAGATGAAGTGAGGCAGATGTAATGGGCTTGGATGTTATTTGGGCAGAGAGGCGAACAGTAGTGCTCAAAGATTTATTTCTGGAAGATATTTTTATAGAAGCTTGAGAGAATGTTTTGCTTCAGAATCAGCATGAATGGGAATTTGCAAATATTTAGTAGCACCCGGCCATGTTTTATCCATCTGCTCAATTAAGAGACTGGTCACATAATGAATTCTGTTTTCACTGGGCACTTACTGGTAGCTCTGGCTTCCTAAATCATGTAAGGTACTAGAAAAGCATAAAATATATCAGGTCTTCAGAAGCCACACAAGATCTGATAGGGGAAGAGACGAGCGAATTGCCAATCTCTTAGTTAATACCTGAGAAAAACACATGAACATGTTTCTGCTGATTGAAGTAACTGGGATGTGGAGTGAATGTTTCTATTGAATTTTAGGGTGCTTTTTGTAATCATGGCAGCCTCTTGAAGGCTCCCTCCTTTCCCATCACTTTTCTACTGATCAGGTCAGGAACAAATACGATTAAAAATGGGGGGAAGGGAGGGAACAAGTCAGAAAGTGCGGAAAGAGATCATCAGCTCTATCTGTGAAGTATTCAGTTAAAACAATAATTTGCTTTGTTTTCTTATTGTCTCTTAGGTCAGCTCTGCAGCAAAACAACTATGAAATCCTTTAGAGACAAACAGGCAGAAGGAAAGAAAATAAAAGTATTTTTCCCTGAAGGATTGGTACATATGGATAGATTGGAAGGGAACAGAAATGCAAAAACTCAAAACTGATGCCTTTCCCATGGATATAGCCTACATATGATGTAACCAAAACTAAAAATGTGGGGCACTGGGGCACAGTACCTGATTGAAAGCAGCTAAATGGAGTGTCTTGTGGGACTGTCTTCAGACATGATCTCTGTGGTTTTAAAGCAACAAAAAAAGGCTAATTAGTGCTAGGTTATATGCTTCTGGTCAAAATGAAGAATTGGATAGGGAATGTAAATCCCAGGACAAAGTTGTTAGGACCTGTCACACGAAAACTGAATCCACTTAGCTATCCCTGCAGAAGGCAACGCTTAAAGCCTGATCATTACTGCTTTAACATGGAAAATCTGGGGGGCGTAGGTGTGTGTATTTTTTACCTTCTAACATCTGTTGCCGGTACTGACGAGATTTTTATAACCCCTGTGGCTTGAGCCGCTGCAGGAAAGTGTTTGCGTTCAGCTTGGCTCCGTGCCGTACAGTCCATTTTAATCACTGCGCAAAGTGAAAGGATAACAGTTTTACTGTGGTGCTCAGTCTGAAAAGAGGGCTCTAAGCAAAAGCTGGTTATTCTTCAGAGGGATTTTGTGATTCTTGCAGATATTTTTTAACAAAGTGTAAAGCATACTGACACAGGCCTTTAACAGCTATCATAAAACATTCCCTACTTACTGTTTTCTTACTATTCTAAAAATTAACCGAATTACCTTGTGTGTTCTGTTCAACTTCAGTTGCTATGAAAATGTAATTAGTGTTAATATTCTGGAGATATGTTGGATGTTGGGAATTTTCTGTGCACATCCGTCATCGGCTTTTGAAGAACGCTGACGGAGTGCTGCTGCTTTTCCTTGCGTTGTGGCACACTGCTGAATCAAAGCCCGTAATGCAGGCTGGTGGTTAGCCTGCTCTCTCCCTTTTGTGGTGGTGAGCCCACAATTAAATTGCTGCATTGAATGCTCCGCTGGTTGAGCTTTTTCTCTTATCCTGTGATTGCGCGCTCTCCCTCGCTCTTTCTCCCCAGTTAACTCCCAAGACTCTCCTCTCTGTTTCTGTTTCTGTTTTGCTAGAGCTGCTCAAACTGTTTCAGGTCTCTGCTGAAGGAAATAGCATGAAAGATGATTAATTGGAACCCCAAATAAATGTTTGAGGAGAGGAGAGCTGTAGTTCCGCGTTTCCTTGGCATTGTGCTGTTCCTCAGATTTTCGAAGTTGATGATATTTACCCTCAGTCCTTCTGAATCACTGTAACGCGGTGGCCTTTGACCACTCCATTTCAGTGTGTCTGATTTTGGTTAAAGTCACATTTAGGGATTTGTATGCTGTGATGACCAACATGCAGGTTTGTCTCGGGTTTTGGCATTTATTTTCTAAAATGCCAGCATTTTAGATTTCCCTGTCTGGTAGCGTTTCCACGCTTCACGCCGTTGTTGTCCAGGAGCACTTACGTTTTGTGGGATCATTAGGGACAGAATTCCTTTGCAGCCTGCATGTGCCCTGAGGCTCACTCGCTGCAGTGCCTATACCAGTTGCAATTTGTGCCTTAACACCTTCTTGCAAATCTTCTCACTCTGTCCAAATTACCTGCTCTGCTGTGTACTGAAGCATGTGGTCTTAGTTTGGGCTCTGTTCAAAGGGCAGGAGATGGAAGCGCAGGGTAGTGAATGGGGAATGGATCAGGTGAATTGCTCTGTGGATTAAAGGGGAGGATGTTTGACAATGCCTGGGTTGTGTCACCATCAATTAAATTCAATATTTACGAGTTGGCAGATCTGGAGGAGAGCAGACTTGATGGTAAACGTAATCTGTGAACCTTGAAGCTTCTGTAAACCTATCAGAAGTGTTTAACTCTTTTTCCTGCCCATCTGTTTCTTTTTCTTTTGTTCCCTGCTGAAACCAGGTCCTTTGTTCAAACTGTCTTGCTTACCAAAGGGTGCTTGTTATTCTTGCCACACTCCTTGATTTCACTACCTTCATGTGCCTGTGCTAAGATATACTTTAACCTAAAACCTGTATTTCCTTTTTGCCTCACAGCTGTGCTCCTCTACTGCTTCCCTGCTTGTACTTAATCTGCATCGGTCCTTCTCTCCATCCTTTGACCCTCACAGTGTCAGTAGTGATTAGGCCTTATGTCTGTTATGTCCCTCAGCCAGTGATTACTGGAGAAGCTGTATTTTAAACGATTTATTGCAAAAATCCATCTGTGAAAGGCTAGCTAGCAGCCTTCACCATTGCTTTAAACACCTAATTTTCTTGCCATCATCATGCACCTGTACACCAGGAGGGGCCAGAGAAACAACAGCCCACGCTGATAGGATTATACGTCAAAATTGCTAGGTATCTCCAACTTCTGCTGTGTGGCCCGCTTAGCTTTTCCAGCAAATTGATAAGTGTGTTGAAATACATGACTGGAATTAACCTGTACAACCGTAGTGGTTTATTGTTCATTTTATCACTCATTTTATAACATGTAGAATTTGATACTTTGAATTAGCTTAGATTAAATATCGCAGTGGTATCACCAGGGCAAGCAGATCACCAGTGTAAACAGTTGCATGGATATTTTTAAAGAAATTACACGCAAGTATACATAATGTACGTACATATGTATACTTCTATTCATGTAAAACTTTTGAGAACACTTGTGTTTCGAAGACTGACTGCTAAACCTACACATTATTCTGGACTTCTTTATGGCTGTCTCATTGCTCTTGCAGCAGAACTGCAATCTAGACTTTGATGTTTTTTATGACTCTCTTATCCACTAATTAACTTCATTAATTTTGCAATTAGTGAAGTTAATTAGTGGGTAAAAATGCTGTATAAAACTTCAAAGTTTGCATTTTAATCATAGTTTGTATTAAAAATAATTATCACATGCTTGATTACTAAACTCAATCCAGTTAGCTCAGACAGGGTCATGTGATGTTAATAACAGCTTTGTTCTATATCTTTCCTAGCTAGTTAGTAGGATTTTTCACTAACAATTACTGAGACTTGGTCTGGTACCTGAAAAGGCAGCGAATGAGACAAAAAAAAATAAAATTCATCATCGTATGGCTGAGTGGAAGTTGGATTTCAGTTTGGGTAAGTAGAGAAACAAGTTGGAAAAGGGGGAGGTGAAAATATTTAAAAATTTTGCCGTGATTGATGGTATATGTGGGAACAATACTTGGCTACTAGCCTCCCCTCCTTTGGTGACCCATTTTGGAAGAGATGCGCTCCAGGCTGCACTGCCTGACTGTGCCAGCTGATCACGACCCACCGCATATACCTAAAGGAAGGCATGGTAAGGAAAACCCGCTTGCCAAAGTAAGGACAGCAAAGGGGGGGGATGTTGGAAAATTAAAGCAAAGAGCACAAAACCTGTGAGGTAGGAGTGGATACTGGAATGTAGTAGTAGCAATGATAGTAATGTGGTAATAGTAATAATAATAGTAACAACAAAAAGCCATAGCAGCAGTGTAGGTGTGGGTGACCTCAGGAGCACAACCACTATGCAGACACTCCATATGGTGTCTATAGAGCAGCCCACAGCATTTCACACCCATTTCCTTCAATTTAATAAAAGTCATGTACCTGTGCCTACAAGTACATGTAAATGAATGCATTTTTTTTTTTAGACAGATGAGCGTTGCCTTATAGTTAGAGCCATGCAGAAGGTTTGCCATGTGGGAGCTCTTGGTTACAGGTTTTTGTCCTTGAGCGCATGGTCTCGGTGGGCTGCACTGGACTGCCCCTTCTTCTCACCCTGATGTTTCTTATGCCCTGTCCTGTCACCTCTCTGGTGGCACCTTTCCCACCTTATACCACTTGTTATACTCACCAGAGTGGTCTCCATCTCATTCCTGGCATCTCAGAAGCCACAGCACTCTTTTTTTTTTTTCTTCTTTTTTTCCCCCACATTTCTGATTTAAGCATACCGTTTTATCTTAGAGAGCTAAGTGCTGCAAGCCCGAGCCTGGAGCAGTGCCTGGGTCCAAGCTCCATCACCGGTACATCCATGTATAACATTGGCACCAGCCAACGAAGCAGCGTTGCTGCCTGGTCGTTTCCCTGCAATGCGTATTGTATCCAGTTTCATAGTTCCTTTTATACTTTCAACAGACTTTGTAACAGCAATAATGTCATTCAGATAATTATACCGTAATTGACCTTAGCGTTGAGCACTCTTGGCTTTTACTGCAGTTTGCATAATACTTCAGGATGGTCAATTATCTTGTAATTCCCACTTTGTTGGGAATTATTATTTTAATTATTACATTCCAAATACATCACATCATTTTGACATAGTAGTAAGGGTACGCTAGGGAATGGTCATATTCGTGAATGCTTTAAAGAGTTACCAGCTTTGTCAAGTGGGAGGGCTTTTCATCCTGTCATCTCTAGTCTTTACTTTTAACACTGATTTCATTTAATTATCAGTTAGTGTGCTCAGGCCAGGTCTGCATCTGCCAGAGCTAACATATGGGGAGTTGGGGCTTGCAGGATTTGAGAGCAGTTGGATGGCTGTGCAATCTGACTATATTGATTTCTTTTCTGCCATGTTACAGTGTGAGTNGCCATGCTAAAGTGTGAGTCATCAATGTTAATGCAAGTAACTTCCAGTGGAAGTTGGGGGTAAAACGGTGAATTTTTTTTTTCCTTTCCGAATAATGTGAAGTGTTAATTATCCCAAATGGATAGCGAACACGCTGATGTTTGCCCCGTTACCGGTGAGCATTTTACAGCTGCATAAGAGGCTTATATGGACCTCTTTATGTTCATTTAATTTGTGCCAAATTTGTCCTCCGCCAAGAGCAGCACCCTGCCAATGTTGAAGAGAAATCAGAGTGATCCTTGCAGTGGGAGATCTTTTGAGTTAGCATTGCACAAGACAGAGACTGAAGCACAGCATACCGTGCTTTACAGCCTAGTGCAAAAGATACTGTGGGTCCAGCACTAGAAATACACGTGAACAAAGAAACATGCTCAGCCTTTCTATAATTGTAAATAGAAATGTATATTTCTATAAATGTATATTTATTGGTTTTTGTCAGCATTTCGTGGTGTATTTAACATTAATAAAAATGTTCTACCTAAGTAGAATACGAAAAACCGGTACATTTTGCTAAATTAGAAACTAAATATAACCTGCTTTCACCAAAAATTATTTTGTCCTCTGTCTGATCTAATTACTATGTGTGAGCAAACCCAGTGTTGGTT
>VZTQ01004728.1:87382-112515 GCA_013400755.1 Pelecanoides urinatrix
ACCACAGCAAGATCCTTCCGTATTGGTATCAGGTCTGATCCATCTTTGAAGCAATGAAACCATTAAGCAGTGTGCATTGCCCCAATGCCCAATGTGGTGCTCATCCTTTATGTGCTAGTGATAATTAGCTACTTTATCATTCTAGTAGGGAGCTTTAATTTATTACGTTATTAAGCAGTGAAATCAAAGATTAAAATGGTATCTATAGCACATAGCTAACTAGATTGTGAAAAATGAAACTATATGGTTTCAAATTTATGAAAATAAATATTTCTATTTATATAAGTGTGGTAGTTTACTTTAATTCTTTAGACACCACTCTAATTTGTAGTTTACTGATGATTATTTTTCTTCCTTTTAAAGCAAATTGCTTTCTGTAGGGTGAAGCTGAGAAATAATGAATTGAATTCACATCACAAGCTACTGCCTCCCAAATTGTAAATGAATATAAATGTAATAGGAGCATACTATTAAAATCTTTTGCAAAAGACTATGCTATGTCGTTGCAGTAAAC
Source organism: Pelecanoides urinatrix (assembly GCA_013400755.1). NCBI lineage: Eukaryota > Metazoa > Chordata > Aves > Procellariiformes > Procellariidae > Pelecanoides > Pelecanoides urinatrix. The sequence continues at coordinate 87,897 of VZTQ01004728.1, forward strand.
AAATACATTTTTCAAGCCATCAGTTCATTTAATGTTGCATTTCTACTTGGCCTTTATTTTAAAGGCTTCTGTGCCTACTGCCACTCCTGTCTCCAAATGTCTTAACATTTGTTGTTGTCTCTTCAGAGCGAAAAATAACATTTTAATTTTGTGTCATTTACTATAATAGTTGATTAATGATCTGCTTTAAAGCTAAATCAGTGAACATATTTTAAGATGTATTTGCTCAGGAAAGGAAATCCTTGTCTACCTATTTTATACTGTCAGGGAGAGAGAAAGATGCAGGCAGGCAGGCCAATGGGAAAGGCACAGGCTGTGTTCAGCACTAGCTTTGTTCTAAAATTTTTATTTCCACTCAGTGTACTTAGAGGGTAATTAACAGTTACCAGTCAAAAAGATGGAAGATTTTTGCAAATTCCACCGCTCATTAATCTGAGCTGCTGTTGACAAGAATTGGAAAATTTAGAGAAGTGGAAAGTAGGACCTGAGTATCCCAGCAGGGAGAAATGTTCTCTCATGTGACTTGGGCAACAACCACAGCTTAAATTCTGTGGTTAAGTGTTCTTAATCCTTACCAGAAGTTTGTGGTGTAATAAGTTAAGGAAAAGAAGAAATTCGGTAATAGCGATGGAACAGAAATTGCACAATGTAAATGCTAATTTCTTGGTTTGCGTTCTGAGTACTAGCTATAAAATAAACTTAGGGAGGTGTGCAGTGAAAACCCCAAAATCAAACTGTTGTGTTGTGCAGTTCTATGCGGAACAACAGTCCATAGCGCGTGGAGGAAGAACCCCAAAACCAGTGTTTCTGGATGGATGGGAGGATCTAAAATCCGGCAGTAAGGACTTCTTTGGTTGTTATTCCTCCCACCCACTTATATAAGGAGGACAGAGAGATGGAAACAGCATGGTTTCAACTGAGAATTACTTTCATCTTCATTCCTGTCAGCTCCAATTCTGCAAAATGCCTGAACACATCCTTACTTATGTAGGTTCGGCCATTGACTCCAGTGTGAGATAAAGTTTAGCGCATGCTTAAATGCTTTCATGAACTAGGGCCAAAAGCTGCTGCTGCTAAAATCAATCCCAGAGGAAACGTCACATCTTTCATTACTTCCTTTTTTGTATACCAAGACACAGGCTCCACCAAGCTCTGGAAATATGATAGGAGTTGATAAATGTTGCCTGCCTTGTTTAGAGGAATAGAGCAGAATTGTTGGATGGCAGTGCATAAAGTACATATTACCTTCCTTTCTCTCCTGTCCCGTATGCGCGCTATTTAAGAATCATTACTAAGCGAGGGCTGCAGAATTGCAAGAGACTCCCTGAGCCACTGCATTGTGTTTCTGTCTACTGCAGGCACAGCCTGTAATTGTAAAAGGCGCCAAAATAAAATTAGTTTAGGTGTTTTCCCCTGTTCTTCTCTGCTGCGAGGCTGTTCAGAAGCTTGCTTCTTTCTTTGCTAGAAATATTTGCTGAAGGGTGGCTTCCCTTGAGCCACTTTGTTCTTCTTGATTTACACAGGCAAACATACACACATACATACCCGTCCTCCTCTTCTGGGAGTATTGATTTAACCCTGCATATTTGTTGAGGAAACAAGCCAAAACCAGGCCAATGCACAGTATTCATAAAATGGTTCAAAGTAGCTCTACGTTCATCCCACTAACACTGCAGATAGCAACTATGATCCATCGGCTGATCGCCTTTATCTGTGTCTCTTGCACTGCATTGTGCACTTTTAATACAAGACACTTGCTGGGTAGCTGTCACTGATGAAAACCCAAAGTGCTGTCTGTGGGAACAAATCATATTATCTGGTTAAGTTGTATTGAGGGATAGTGGCAAATGAACCACTGTTTTGAATGAGCATCTGATGATGTTTTCTCCATCTCTTTTCTGACTGCAGAGCTCTTCTGTATCTCCNCAGTTAGTGTGCTCAGGCCAGGTCTGCATCTGCCAGAGCTAACATATGGGGAGTTGGGGCTTGCAGGATTTGAGAGCAGTTGGATGGCTGTGCAATCTGACTATATTGATTTCTTTTCTGCCATGTTACAGTGTGAGTCATCTATGTTAATGCAAGTAACTTCCAGTGGAAGTTGGGGGTAAAACGGTGAATTTTTTTTTTCCTTTCCGAATAATGTGAAGTGTTAATTATCCCAAATGGATAGCGAACACGCTGATGTTTGCCCCGTTACCGGTGAGCATTTTACAGCTGCATAAGAGGCTTATATGGACCTCTTTATGTTCATTTAATTTGTGCCAAATTTGTCCTCCGCCAAGAGCAGCACCCTGCCAATGTTGAAGAGAAATCAGAGTGATCCTTGCAGTGGGAGATCTTTTGAGTTAGCATTGCACAAGACAGAGACTGAAGCACAGCATACCGTGCTTTACAGCCTAGTGCAAAAGATACTGTGGGTCCAGCACTAGAAATACACGTGAACAAAGAAACATGCTCAGCCTTTCTATAATTGTAAATAGAAATGTATATTTCTATAAATGTATATTTATTGGTTTTTGTCAGCATTTCGTGGTGTATTTAACATTAATAAAAATGTTCTACCTAAGTAGAATACGAAAAACCGGTACATTTTGCTAAATTAGAAACTAAATATAACCTGCTTTCACCAAAAATTATTTTGTCCTCTGTCTGATCTAATTACTATGTGTGAGCAAACCCAGTGTTGGTTAGTAGGAAAATGCTACTCTCCAGTAGATTAACGCATTTTATTGAAGAAAACAGCAGTGTGAAAAGACTTCATTTCTCTATAAATTTTAATAGTTACTAAAATGAGGACTCCAGCCCATTAAGTTACAGCCTGCCAAGTCATAATGCTGAATCACTTAATTTCTCTAAGTAGCTACCCTATTCCAGCTTCTTCAAGGCAGCTGTTAGGAGAGCACCGATGTTTTAATCAAGGAGCAGGGCAGAGTCTGACAGCTGAACAGTGTGCTTCAATGGAGGTTTTCTTCCATGGTCTGCAAATATAAGGATCTCTTTTGGAGTATGTAGACTTGCACACTTGGGAACCAAGGTGTGGGTGGGTACAAGTTTATATGTAGGAATCTGATGTCAGTGGAAACCATGAGAACATTGTCACACCCCAGTATTTCTCACTGAAGATAGGTCCTTACAAGTGTTTATAGACTGAAAAGCTATTGCAAACAATAGTGGGAACTCAGTATGGGTAATAATGCTGTCCCTCGCACACTGAAAATAGTAGGTGTTAGGTCCATAGGAAGATCTAGACCATAGCTCATTGACTATGTACATGACATATCGTTATTGCTTAGTATAAGAGATAAACTTAGATCTGTTGGCACCAGTACTGGAGATCCCATGAGTCAGAGATCTTCATGTGGCAGGTGTGTTACATGTTGAAGGGAAAAGAAGCTAGTACTGCAGGAGCATTGATCGACTGGCTCCATGCAAGGAAGGGGGTAGGACAGTTAAAAGTGAGAATGTTTAGATTTATTCTGTAGTAATTGACTCTTGAGGCAAAATAATGTTAGTCCTAGTACGCTGGCCAAATTTCAGTTTGGGAAATGAGATTCTGGCTGCTGTCAATAGGTGAGTTGTCTCCGTTTTTCTGCTAATGTCAGGTAAGATACCACAGCAAGATCCTTCCGTATTGGTATCAGGTCTGATCCATCTTTGAAGCAATGAAACCATTAAGCAGTGTGCATTGCCCCAATGCCCAATGTGGTGCTCATCCTTTATGTGCTAGTGATAATTAGCTACTTTATCATTCTAGTAGGGAGCTTTAATTTATTACGTTATTAAGCAGTGAAATCAAAGATTAAAATGGTATCTATAGCACATAGCTAACTAGATTGTGAAAAATGAAACTATATGGTTTCAAATTTATGAAAATAAATATTTCTATTTATATAAGTGTGGTAGTTTACTTTAATTCTTTAGACACCACTCTAATTTGTAGTTTACTGATGATTATTTTTCTTCCTTTTAAAGCAAATTGCTTTCTGTAGGGTGAAGCTGAGAAATAATGAATTGAATTCACATCACAAGCTACTGCCTCCCAAATTGTAAATGAATATAAATGTAATAGGAGCATACTATTAAAATCTTTTGCAAAAGACTATGCTATGTCGTTGCAGTAAACAAATACATTTTTCAAGCCATCAGTTCATTTAATGTTGCATTTCTACTTGGCCTTTATTTTAAAGGCTTCTGTGCCTACTGCCACTCCTGTCTCCAAATGTCTTAACATTTGTTGTTGTCTCTTCAGAGCGAAAAATAACATTTTAATNCCCACTTATATAAGGAGGACAGAGAGATGGAAACAGCATGGTTTCAACTGAGAATTACTTTCATCTTCATTCCTGTCAGCTCCAATTCTGCAAAATGCCTGAACACATCCTTACTTATGTAGGTTCGGCCATTGACTCCAGTGTGAGATAAAGTTTAGCGCATGCTTAAATGCTTTCATGAACTAGGGCCAAAAGCTGCTGCTGCTAAAATCAATCCCAGAGGAAACGTCACATCTTTCATTACTTCCTTTTTTGTATACCAAGACACAGGCTCCACCAAGCTCTGGAAATATGATAGGAGTTGATAAATGTTGCCTGCCTTGTTTAGAGGAATAGAGCAGAATTGTTGGATGGCAGTGCATAAAGTACATATTACCTTCCTTTCTCTCCTGTCCCGTATGCGCGCTATTTAAGAATCATTACTAAGCGAGGGCTGCAGAATTGCAAGAGACTCCCTGAGCCACTGCATTGTGTTTCTGTCTACTGCAGGCACAGCCTGTAATTGTAAAAGGCGCCAAAATAAAATTAGTTTAGGTGTTTTCCCCTGTTCTTCTCTGCTGCGAGGCTGTTCAGAAGCTTGCTTCTTTCTTTGCTAGAAATATTTGCTGAAGGGTGGCTTCCCTTGAGCCACTTTGTTCTTCTTGATTTACACAGGCAAACATACACACATACATACCCGTCCTCCTCTTCTGGGAGTATTGATTTAACCCTGCATATTTGTTGAGGAAACAAGCCAAAACCAGGCCAATGCACAGTATTCATAAAATGGTTCAAAGTAGCTCTACGTTCATCCCACTAACACTGCAGATAGCAACTATGATCCATCGGCTGATCGCCTTTATCTGTGTCTCTTGCACTGCATTGTGCACTTTTAATACAAGACACTTGCTGGGTAGCTGTCACTGATGAAAACCCAAAGTGCTGTCTGTGGGAACAAATCATATTATCTGGTTAAGTTGTATTGAGGGATAGTGGCAAATGAACCACTGTTTTGAATGAGCATCTGATGATGTTTTCTCCATCTCTTTTCTGACTGCAGAGCTCTTCTGTATCTCCCTCAGCCAGTTTCAGAACAGCAGAAAAGCACAGAAATTCAACAGATTATTCTTCAGATAGTAAAAAACAGAAAACAGAAGAAAAGGAAATAGCAGCTCGTTACGTGAGTGAATTGTCTACCTTGTCGAACTTAAGTGTGCTCTGTAATTTCACCTGATTCCTGATGCGTAATTAATATTAAAATTGAGGGTCAAATTTTTAACAGGTTCTTACTGCCTGCCTCTTAACATCTATGCTAGGTGAAAGGTTTCAGTCTGTAGGATTGATAGTGTTTTTAACAATATAAATGTAGAGCACCTGGAAGGCGTGTTACAAGAGGACTGAGCATTAGTTAGGCTTGGACTTGGTAGATCTCACTCTAGCTTGGCTCCACTTCTCAGTGCAGTACAACTTTTTTTCATCCTGTGTCCTTGCTCACCAGTGTGAAAACAGGAAATAATGCTATAGCTGGGCAACCTGTTAAGGAGAAGCCTGTAAGTGACTTACATGGTAACAAAATTCTAACATTTAAAGCTTGGTAAAAGTAAATGCTATGTTGTATAGTTGTGAGCAGCCTTGCATTTTGTTGGTTTATTTTTTCTTACTACTTGAGAGACATTGGGATATTAAACAAATGTTTTTAACACATTGTGATTTGTCATTGCAGGACAGTGATGGTGAAAAGAGTGATGACAACTTGGTAGTTGATGTTTCTAATGAGGTATACACAATGGTGGTTTTTGTGGGGGGGTATCTTCAGTGGCTTCTGTGCATATTGCGGATATGAATAAGATTACAGCCTTTGCCTTTATAAAGGAGCTTGAAATGCCTGAGGGAATCCAGTCAGGTCATCTTTCTTTAGAATGCAAATTGGGTCTGTAACACTTATTTCTACAAAGGACCTTTTTGTTACTTGTATGAACCAAAATTCTTCTTGAGATATTTGAAGCCAGCCCTGCACAGCAGATAGGATGCAGCTTGTAACGGTATCTGTGTTTTCTTTCACTCTGGCCATGACTTCATTTGTGAACTTTATCAGGTCTGGCAAGTGCCTCAAACTTTTTCAGTCTGTCACCTGACAAAGGAGATTTATGTGCCTATTTCAATATCCATAGATTTTTAACATTATTTTTCATGGTTAATGGCACCAAATTTTAAGGCTTACTTTGAAAAAAAAAGAAAGTTGTCATTATTCCATCTCGATTTTGCAATTTTATCAGCTAAGTCAATTAAGGACTGAAGGAAGATGTCACTTTTTATGACAGATCTTCATTTCAAAGTGAGAATTGCTCAAGACAAGTACTAGTGGCTAGTATGAAGTTTTTATACTAACCTACGTTACTGATGTTTAGGATCCTTCCTCTCCCCGGGGGAGCCCAGCACACTCTCCACGGGAGAATGGCTTGGACAAGACACGACTGCTGAAGAAAGATGCACCAATTAGTCCGGCGTCTATTGCATCCTCCAGCAGTACTCCTTCCTCCAAATCCAAAGAACTTAGCCTTGTAAGTGCTTCAAAATGCTCCTGACCCATGATCACGTGCTTACTGGATTTCTGTCTGGACACAATTTGGATTTCCACAGCTATCAGTAAAACACTATAAAGCATCAATTTAGAATTTGTTTAGTTTATTGCTTCAAGGGAATTTAATAAAATAATAAGGAGAAAGTCCACAGCCTTTTTTTGGGATAGGAGGAGGTTATTTTCACTGGTGGTGTGGGTAGATGATAGATGTGCTGTGCTCAGGGATGTTTTTCTCCTCCCCCAAATGAAAAACTGTCATTCTCAGAATAAATAAGAGTACACAGAGGTTCCTTGAGCTGTTTTTCCTGTACTGTGGTTTATAGCAAATTCAGTTCCCTGCTTGGATGTGATTTGGTTGTTAGGTTTGTTTGAATTACCAGGCCATATACAACAACAATAATTTTTATTTTCTATCCAAAACGTACTCTGTCATTTTACAAGAGCCTTCCTTGACTTGCATCGCAAATCACAGTGCAAAAAAAAAAGAGCTGCCTGCAAGTTGGGGGTGTTCTTTCCTTTCCTGTTTGTGACCACAGTTAATCACCTTCCTGAGCTGCACAGTAACTCCCTCTCAGTTCTTCACAGGTCAGGGTATGCGATTATTTAAAGAAATAAAATAAGTAAAAAGAAAGCTTGAAGTGAATGTTGTGCTCAGGAAGGGTGATGGAATGACAGGTTTGGGCCCAGGAGTCAGTGGTTTGTCTGATGAACAAGCTTGTTACAAGAGCAGCACTGCACAGTTCCTGACTTTATACCCATCACTGTCTCCATCTGTGTTTCCAGCACCACATTTGGGCATGAGTTGTTGGTCAGTTGTGGGTTTTTTTCCTGGTCTTCTTGTCCAGCCAGCAGTGGCCTCTCACAGAAATTCATGATCGTAATGGGAGCGGGTCCACCATGAGCAGAGTGAGACCATGGACAAATCTCACATATGCTGCCAATGTAATTGTCAGGTAGTGATGATTTTCAGTCATGGACCTCATTCTGAATCATACGGATGCCCCTGATGAGGAAAGCTGTGAAGGTTGTAGTTAATTCCCAAAGCCATTCCGACTTTTTCAGTGTCTCTGCAGCTTCCTTTCATTACCAGGGACTGTTGAAACCCAAACCTAATCATGCACACTCTGGTTGTTGTCGGCTCTCTTTCCAACCACTAGCTAAACAAGTAAGATAACTAACAGTCTTCCTTTTTCCTTTTTGGTGATTAGAATGAGAAGTCTACCACTCCTGTGTCTAAATCAAATACCCCAACTCCACGGACTGATGCCCCAACTCCAGGCAGTAACTCCACTCCCGGACTGAGGCCAGTGCCTGGCAAACCCCCAGGTGTGGACCCACTAGGTGAGCATCCATATGTTTTGATGGTGTGAATTGGTGGCCATTCATCCCTAACCAGGCTCCCTTTAAATCTACAGTGACGAGGCAGTAAATTACAGCTGCATAAACTGGATACTGAGCTGGTTCTTCAGCACTTTTAATACAGCGTGTAGATATATATACAGATATGTAGATAGATAGATATAAATATATATATTTAACTGTTTGCCAAACTCACATTTCCTCTGATGGGTCTGGGCTGGCTGTTTGACTTCTCTCTTTTCTTCCCCTCAATAGCTTCAGGTTTAAGGACACCTATGGCAGTGCCGTGTCCTTATCCAACTCCATTTGGGATCGTGCCACACGCTGGTATGAACGGGGAGCTGACCAGCCCTGGAGCTGCCTACGCTGGTCTACACAATATTTCCCCTCAAATGAGTGCAGCTGCTGCAGCAGCAGCAGCAGCAGCAGCTTACGGGAGATCTCCAGTGGTAAGTGTTTGCCACTAGTGCATTTGGTGTTGAGAGCAGTTTATATTAAATGTAAGACCTGCGGGGTTAAATTTACTTCAGTCTCTCTGTAATTTGGGGAGTATGTATGGAGAACATGAATTAAAGAGTCTTCCCTTGCCTAACTCCATCTTTAATACACCTTTTTGTTTTGCTTGGGGCAAACTATAGGTTGGTTTTGATCCACATCATCACATGCGAGTCCCAGGCATCCCTCCCAATCTCACAGGCATCCCAGGAGGAAAACCGTGAGTATCAAACGTTCAACTTTAAAAGTCAATCATCTGTTGAAGTTGTGTTCCCTTGCTGGTTGGAATTCCCCTTAGCTACTAAAAAGTATTCTGTGAATAGGAATAAATATTGATATTTGGCAAGGGCAGGATAAACACTGTTTAATCTTAAAGTTGCATTTGTAAATTGTTTTGAAGATTCATCGCAGCTGGCAAGGACTGGGTGGTATAGAGTAAAGGAGAGAGAAGTAAATGGAAGAAGGAGCTGGACTTTGAGGTGTTACATGCTGAATCTGATTGGTTGGTCTTATATGGAAATGCAAACTGGAATGGGATCTCAGCTTTCCATCTCTACTGTACTCTGCTTCTCAGTTTAAAAAAATTATTTCTTTGTTCACAAAAGCCTTGCAATTACTTGCAAACTTATCAGCTGCTATAAACAGCAGTGTGCAGAGAAAGGAACGCTGAAATGTTTTGTTTGATTGAAAATATTGGAACGAATTATTGTATCATGATGTTCCAATTCATCCCTGATGGAACTGACCGTAAAAGGTGACCTGCGCTACCAGGCTTCGCTTGTTGTGAGCCTCGGAAAAAGAATTACACAGATACGAAGAACTCTTTGCTCACATCCCTCTTGAGTTAGAGAGGGGAAAAAATAAAACAGTGATGCAAACCGTATTGATCCAGATTTTATGTAAGGGTCCTCAAGTTCCATTTCTTGAGTGACACTTGTGGGAAACTGTGACCAGCTAATACTGGGGAGTTTGAAGGGCGGGCGGTGTTTGTGCCATTCCTTCTCTCACTCTCGAATGTGTGAACGTGTTAGTGGAGGAGTGGTTGGGGGGTAGTCACACACTTGCATGCATGCGAGTAAATGCATACGCTTACCTGCCAGTGAGCTTGCAGACATGCAGGATTAATAACGTATCATGGTGACAAGCAATCAGTCCTAGTGCCTGTAACTCCTCTTGTACATAATGTGTCACACAAATCATTAAACCATGTCCAGCTCTCTCAGATGTCGCACACTAGTTACCACCTCAAGTCGATTTTTTTGGTAGTTGCACCGCCTTGGTAGGTGGCTATATAAGGCGAGTTTGGAAATTGGTGTGCAGCAGCTTCCAGACCAGCTGCTTGCATTAAAAATTCTTCATCCTACACATGCAGCGGGCACTTAGAAATGTCTTGACGTAATGTTCAGATGTTTGCTGGGTTCAGGTTCACTCTTGGTGCAGGCGGTCGCTCAGAAGGAAGGGTGACCGGCTCTACCAGGCTTTGCTTGCTGTGGTCTGAGCAATACCAGGGGTGCGGAGACCTCCCTGCTCACCCCTCACTCGTGTTAGAGATGGGGAGAATAAAATGTGAGGCTGACTGAAATCAAACTGGTTCAGTTCTGGTGCGTCTCCAAGGTTCTTGAATGTTGTTGACGTATTGATGACTGTTTCGAACATTTAAATATAACTGTCATTTGTCTGCCGTAGGGCCTGAAACCTTTGAAATCTGTGGTTGTATTAGCACGATTGCATTGATTTTTCTTCATCTTAAGTGTGGTACTTTTCACAGCTTTCATTCAGGACTGTTGGATTCTCATTTACTCTTCCTTTTCCCTTAGAGCAAAAGTTGTGTAAATTCTCCACACTGTTGAGTGTCTGTTGAAATGGAGGGGGCAGGGTGCGGCACATCAGGGAACAAGCCCCTAATAACTCTCCTTTTACTTTGGAGATGTATCAAAACACTGAGGATTTAACAATATATAAATAGAAAGGGTAGCTAATGTGAAAAGAAGAAAAAAGTGCTCGCCAGGTGTTTATAGTGTCAGATATTTGTAAGATATGTAGAGTACTTCAAATAAGCAACATGCAGTGTTAGTTCTCAGAGTGGGAAAAAAAAAACCACTCAACCACCTCAAAACCAAACCAAGCAACAAAGCAACAGTTTAATCACATGTGCTGGTGTGGAGTAATGAATAGAGTGAGAATAATGTAGTCACAGATCACTCCAGATCCAAGCTTTATTTCTGTAATTGTTAAATATGTTCCCTGTGTACTTTATAAGCATGCTAAAAGTCACTCTCGTTGATAAAATTATCATACACTCAGTGCTCAACATGGCTCTGCAGAGAGTGACTGCATACAGAAATCAGAAAAGATGATAATGAAGTTCCACTTGTTTTATTAGAAATTTCAGGTGACCATCAGCTGCTTTTTTCAGCACCTTACGGCAACAAACAGGAATTAGGGAGATAAGGAGGAAGATATTTCAGATTTCTGCGCTGATAATCGAACCCTAATTCTACTCATATAGGCAGTTTGCTGCTTCTGACAACCACAGAAATCTGTCATAGTCTTTCCTGAATGCATTTAATGTCAAAAAATGAGAATGGTGATATGATCTGTCACTCAGACCTGCCAGAACAAGAGACAGTGCAGGATGAGAAGAGTGTGTGAAGCTCTGGGAATAGGGCAGAAAGGTGAAAATGCAGTTGCGTTTTGTCCCATTGAAAATTATTGTTCTAGTGTTAATGCACGATGAATCTTTAACAAATTCAGTAGTTGAATTCTGAAGACCGCCTTCTTCAGTGACTTTGAAGCAACAGATAAGGAAGTGATCTTCCTAAGTATTCTCATAAAATTTTTTTTTTTGTGATCTCATCCCACCATTGTGACAATGGATTTTTTGTCAGTACTATGATGATTTTTTAGGTCTGAGGAAACTAAAGCCTTCTGTTAAGCATACCTTGGTATGTGTAGGTGAACCCTCTTATAAGGTTTGTGCTCTTTTATTAGATGTGATGTGTCAGGTAGCATCTCGGAACAAGACAATTTCACAACCTAANAGGCAGCAAGCCCAAAAGAAGGAAGAAAATTCCAGTGCATTTTTGCTGGTCTGTCATGTTAGATGTCAGCAACTGTGCCTTGAGGACTTAACTCCTTGTTGGTGGAGGTTTCACTGCACCCTTAGGTACAGTGCTGGGCAGTTTCGCTCGAGGGGCGTGGGACCCACGGCACGTTCGGGGCAGCTTGGCAGCAGTCCAGCTGAAGTTTGCACATTAGAGTCAGTAAGGGAGCAACCAAATGCCCCCTGGCACTGAGCTACTCGCAGTGCTCTGCAGCAGCCAGCCAACTATTTCTGTTTTCCAGGGGGCCCTGACCTGACCTTTCTTCCCTTCTCTGCATGTAGTCGTCTCCCCGTGCCCCAAATTAAAGAGTAGCGTTGTGTATCCTCCACTCATGCCAGAAATCATCATTGCATGAGTTGTAAAAACTCATTTCATTGGTAGATGGTGCTTGACTTTCCATGTAAAAAGTTTATGCTTTGAGGGCCATGCTACAGATAAATAAATAATTTCTTTTTCGCCTGACTAAAAAGGTTGCAGAAGGAGCTGAGTGCATAACCTGCACTGCCCACAATGGAAACACACCTTTAATTCTGTTTTCTTAAATAGGCTTGAAGAAAAATTTCTTAAATCACCCCCTATTTTTTTTTTTTTCCCNGAAGCTGTTGATAGGTTATTCACAGGTGGCATAACTGGCAGTCACACAACACATTCTTTCTCAGTGAGAGCCCTGANCCCCCTATTTTTTTTTTTTTTCCCTCAGAGCATACTCATTTCATGTAAGTGCAGATGGTCAGATGCAGCCGGTTCCTTTCCCTCCTGACGCCCTCATCGGTCCAGGAATCCCTCGCCATGCCCGTCAGATCAACACTCTGAACCACGGAGAAGTTGTGTGTGCAGTTACCATCAGCAACCCCACAAGACACGTGTACACGGGTGGGAAGGGGTGCGTCAAAGTCTGGGACATCAGCCACCCTGGCAACAAGAGCCCAGTCTCTCAGCTGGACTGCCTGGTAAGTGAACAGCTGCATGCGACACTGCAAAAAGAGATCAGGTTGTGTTAAGGTTAAAATGATACCGTTAAGGTACAAAAACCAGTGGCTATTTGAGTGCTGTCATTGGTATCAAAGCTTGATTTTTTTTTGTAATTTTCTTGTTTCTTTTAGAACTGAGTTTGAAGTATGTTCCGTGTCGTACTTGTGGTTTTTTCCTCCCAATGAATCAAAACATCTTTAATATCCTAAAATTGTATTGGTAGGGGGAAAGATCAAAGACAACACAGCAAATATTGTTTATAAACTTTGACATTTGTTGGCAATCTTAAAGCTTGATATCCTATCATGCTAAAAAAGGCTGTATTCTCCGAGAATATTGGAAGATTGTGTCATGTATTTTGTGTCTGTGCACGTGTGTGAATGCATTGCTCTGTCTTAATTTGACAATTAAAAATATCCCTGAGTGTTATTCACAAATTATTTTAACGTGCTAACAAGACGAACCATTGTTAGCAACTTTTCTCATGTCATTTACCAGTTCTTGGTAAGATGTTGCTTCTTGTTACAGAAGCAGTAAAATGAGAACTGTGCAGCACATGTAGACATATAATGAATTGCTACACAAGTTGCTACACAAATGAAGAAAATTGCCCAAATATTTTCCTCTGACATCTCCTAGATGGTGGCAGCAAGTCTCACTGGAACACAGGAGGGGGGAGTGTGCAGGGAATTTGGTACTCCCCCATGCCGAGAGGTTAATGTGCTGAAATAAACAGAGTATGAACATGTAACTTTCTACACAAGCTGTCAAATACAGCTATCTTGAATTGTTTTGGGCTGGGTTCAGGTCTTTGCATTTTGATGCTAATTAAGATTAAATATCTCTCACTACTGAATTTTGTAGATCAAGTTTAAGTACTTCCCTAATGTCATGTAATTTTCTGGCATTAATACACTTTATCGTTGTCATAAGTATAAATGGCTCATTAAAACCAGGAGGGAATACAATACTTTTATGGATTTCTGCTCTCATGTTAATGCTGTTTTCCTTTCCTCATGAGTAATCTCTTGATGGCTTCTGTCTCCACAGAACAGAGATAACTACATCCGTTCCTGCAGATTGCTCCCTGATGGCCGCACCCTGATCGTTGGTGGGGAAGCCAGCACATTATCCATTTGGGACCTGGCAGCTCCAACTCCTCGCATCAAAGCGGAGCTGACATCTTCTGCTCCAGCTTGCTATGCCCTAGCTATCAGCCCCGATTCCAAGGTCTGCTTCTCTTGCTGTAGCGATGGGAACATTGCAGTGTGGGATCTGCATAACCAAACTTTAGTAAGGTAGGTCGACAGAACTGGATCATCGGGTTGTGAAGAATTAATTAGACATGGCCTTACGTGCTCTTCTGTGTACATATGCTATTTTCTCCATGGTGTCTGCATAGCTGCTTCCAGTATTTCATTGTTAGGCAATAGCCATGGTAATACCTTGACGAAAGTCTGTGTAATTGTTTATAGGTTTTGAGAGTTTCATAATTCCAGGCCTGTTGAGCAGGCCATAACTATAATTTCCTAAGATCAGCTGGTGTTGACACTGCCGTAGGTTCTTTGAACAGATGGTTTTCTTTGTTTCCCTGCGATACACTGTGCTCACGCTCTAATCTCTTTAATCAGTGCTCCAGCAAATATGTCTTGGGTAAAGATGTGTGTAAATTATTGCATTGCAAACTTAGCATATGGGTTGCTGCTTAACACTACAGCTCCTACGGAAAGCTAGGAGCCAGTCATACACACCTTTTCTGTGCACTGCACTGTGTATATGTTGTTTTATGTAATATATCAGTATTGCATGTAAAACCAGGCTTTTACTCCCTAATGTTCCTGTTTAGACTGCTCTTTTTTTCCAGCTTTGTTGGTGACCTGCAGATTCTTCTTAACCTAAGTGAATTTTGGCAATCATGCTACATTCCTTTGGGGGGAGGGGGGTATTTTCAATTGAATAGTAGGTATCACACAGTCAGTAGCAAAGATCCCCAGAGTATCTGACTCGTAAAGTGTGCTTTCTGAAATCAAATTAGCACTTGGCTGTCTGGCCTGATTGCTTCATCAATTCATCACAAAACTCACGTGGTCGTCTCAGAGTTTATATTAATCTCAGATTGCTATTGGAATCTATGTTACTGTTGTCTTTAATGGCTGTGTGTCAGGGATTGAAAGAAGAAGGAGGTGTTTTGTATACATGCTCAGAACCAACTCTTTTCAGTGTAAGAACATGCATATCTTCTTTCAATATTTTCAGGCAATTTCAGGGCCACACAGATGGAGCGAGCTGCATTGACATTTCTAATGACGGCACCAAACTATGGACGGGAGGCTTGGACAATACAGTCAGATCCTGGGATCTCAGAGAAGGGAGACAGCTACAGCAACATGACTTCACATCACAGGTTCAATCTCAGAAGCTTTGGCATGTTAAGAAAAGTTTGTCGTGGTTATCTAAAACAAGCACTTTTGGTTTTTGCATTTCTTTTAAAGCAAAAAAAGCAGTCTCAAAGAGAACTCCGAAGAATTTTTCACTTAGTCTCACACTTTTTTTTTTCCTTTTTTTTGATGTGGCAGCTAAACATCTTTCTGGATTATAACTATTTGACAGATTAATACTTCTCCCATGAGAGTAGTGGAGAATCCTTTTTATAAAAGAATTGCCAGATTAAAGTGTTCCTGTGTGCAATCTGTTCCCATTTCTGTAGATTCTTGTTCAAAAATATTTTTAAAAAAATATTTTAAAATGCTGTCAGATAAGCTAGGACATTAACTTTTATAGCTTGATTCAATGCTTTACTATTACGGTTTTAATTGAGCTTTGTTTACATGAACTAATTTATCTTCGTTACTGTGGTAATTGGATTATCATGTTTCTAAAACTGTAGTAGACCAAAATGTGGTTTTGTGTAGTGTTAACAGTGTAGCAAGAGTCGGTTTTGAATATCTCAAGGTTATTTCTTTACTGATTGAAGCATGTGCTGTGCTAATTCCAGATCTTCTCACTGGGTTATTGTCCAACTGGTGAGTGGTTGGCAGTAGGAATGGAGAATAGTAACGTCGAGGTGCTGCATGTTACTAAGCCGGACAAGTATCAGCTGCATCTTCATGAGAGCTGTGTGTTGTCACTCAAATTTGCTCACTGTGGTAAGCAAATCTTTTTATGCCAGTGTTTTGCCCCCTGAGAAACTTGTTCAAGATTACTTTTAAATGAAAGTAGGGGTATAGTTAAAATATAGATGTTAAATTTAAGTATTAAAATTATTTTTAAAATTCTACATGACTCCTTTTTTGTGTGAACTGATTATGTTGTGATCAAACATCGGAGTGCAACCAGATGAGAATACAGCTGTTCTTCGGATGTGTTTCCCATTAATGTGTGGATGCATTGTTTTTATGATTAATCTCTTTCTTGGGGTGCATTCCTTGAAAACAAAATGCAACAATAACATTTAAACAATTTGTTGCAGGCAAATGGTTTGTAAGCACTGGAAAAGATAATCTTCTTAATGCCTGGAGAACACCTTATGGAGCCAGTATATTCCAGGTAATAATCTCCTAAAAGTTGTTTTCCACATACATTACAGTGCAGTAGAGCTGCACATCTCAGGGTCTGTCATTAACTTAAGGAGCTTTTAAATGGAAATTCTTGGCTAATTACTATGTTCCTTTAAGACTTTGCTGTAATTAGAGGTACGCTTTTGTCCTTTGTAACATTTGAGTAGTTAGGCTCTTAAAATAAAGTAGCCCTTTAATCCGAAATTGTTTTTAATACCCTTCTTTCTCACCTTCCTGTGCGTATTGCTGTAATACAGTACCCAAGTCATGTCATTAAATGAGCATTCACTGAAGGTCCAAAATGTAGCTAAACTAGTGAAAGTCATATTCAACACATGTATTTTTCTCGGATGAGATGCATAAAGTCAGTGGATTGGACAGGCAGACTCCTGAGCTGAAGACTGTATCCTTATGGAGGAGCCCCGTGGAGTGTAGCTGGAAGTTGTAACCTTTCTATAGTCTTTAATCCCTCTGTGCCCAGTTTTAATGGCACTTCAGTGCCATTAAAGAAAAGTGGGATTTTTGGCATACCTCTCTGCAGGTACCTCTGGGCTGGGAATTTTTTTAATTAAGTTAACTGATGTTCCATTTTAAATGGTTGGGTCTGACCTGTACACCTGCCGTGTCTCCGCCTGTGGGGACAGCATAGTTTGCCTTAACATGAGAAAGCAGGGGTCTGAGCTTTCTTAGTGGAGGCTATGCAGCTCCGGAACCACCTCCCGCAGAAATCGTCCTAACAAGAACACATCTCCCATAAAAGTGATGTTAAAACCCCAGTGCAGCTTTCTTAGTGAGGGGTAGAGAAAGAAACTTCCTATGCAGAACAGCAGAGATTTTGTGGCAAAAACTTAGCATGACTGGGAAGTGTTTAGCTCTTGCAGTGACAGGCAGAAAAGAATGTGGACATATGTTATGTGAAGAAAACATGAACTAAAACAGCAAGTAAAATGTGACAATACGTACACATCATCTCAGGAAAGACAGAAGAGCTGGGAGAGACAGATCCTGGTGTATCCTGTCTTCCATTCCTCTGCTGTACACTGTTGCACATCCTATTCTACCACAGTTTCTTTTCATATTTGCATCCTCCCTGATAATGTAAATTCCTTTGTGCAAGGCTTTTGTCTTCTGTTTTGGGGAAATAGTGAGAGGAGATACAGTTATTTCGTGGAGTCTCTTTGTTTCATACCTGTGGGTGGGTAGGGCTTCTCCATACAGATTTCTGGTTTACAACAAAAAAGGTAGGGAAGAAGAAGAAGAAGATGGCTTTTCATTGATTTTTATGTAAAAGCTAATGTATAAAATATTAGTAAATGCTCATTGCTTGTAGTGTGTAGAAAGGACTGCTTCTTTTTGTTTGATTGATTGATTATCTCTAGGTCCATAACATTCACTTCCCTTTCTGCTGCTGTTTTTTGTTGCCTTAGAGCTTTAGATGGAACAAGTTTGGAGTAACAGTCTTGTAACAAAAGCTGCCACTACGGTACTAATATTTGAATGAGCTTTCGGTATATTCCCTCTCTGTAAACCCTTCCAATTACTCTTCAAGCGCTTCTAGATTGAAGGATTGGAAAGATGTAATTTTCTTTTTTCTTTTTTTTTTTTTTTTCTTTCCTGTAGTCCAAAGAATCCTCATCTGTGCTTAGCTGTGATATCTCTGTGGATGACAAATACATTGTCACTGGCTCTGGGGACAAGAAAGCTACAGTCTATGAAGTTATTTATTAGAGACAAATCTGAATGCAGACAGAACTCCTTCTCCTAGCACTTTGCTGTATATTCTTTTTTTTTCTTTCTAAACGGAGAACTTAAATGCTCATCACAGTTGTGGAATTTATTTTTACCTTCTTAACTTGCTATTGGTTTGTGAGTGCTCATTAAGAACTTGTGATACCAAATTGTCAGATAGCTACTTGGAGGAAGATCGAATAAGCATACTTAACAGTGAACTTGACTCATTAATTATGTATTATAGCTGTAATGTATTTATTTTGTTTAAAGAAGGCTTTCTAACAATGAACTGACTAAATAAAGCTGTCTGGCCCGGCTTTAGTTTAAAAGGTGCATTGTATACTTTGTGTTTTTGCAGGTGGATGAATTGGGGATCTTGGAGAAGGATGTTCAGGAGATAGTTAAAGTTACACTAAATAGACTTGTAGTTTCTATTTAAAAAAAATAAACTTTGTTATATTTTTTAGTCCTGTTCTTGGATGAGACCTCTAAGTGTTATTACAGTATAATTATTTGGTGGGAAGATGCTGTATCTTAACTATTTTAGACAGTCTTGGAAACTTAGGAAATTGCAAACTGTAGCCAGTAATCTACATACCTGTGATGAATGGCAAATTCAGTTCACATCTAAATTAAATTCACTTTAGGTAAGAATGTGCTAATTTATATATTTGCAATGTTAATATAGCATCTTGTGTACAGATTTGTTCTCAATGCTTTTCTGTTGATAAACATAAAGCATTTTGGTGTCAGGCTAGGTTTTTTAATATAAACACCTCTCTTTGTTATATTGTAGAGAGTACAATAAGTTGCCTCAAAGAATCACCTTTGTTACTTCTGGAAACTTTTGCAATGTTTCCTTGAAAATGGGGATATGTGTCTTTGGGCAATTTTTCAATTACAAGAGATTATGAAAAATATTTGATATGTTCTTTGGAAACTGCACTGAAATAAGAATGGATGCCTACCAATATACAAACTACAAAAGCAATGACCTCTGAGGTAGGATTTACAAGAGTACTCATTCCGACATATAAAAAGGAATGGATTCTCATTGGGATAAGGACTTGCTTTGTTCGCCAGCAGTTCAATCCAAGTCTTGATTGGATGTCCCTAAAACGGACGCAGACTGAGCCATTGTGCCAGAGACAACGTGTTATCTTTTTATGTTGTTGTTGTTGCTGTTAAACTATGATCTGTGACTTTTTTTTTTTTGAATGCTTTAAAAAAAATCTTTAAGTCTGTGGATCTGCTGATGTACAGTGCCTTTGCTGCTATGGATCAAAATCAAAAGACCCGTGTAGATAAATCTTATTGTATAAGTAGAAAATTACTTAATTTCATACTAGAAATGGATTGATGCTGCAAGTTAAAATGGACTGTTCATTGAAGTTCCAAATGTGGTAGCAAAAAAATGGTGTCTTAAGTGCTTAGTGTTTGATGTCATTAACAGTTTCGTAAGACTCTACATTGTAGAAAGATTTTGATACTAAACTGTGTCATTGTACATAGTTCTAATGCATTGTATTGACCACCAGTACTTCCATAATGATAGAATATTGTTTGTGCATTCAGACTTTTAAGCATTAAACATAAGTAACTTCTAAGATGCATTTTTCTATTCTTTTTCCCCTCCCTCATTCTTTTTGCATGTGATAATCTCAGTTAAGTCTGCAGAATGCTATCTGTAAGGACAACAGGTTGTCAGTCGCAGAGCATACCCCTACAGATACTTTGCGGTTTTGTCACTGAGAGGCAACGTAGAGTTTCACAAAATTACTCTGAGCTAGCAAAATCAATGAATTTATAGTTTCCCAAGTTACCTCACTGCAGCGATTCTGAACTCCTAGAGGCATCAGCCGCAAGACTGTGGCCGTGTCACCTAGGAGTTTGCCACCTCCCGTTTGATACGCCTCCCGTGTAGTTTCCCGTCTGATACATAGCTTTACGTTATCCCATACTTTGGAGAGAGTGGAATTGGGGACTATTCCTGCTCCCGCACCTGCTGAAGTTTGCGGAGCTCATCAGGACGTGGGGAGTGATGTTGCACTGCAGCGTCACACCTGGGTTTCGCCATCCAGAGCTAAAACCTGTTCATGCCCATGGAAAGGCTTCTCTTGACTACAGTTGGGTTTAGATCAAGAAATTAACCCGGCTTCCATTGAGTTAAGACGCAGGTTAAAGTGAACTAGAGGAAATTAATTAATACGCTATTGGGGGAGGGGGGGGGTTGTGGGAGGAATTGTGCTATTTGTAACAGGAGAAATGGAAAAAATCCAGGGGGAAATTGGAAATAAGTCTTTCTCCCATAACCCATTTCTGAAAAGCGACCTTGTGCTTGTTGGAAATTCCCAGGCATGTAATCCTGCCCTGCTGTGACGTGCCAGCCCATGGTGACTGCTGGTACGTGAACCCAGGCTGAGAAATTTGTTTTTCTGAAATGCCAAAACAAGGCTTAAGCTGATGAGGTCATTTACCTGTACTGTGAGTGACTGGGCAATACTTGTTCATGGAGGAGAGTGTAGAGGCAAGTTTCCCTCAGAGCTATCAGTTTCCCTAGAGCTAACAGTGAAGAGTTTTCCAGATGTCCCCCAGAATAATCTAAGTTTTCACTCGTATTGAGGTTCTGTGCTACTTAGTACAATAATGCTTCATAAAGGTAAACATGGTACAGATGCTTTCTGTTAATTGTTACTCTTGTTTGAAGAGATATAATTTACCTGTTATCAATATTATATTGGAGACACCTTTTATTTTCAAAGGCATTCAAAAATGTAAAAGGCTAGGGTGTATACTCCATTTGCTAACAAAAGAGAAACCACCTACTTAATGTTTGCAGAGGATGTTATATTTTTATGTAGTAGTTCAGGCATAAGAGATTGCTTAAAACCCTTAAGATAAAGCCGTCCTTTAAAAAAGAATAAAACATTACATTCTCCTGAATTTGTACCAGAGCTAGTTTTGACAGCGAAGTAATATACTTTTAAAGCAGTCTGCCGTATATCTGCTTATTAATGTTTGTGTTGATGGCTTGTAAACAGCCTAGGAATTAAATACTTTAATCCAGGATTAGTGCAGTTAAATGTGTAATCATCCTAATTTTTTCCCCTTCAGGGTTCAGTGCAAGTGAGAGATGGTACAGAGCCACTTTCTGTTTTTCAGTTAAGCATACATAGGGTCACCTTCCTTTTTCATTCTTTAGTTACTCTTGCCACTGCAGAGCACAATTTTGTGCAAAATGTTTTGTTGCAGATATTTTTTGTGCCACAAGCATCTGGCCAGCATACGCCATATTAAAGGTACTACCATGGCTTTCTCTGTATTCTTCTTCCCCTCTCAAATGTTGTTTAGTGCAATGATACATTAGGAAAGCCATTTCTTTCTAATATTTGTATCCTTTCTGACTGGCCAGTATAGACATGTTTAAGGGGAGCACTTCCCATCCAAACAGCATTTTCTAAAAATATGCAGTTTTAAATTATATTTCTCCTGCGTGTTCTTAGCCGAAAGTGATTTTTCTCTCCTGTTTCTTTTTAAGCTACTCAGTTATACAAAAAAGAAAAAAAGATATATTTTATTGGCTGTGATTTTCCTGTAGGAGGGATTTTTAAGTCTGTACTGGAATAGTTCAAATTGGATTTTGTGTTTGTTTTCACTCTGGCACCCGAGACACATAAGAAACCCCTTCTTCCTGAAATGTTGATGGGTGTGTGAGAGAAACAGGGAGGTAACTATGCAGATCTGCGTATGTCTGGAATATCTTCTACAGAAACACAGGTCAGATCGTTTGCACAAATGAGCTCATCTATGCTGAAGACAGCAATGCTCTCATGGCTTACACAGCTGAAGATCTAGCTCACTGCTGTAGGCATAGAGGACCCAATCAACCCATTTGGATTGGGTGTTTTGGTTTGGTTTGGTTTGGTTTGGTTTTTAACAGTTTGGTTCTTTGAGCCTCTTCTGTTTTTCTACTAGCATGTTTATTTGTGATCATCCTTACTGAAATCCTGATGTGACTAGCTTCAACTCAAGGATTTCTGCTCTAAAAGAATGAAAAGAGAAAAAAGAAAGGTTAAATAAAACATGTCAAGTTTTTGTATGTGCAGGATTCAGGAAGTTCGAAGCAGTAGCTTGGGCTGCAACGTTTCTCATTTGCATTGAATATACTATGTCTTTGTGGCACCAAATTAGCACTGAATTCAGCAATACAAAATACGCTTTAGAACATCAAGTATGGCTACTGAGAAAAACGTCGCTTTGAATTTTTCAGAGCAAATGCACTCTGAAGAACTCAGCCAAAGAACCGCTGTTATGTGGTAGGAGTAGTTGCATTCAGTACTGAAGACCTTTTCTGGTACTAACATTTTGTAGTGACCACAGTGGTTTGAAGAGAGTTGGGCAGTATGGGCTTGATGTGCAGCCAGCCAGCTCTGCCATATATTTACATGAGAATCCTCTTCCCAGGCATAGCAGGAGATGAATCCTGGAGTAGTGTGCTGTAGAAGATCATCTCTGACAAGCTCTTAAATAATGCACCTGCCGCGTCTGCTTTTGAACCAAGAGTTACTGAACATAACCCTTGAGATTTCACGTTTCTTCCGGTATTTGGAGTGCAGCATTTCCAACTCACAGCAAGAAATTTTTATGTCAAAACCAATAAATGTTCTTACTCTTACCAAATGATTTTCTGTCCTGGTTACAAGGAAACAGTATTATAGTGTCTTTTTTTATTACTAAAAATGCTGTAGTCTGACATTTACAAGACGTCCATAAACCTGCCGTCAAGTGCAAAGAAGCTCTTCTGGGGGGTCACTTTAACTCACATGGTTATGTTCTAAAATGTTGCTGCAGAAATAAATTTTTTCTTATTTTGGGGGGGATTAACCTATGATATTATATGCATAGTATACACGTTAAGGGAGGGACTGTCTAGTAGTTACTTCTGCATCTGTGGCTTGGACTTAGCCAATTACCCCAGAATGCTAAAATGCATCTGAAGGGTAAAATCAGTAAGTACAAATATTTAAGGATTTAAAAAAAAATTCTGCTGTTCTACAGTAATTATATTGACCCAAACTGTCTTTTAATGTCATATTAAGGTAAGCATCTGTATTACACCTTCTTTTCACATTCAAATAAAAGAAGGGGTGGAGGAATTTAAAGCTAATCTTTACCTTTCAATCAAATCCGTTCTTTAAAAAACACCCCGATGCTAGTGCATCTTGGTTTTATTGTCATTGTTCTTGAAGAATTTTATAACAAATGTGCTGTGGCACAATCTGCAGTAATGCTATAAATGGGGATAGGTGATATGGCTGCTATTGAAAGCCAGGTTTCTGACAGTGCTATTGACATAAAAAAAAAGTCAGTGTGACTTGGTGGTTGAAGGTGTTTACCTCATTTCCTCAGCAAAAGCAATATGTATTTTTGGCAGTGTATTTGAATGTATTTGGATGTCTGTCCAGTATGGCTTAGGGAAACTGAGGGGTTTCAACAATTCTGTCTTGCTTTCTTTTACTGTAATTTAGGATGCATTTGATGGAAGAAATGGTGCGTAGGGATGAGTCAAGTCCCAGGGCCAGGGGCAGGAGGTGCCATGTGGAATGGGCTGCTCCGCTTCTGATTCCAGGCGCTGCTCTGTGCTGCCTAGCGTGCAATGAAATTACTTGCATGAGCCCTTAGTAAAGTGTTTTTACATTCTTCTGCATGAAAGGCATTATCTAAAGGCTAGATATCCATTATTTAGAAAAATTTGTCACAGCTGTATTGAAATACAGGGAGACATTTTCTGTTGGGGAAGGAACAAGGAGGACCTCTGCAGATTCAAGCATTTCAACCCCTTACCAAGCTCTGTAAATGTGCAAATGAGGCAGTTGCACCACTGCATTATAAACTGTCAGTCTTCTGCTGGAGTGGGGAGAAAAAAAAAATCGTAAAATACTAAAGATAATAAACTTCCTTGTGTTTCAGCATGGCTTAAAGGTATTGGGTATGAAGTCAAATTTACATTCATTTTAGAATAAACATGAATCCTCTTGTGATATTAATGATGGCATGGCTAGCCATCTTACAAAAAGTAGTGACTTTGAAAGAATGAGGATAGAATCATAGACTCATAGGATCATTAAGGTTGGAAAAGACCTCTAAGGTCATCAAGTCCAACCGTCAACCCAATACCTCCATGCCCACTAAACCATGTCCCTAAGCGCCTCATCTACACATCTTTTAAATACTTGCAGGGATGGTGACTCCACCACTTCCCGAGCCCTGACCACTCTTTTAGTAAAGAATTTTTTCCTGATGTCCAATCTAAACTTCCCTTGGTACAACTTGAGGCCATTTCCTCTCATCCTATCGCTAATTACTTGGCAGAAGAGACCAACCCCCACCCCGCTACAACCTCCTTTCAGGTAGTTGTAGAGCGCGATGAGGTCTCCCCTCAGCCTCCTCTTCTCCAGACTAAACAACCCCAGTTCCCTCAGCCGCTTCTCATAAGACTTGTGCTCCAGGCCCTTCACCAGCTTCATTGCCCTTCTCTGGACACGCTCCAGCACCTCAATGTCCTTCTTG
>VZTQ01004730.1:6442-22355 GCA_013400755.1 Pelecanoides urinatrix
GGTCTTTTCCAACCTTAATGATTCTATGATTCTATGATTCTATGACTTGGGGAAGATTAATTTATTTTATTGCCAATTAAAAATATAGTAGGATAGTGAGAATCAAAGACAAAACTAAAAACACCTTCCCCTTCCCCCCACCCTCCGCTTCTTCCCAGGCTCAACTTCACTCCTTCGTTCTTGACTGTTCTACCTCCTCCCCTGCTCCCCCCCCAGTGGCGCAGGGGCGATGGGGAATGGGGGTTGCGGTCAGTTCATAACTCTTCATCTCTGTCGCTCCTTCCTCCTCACACTTTTCCCCTGCTCCAGCATGGGGTCCCTCCCACAGGATACAGTCCTTCAAGAACTGCTCCAGTATGGGCCCTTTCCACGGGGTGCACTCCTTCAGGAATGGACTGCTCTAGCGTCGGTCCCCCCCACGGGGTCACAGGTCCTGCCAGAAAACCTGCTCCTGTGTGGGCTTCTCTCCATGGGCTGCAGTTCCTGCCAGAAGCCTGCTCCAGCGTGGGCTCTTCACAGACTGCAGCTTCCTTTGGGGCATATCCACCTGCTCTGGTCCTCCATGGGCTACAGTGTCAATATCTGCTCTGGTGTCATCCTCTCCATGGGCTGCAGGGGGACTACCTGCTTCACCATGGTCTTCACCACAGGCTGCAGGGGAATCTCTGCGGGGGAGAGTTTCTCCAAAGTAGCCATTGCTCGGCGACTGTCTGGGCATTGGTCTTTTGGTGGCAAGTGATTCCTTTGCAGCACATTTTTTTTTTTTCCCTTCACTTATGAAACTGTGTTTATCTTAACCATGAGGGTTTTTTTCTCACTTTTGCACTTCCAATTCTCTCCCCATCCTGCTGGGCAGGAGCGAGCGAGCAACTGGGTGGGGGCTTAGTTGCCAGCTGGGGTCAACCCACCACATAGGTATAAGACTGTGGGTCACTGTTTGTTCAGAATTGTAACCCTCTTCTAAATTTTTTTAATAGGATGAAGCTGAAACTAATGCATAAGGATAAAATTTCTTAGGGCTTAAAAATTTGTCTGCTCTTACTAAGTATAAGCTTAAATTTTCAACTCTGGTATAGCAGTTTCATACAATTTCAATACTCACCTAGTTTTTTTTCATTTTAATTAATTCTGAAATGCATGTTCTGTTTAAATGAAGCATTGAGAATCTTACTTTGATGCATTAATTTCTTCCAGTGCGTACTTTTGAGTGCCATGTAAAGATGCTGATTTATAATGAAGTTCATTTGATGCAATTCATTTCTTAGTAGTCTCAGAACACTTCATAGTTGGAGAATTATACTTCAAATAAATTTGAAAATTAAACAGTAAAGTAGTGACAATCATCTGCTATTCATCAAGTGTAAAAAGCTCTCATATAAGAAACCATTTATAACTATCTGAGAAGGAATCACCAAAACACTATGTAAATATGCTTTACTGTTCTGTCAGTGCATAGACTTATATTAACAAGAATCTTTAACATTGAAGTTAGCACACTTTCTCCTGCAATAGATAATGGCATCGAGGCCAAAGTCATATCCGGGGCAGGGGGGCAAATACTCATACCATCCACTTTATACAGACAACTTAGATGCAGAGGACCAAAGTGGGTTGCAGTTCCCTGTAGGACTAGAGAAACTAGTCACCCCCCATCTCCTCTCTGAGGAGAGGGATGACACTGCACCCCACTGCCACTTTATGTACAAGGAGATTAAATAAGGAAAGGAAAGCATGTCAGGAAGCAGTGAGGAATGTGTTGAACAGAAAATGTCTGACAGCAAGTAAAAGGATAGAAGAAAAAAAAAGTTTAAACATTACAGTTATACTGTGAAATATGAATATGAATATGAATATGGAAAACCAGCAAGTCTAGCTGTTTGGTTACTGTAATGACAAAATTAAGTTTGCACTACCTTCCACTCCTGTTGCAGAGCCAGCACAGCTGGGAGGGAGAGAGATGGTTCTCCTCCCTTTCTGCCCTGTAAACAGGATGGTTTCGTAGTTCCAGTGCGTTCCCGCTGATGGCATTGGAGTTGCATTGCTATTACTGATTACATAATCTTAAGACTGTAAGTTTGTATAGGTATTATCAACCATCTAATTTGTCTTGCAGAACCTTTATTACTGGTGATTATGTGCTTCAGCTCCTTGGATATGGCTCCATTAACATAGTTACCAAATTGCCCTAGTACTGTGGCTGACCTCAGAAACCTTCATTGACTTCTCTGTGTCAAGGCTACTTAGACTTTAATTTTTAATGGGTTAAAGGAGCTATACCATTGCCAGGTCTCACAATGATCATAAATGCCATAATATATGGCACAATTCAAAAACCCCGTACCTGTAGTCATGAAACTGTATCAGGACTTTAGCCTTCAAAGAGAACTTGGAAAATAAGATTCAAGTGAACTTTAAGGTCTCAAAAACAAAATAAAATTTCCTTTGATTCAATTTTGTTTAAAACTTGCAATTTTTAGTGGTTAATGTTTTTTACATGCTTACAGCTGGCAGCACAAGTAATTCTAGGTATTCAGTTGTCCTTATCCAGTCTATGAGCTGTCCAAGTCCACACAGCCTAGAGAATGGATCTTGCGTCTGGAAGTGATGCTGAAGCAGAAGAGGTGTCATAGGGATACTCAGCATCCCCCAGATCTGGGGACTGGGTCTGAGGCAAGGCTGGAAAGATACCTAAGGAGATATTGGGGATAACATTTTGCCATAAGTTTACATCGCTGTCATTCAGAACTGAGTGGAAGGTTTTTCCTGGTTTTGATGTTATTTGCAGCAGATATACAGTGGCAGCAAAAGATCAATGGGGAGGTGCATTTACTTGAATTCTTGTTACAAAACATATTCTGGAAGGAAGATGATATAATTGTTTGCACTTTGTCAGCACTCTAATTTTACAGTCTTTTTAATTTGTATGTGACTGAAATGTGACTTCAGTTCCGTTCCTATTAAAAAAACATCAACAATAGCCACCTACAATAGGTCTGGTTTTGGTAATGTGAAAGATGGTAAAGATGGAGTAAATCTTTCCATAGGCATACATTATGAAGCACTATATATAAACTGTGTCCCAGCATTAAGAAGCAAAGTATTTGTGGCAAAGTAAAACTGTATTATGGCACTTCTCACATCAGCATGACGTGGACTAGGCCTGTACACATAAATCTTAGTTCAACACCTTGCTATTGCAGGGTAAGTCTAGTGCTGAGAATGCAAAGCAGCTGGAAATAAGGGCACATAACAAAGGTGGTGAGAACAGCCAGCCAAGAACATAAGTGCATGTACAGTGTCCTACTGTACTGCATGCTTGAGACAAGGGTAATAAAGGGGCTGGGGCTGCAGCTCTCATTTCTTGTCTGATTTATCTCACAGCAGTGGATTAAGTAATGAAAAGTGGCCAAGAAAAAGGAAAGGCAAAGACTGTATATCACTGATTCAGGGATCAGAGCTATAGTTTTACCACAAACAATAGATGCTTCTGTTTTTTTACCTATCGTGTCAGTCAAAAGAATAACCTTTCTTCTCAGCAAGCATTGACATCCCTCTCACAGGTTCAGCAGGATTAATAGAACAAAGCTATTGCAGCGATAGAGAAGCAGGAAGGCATTTAACAGATCAGAGGACTTTAAATATTGCAGTTTGGAAGAGATTGGTGCTGCAATATGTTAACACAGTCAAGTGGCTTTTATTTAAATCATCTCTCAGTTTGTTGGTCTTGACCTTGTCCTTGGAAGATTCTTGATCAATTGAAATATGTAATGCAAGCATCATAAGAGAGCAACATCTGCTCTAGAGAGAGGCAGAAATAGGACAAAAGGATGCGTTACTCCTGAAGTAAGTGATGGGGAGGAGAGAGCAAGATGGAGCAATCCATGAAATCTTTGCTAGATTAGACTGCACCCAGGCAACTCTAATTCATTTTATGATGAGTAAATGGTGGTCAGAGCCACTATCACCTTGTTTGGTAGTATTCGTATACTGAAGCATTACTGAAGGATAACGGTAAATAAAAGGAAATAAATGAAATCCTCACACATGTATTTTCAAAGTGGAGGATAGAGATTAACTTTATTAACTCACATTAATGCTAAAAAGAGCTGCACAGTTAAATCCTCAAGCATTACTGTTATTCTACCACACTGTCTCTGGGGTTTCCTAGAGTTTATCATCTATGTTCTTCTGTGAACGTAGTTTAGCAAGTGTCCATAGATTAAAGATATAGGATTTAGATAAGTGTTTAGCTTTCTTACAGATGGAATATTATATGGCTGAAGGGGAGAGGACAGAAAGAAGATTTAGCTTTTGTTTCAAATTCTGATGGACTGCAAATTGTCTTAGAGTGCAAAGATGAACTAAAAGACTTGCAAAATACTACTCTATAATCTTCTGGGCTCTGTGTGAGGAGGTAATGCAGTCCTATTTAAATTGCTGTGGCAAAAACTGCTTTCAAACTTTTTGTGCTTGTTCATTTCCCAATTATAGTTAATTGATATTATAATGGATAATGGAAAAACTCATTTTGCTAAGGTTTCATTTTTTAATTATTGTAATTGGTTTGGGGGTTTAATTTGCATTTTAATAAATTCAATTAAGCAATCAGTGAAGATTTATTGTTAGAACAATTAATTTATGATTTCCAGAAAAGTACAAATTTATTCCAACCAGCAGGCCAGGTGCAAATAAATATTTCTGTTGTGCAGTTAATTTTAAAAGAAGCATATTATCTTTCTGAATAAATCTGAGCATGGAGGAAGATCTAAAAATAGTTTGTAGCAAGCACAATAAAACAGTTAAAGCTTGGTGATGGAAACTGCACCATTCACAAAGCATACAGAAAGATGAGTCACCAAGCTTAGGTGGAAGGATCAAAAATATTTGACTATAAGATGTTAACAAACCAGGTTACTAGTTAATAGGCAACAGATTTCTCCATGTAGGAAGCAAGGCTGACATGAACCAGGTTCCTGATATTTCTGCTTACGCAGAACTGTGTAAAATAGTTTGAGATTGTCTTGTAATTAATAATTTTTCCACTAGATGGCAAAAGAAATCAATCATTCTCTTCCCATAACAGGGTTATTTTCTGTACTTTGATTCTGACAGACAGGTATGCCCTAATAGCCTACTAAGCAATTACAATATAATGTTTGTTCCCAGATGAGAGTTTAAGCATTTGTTATTGTATTGAGAGATAAGCATGTGGCAAGAGGACAACTTCTTCCTACTTGTTGACTAGGGGACACAAAACAGTAGAATCATAGAATCANACCATTGTTAAATTATATTTAACTGATATACATGAATATTCATGACACACATGAATTAAATTACAAAGGCATCTGTTATGCCATGAGGGACTTAGTGCTACAATGGACACCTAATGCTCAATTGGAAAATATCTAAAAAAACCCATCTCAACCCAATACCTCTTCATATGGCTAAGATACTAAAATTTATAATAAAACTTTTCTGGAGTCCAGTGAAATATTAAGCATAATGATCTTATGGAAAAAAAAATGGATAGGCAGTGGCAGTTTCAATATGAATTTTTTGCAAGTTCCATTGAAAGATACCTTCATAACTGAATACCGTGAAATGTAATGGTCTGTCTTGTCAATTGGGAATTTTTTGAAGAAGTAATAGAGATGTGATAAGAGGGGTACATTGCGGTGAAGCCTAAGGTAGCAGTTTGCAACAAGTATACATGTAGGCATGGCCTAAAAAGCACCCATAAGAAGGAACAGAAGAAGGAACAGTGTTTTTTTGATCAAGCTTTCTCTAATCTTTCTAAAGTGAAGTAGCTAGTCTGAGACTTGTTTTTGGAGATGTATCTCACTGGGTTATTTGCAGTCATCAGTATCTGGCATATTGGCGTTAACCTCTGCATTTTCCAAATTGTAGAAGGTTTTTCTTCTTTCACAGAAAACACCAAAACACAAATATCTTTGTTATAATTGTTCTTCCTATTTAAAATGGCCACACTAGCAACAGAAAAAATCAGCCTCCCTCTTGTACTGTGCCTAGATGGGATTCAGTAGTGAGTTATTTCCTTCTTTTCCAGTTCTGCTAGTATTGCTGGTCTGATTGTAGAGGCTGAGTAGGAAATAAGCCCTTAAGACATTGTTCATGGTTTGTGATTTAGAGCTCTTGTGCTTTATTGTGCTTTATTTAGTCCTACTCCAGGGGAACTGTCACAAGAGTGGGTAATGGCAAGAAAGAGGTGTGGGGAATTCTAAGGGTAAAAACTGCTGTGCAACAGCAGCTGGGAGAGAGGAGTGAGAATATGTGAGAGAAACAACTCTGCAGACACCAAGATCAGTGAAGGAGGAGGGGGAGGAGGTGCTCCAGGTGCTGGAGCAGAGATTCCCCTGCAGCCCATGGAGAAGACCATGATGATGCAGGTTGTCCCCCTGCAGCACATAGAGATATCCACTTTGCAGCCTGTGGAGGACCCCACGTTGGAGCAGGTGGATGTGCCCTGAAGGAAGCTATGGCCCCGTGGAGAGCCCACACTGGAGCAAGTTTTCTGGCAGGACCTGTGACCCCGTGGGGGACCCACGCTGGAGCAGTCTGTTCCTGAAGGACTGCACCCTGTGGAAAGGCCCCATTCTGGATCAGTTCGTGAAGAACTGCAGCCTGTGGGAAGGACCCATGTTGGAGAAGGTCACGAAGGACTGTATCCCGTGGGAGGGACCCCACACATGGGGAGGAAGGAGTGTCAGAGACAAAGTGTTATGAACTGATGGCAACCCCCATTACTGATTTCCCTTTGCGCTGCTAGGGGGGGAATGAGGTAGAGAAGTTGGGAGTGAAGTTGAGCCCGGGAAGAAGGGAGGGGTGGGGGGAAAGGTGTTTTTTAGATTTGTTCTTGTTTCTCACTATCCTACTCTGATTTGTTTGGCAATAAATTAAATTAATCTTCCTCAAGTCGAGTCTGTTTTGCCCATGACGGCAATTGCCAAGCAATCTCCCTGTCCTTATCTTGACCAGTTGAGGAGGGGGGAGTGATAGAGCAGCTTGGTGGGCAGCTGGTGGCCAGCCAAGGTCAACCCACCACAAGGCTGAATGGAAATAAGCCCTTAAGATGTTGTTCATGGTTTGTGATTTAGAGCTCTTGTGCTTTATTGTGCTTTATTTAGTCCTACTCCAGGGGAACTGCCACAAGAGGGAGTAATGACAAGACAGAGGATTTTACCAACTTGCTTTGCAGTGCTAAGTATAGTGCAACCACAAGATCGTAGGTGGGGTGAGAGGGATAAGATTTTTTTTTTTTTTTCAGAAGCCACATATTTGAGTTTTAAAAGCGTTTTGCATATGGAGCCATCTAAGTGTCATTAACATCACTGATACTATTAGACCTGTCTAGGAATTAATTTTGTCATGGATGATCCTTGAACACTATGATCCCATGTTGTGAGGTAGATGAGTATGATATAAAGTCTTAGAGTTCTGAAGTGCCATAATTCATTTATTGTGCTTTTATTTGACAGGAGAAAATCTACGTTATGTACAACTGTTTTAGCGAAACTCATTACCACATGCATTATTACTAATATATTAATTACATTAGTTTTAGGTACATTGCCTGTCTAAAGAGGATTACTGAGAAAATAAATGCAAGACATGCCTGAACCAAAGCAAATGCAATGAAGTATTTCAGTTTCTTGTAATCTGTAGATCTTTTGGATGCCTGAATTGTAGTATATTAATTACAGAGTCATTAGAGAGGCTTTGCTTTATTACAAAACCTGCAGTTCTTTGAACTCTTTAAGCATAGTCCTTTTGTTATGATCAGTATTCAATAAAGTACATTTCATCCCTGAACAGAACACCAGGACAAAATTTTCTTAACACAAGAATCTCACTTAGTGCTTCATTTTGATTTAAATGATAGATTTGGGGGTGGGAGTGAGGACTTCATTCTGGATATAGCATTATAATTATGTAGTACTTTGGACATGGGCACCTTATTCCTACCTCCTGGAATCCCAAAGAGCTTTGCAAATAATCAAAAGTGATCAAAAAGTGAAGTGAGGGTGCCTCCATGTGCCTTTTCATAATATTAATTATCTCCTCTTATGAAGGTGGTGACTTGAAAAATAATTTTTTTTTAGTCTGAATAGCCTTACTCTACAGAGGAGCAGTCTTCAACACAGAAAGTCACTGTAAAACCACTTTAGCATACAGTATGGTGTCTTGCTGTATATTTGAGTATGAATAAGGTTTCCATTTCTAAATCAATTTTGTAACCTTTTTAATCAGGTTTTTTTTTATCCCATTTAGCAAATAAAAATTAGAAGAGACTATAGTGACTGCTGCAGTTTTCTAGCACTTCAGACCTTCTAGATATCCAGATAAAATAGACTTAGTGAACCATAGTTCTCCTCAGAATATATTGAGTGTGGTTAAAACAGGGATTACCTAAGTGAGTGGTTTAGTAAAACTCAGTTCAACCCCAAATCTCAATCTTTCTCCATATTATTTTTCATTATGCTACCTCAAATTTTCCTGCCCCTTAGCCTCTCCATTCTTACTAAGGAACAAACATTTCTACCCTTCAGCCCCTCCCTACTACATTTATCCTACCAAGAGCTGGTTTCCTCCATCCACCAGCTCTGGGATCTCTTTGCTTAAAGACTTGGATGTTGTTTGCTTTTTTTCTGTTTATTTATTTTAATAGGTCATCACTGTGGTGGCTGAGTTTCAGTGTATTCATGCTGAACTCTAGCAATAAATGGTTTACAAAATGGTGTGGTTAAGACTAGGGATGTAAGACTCTGCCAATGGTGAACACTGGCACAGGTTTATGGATGGATTTTACCACATTATGAAATTTTTACATGAACCTGACCAAATTTTGTCCAAATCCTTCCCCCATGGATTTTGCCTTTTTTTGGCAATGTTGAGATCCAAAACACTTTGTTTGTTTGCTTGTTATGACTGAGTTTTGCTGATTAAAGAGGGAAACAAATGATACAGAAGAATGAATTTAGGGGAAATTATGTGAACTGAAAGCAGCAAGTTTTGCATAGGAGTTGTGATTCTCAGGCAAAAACCAAGAAAGGGGAATTCAGAGAAAGAATAAGTCTGCTAGGGTTGTGAGTTATACTTTCTGAGAATAACAATATCCTCAAATAAACTAGTTCACTTTACAGTGATAGGGTTTTTTTGTGAACCCACATTCATTACTTCTTTTCTCTATTTGGAATGTGTAATCAAATGCACTTTCTCAGTGTATTCCAGAGATAAGGAGGTTTTCTGGGAGCTGCTTTCAAGGATGCTATAAAACGTGAGGGTACTTCAGAAGTCTCCAAACATTTGAAGACTTTAACCAAGCTTGAACCAGACTGTATGGTAGGTGGCTGTCTTGGCCACAGTGATCACAAAATGGTTGAATTTAAAATTTTTGGTGTAATGAGCAAAAAGGTCAGCAGAGTTGCTACTCTGGTTTTCAAGAGAGCAAACTTTAAGTTATTCAGGGAGCTACTTAGCAGTGTCCCCTGGGAATCTGCTTTTGAGGGCTTAGGGGTCCATGAGTGCTGGTCAGTTTTTAAGAACCACCTTTTAAAAGCACAGGAAAATATTGGACTGATACTTGTTGAAGATGGTCACCTGACAAATAGGGATGAAGAAAAAGCAGAGGCATTCAATGCTTTTTTTTTGCCTCAGTCTTTAATAATACTGATAGACCTTGGGCTGCCCAGTCCTCTGACTTGGAGGACCACGAGTGTGGGAACAGTGACTTTCCATTTGTGGACACTGAAATTGTAAGGGTCCAGCTGTATCAGCTGAATGTTCATAAGTCCATGGGGCTGGATGAGATTCATCTCAGAGTGCTGAAGGAGCTAGTGGATGTTACGGCAGGACCCCTCTTGATTATCTACCACAGGTATGGAATATGTCTATCACCAGTTAAAGCTGTAATGAGAGATTTGAAAAGATATGGATTTTCATTTGTGTTTTCAAATGAAAATGCTCCTTGGCTTTTCTGTGTGCAGGAGTGTTTGGCCAGAATGCTTAGAGGAAATTGAGAAGCCAAACCACATGCTATTTTACTGATATACCAGTAGGTGAATGAATGGGTAGATAAATAATTGAATCTCAGATTTTTTCGTATGTAAATAAAATTGAAAGTGGTCATTGGGGAAATCTTATTTTTCTTATATAATACTCAGGATTCATTGCATCAGAAGTATTTTCTTCTGAAGTGGCTATATGAATAAGCACATATTAACTGTATTAATTCCATCTGTATTTCACAGCTGTAGATCATGCAAGATGAGTGTTGTTTTGGCAAGTATGGTATCTCCTTGGGTTCAAGACCGTTCTAAGCATTAACCTGTCATCCAGTCTTTCTATCTGCCCTTATTAAGGGTTTATAAAAAGTAAATAATATAACATTCTACTGTGTTCCAATATGGATTAATATAAAATCAGTTACATATACTATATTCCAAGCTCTGAACTGGCAGAGAGGAAGCACTGGGTTGTAATGCTTGCATTGATGAGAATTTCCTTGATGGGTAGGTGGGAAGCAGGATTTTTGCATTCTGTAGGCCTTTCCCTCTCTGTGTTGTGACAAAGCTGAATTCCCTTGTTCTCTTTTACTTTCCACTAAAAGGGAGAGCAA
The DNA here is from genome assembly GCA_013400755.1 of Pelecanoides urinatrix. Classification (NCBI taxonomy): domain Eukaryota; kingdom Metazoa; phylum Chordata; class Aves; order Procellariiformes; family Procellariidae; genus Pelecanoides; species Pelecanoides urinatrix. Next base: position 17,082 of record VZTQ01004730.1, read on the forward strand.
TATTGAGACCTGTTCCACTGGGGAACAAGTTCTTCCTCTGCCTGTTGAGACCCAGAGCTTGACCTCCATCTCCTACAGCCCAGTGGAGGCCTCTAACCTTCAAGTCTATTCTGAGCTGAGTTTTTCTCCATCTGCTGTAGGAAAGGTACCAATCAATAGTTAAATATTCATTGACTCTTTGTGTTAAAGCATATGTAAGATCTGTTAGGCAAGTCACCATTTTTCTTCTAGTTTTATCAGCTGGTAAAATGAAGAGGAGATCTTTGGGAACAGCTCCGGTTTGAGTGTTGGTCCGTCCTATAAGGAAGGTGGTAACAAGTTGTGGGCTGACCTGATTTCTACCCAGATGAATGTCTAACACCCTCTGACTTTAATCTCTATGTCACATCACAATACAAAGGTAAACCTGTAGCCCAAGGCATGTGGGAAGAGATTTACAGCCACATTAGCCCATAATGGGCCATAATCAATGGCATGATTATTTGTTATAGCCACTAGCCTAACATACAGCAGTAATTCTGTTATGTCTTTGTCACTTAGCAGCCTTTGTTTGGATTTGAACCCCAGAGAATTTTTAAAAGGGATACATTTGTTATGGAGATTTAATATTGACTTGTGCTGCATAGCTCTAACTAAGTATTCCCAGAAATGCACTAAAATGGAATTGTGTTTACTGTGTTCCTGGGTTTGGTTGTTGGTTTTTTTACAGGGGAAAAAAATGGCTGTTATTTCCCAGTCACCTAAAAGCTCTTTTATGATTATAATTCATATTATTCGGGCTCATGCTGACCATACAGTAAATAATGTTCAATTGCCTCTGATTACAAAGAAGAAAAATCTCTTCTGGCAATTAAGTGTTTTATTAGCACTGCTATAAAATACAAGAGCACTTGCTAATTCCCTAATGCCTCAGGATACCGCAAAATCTAAGATTCTTCACCATGTTTACCAGTTTTAAATATTGCAGTGTTGGACAGGAGGGAGGAGTGGCTTACTGGGAAAACGAATGTTTTGTGCAGGAACAATTGTATTTATATCTCTGTAGTGTGGAATAAAGAGACTGAAGCAGCCTGAGACATCAATTTTTAAGGGAAAAAAAACAATGACTGTAGTTTGGAATCACAAGACTGGAAAAATATGGGAAGCTATAAAAAGCCTTTGAAAGCTTGAAAAAAAAAAATTTGATTGGGCAGAGATTATAATCTCTAAATAAATCCCACAAGCTTCAGGAACCTCTTTTCAAATGTCCAGAGGAGGGTTTTCTGGACTTTGGTGTGAATATCCAAGGCAGTTTATAGCTTCAGTGACACTTTAAATTAGACAGGCTGTAGAAAGTTCTGTCCAGCACTTTTGTCCTCGATAGAGATAAACCCCCAGAAGACCTAATGGTGTCCTCTCTTTCTAACCACTGTGACAGCCTTTCCATAGGTGATGTTAAATATTCAGGTATGGAGAATATAGATCTGTCCATTTTTCTTTGACATTAGGCCCTTTTAATTTGTGACTTGTCATGATGCAGAAAAGGTGATCAAAGAATCCTTTGATAGACACTTTGGCTTTCATAAGTACAGGATACAAATCTTTTGACAAAGGAAATATTTTTCCTGGTTTCTTTGTTCTGCCACAGTCGTGTACAGTAAACTAAAGCATCTGCAGGGAGGCTACACTTACAGTTTAATATCTAATCTAGAGTGAAGTGCAATGTTTTTCTGGTCTTTGTGTTTCCAATTTTAGGCCATAAGCCTCTCCAATTTAAGAGAAAAAAGTCCATGGGGTCAGAACTGATGAGACAAAGAACAGAACTTTTCAGCTCAGTCCAGGACTTTATCTAGACTAATTATATGTAATTGAGGAACAAATAATCCTTCAAAAAAAAAAAAATCAATGGATGTAACAAAGAAAAGAAATCTGTAAGCAGTAAAGACAGACTTCACAGGCCAGTAAAGATCTAATACAGCTAAGTTTACTGTCTGATGTCCCTTTTTTTATGTTGTTATCCATTTAACCAAGTTTCCTAACAACTTTTTTTAAGAAATGGAGGTCTGAAGTGCTTAATATTTTCAGCTTCCCATAAAATAAAAAAATGAGGATCCTATAATTGCTTGCATTTGCATTGTTCTAGTTAAACAAAGGAAGCTGTACTTATTTATGCTAGTTGATCATTTGAGTCCAGTGCCAGATCCTGAAAGAATCGTGTATACCCAAAGTAGGAGTAAAGTTGAATTCAACTTGTAGCTGTAAAAGGACTCATACAGGATTCCTCTCAGGGCCAGAGATCAGATGTAAATTATGATGAGTTTCTCCCGCAAGAAGCTGCAGTCTTGGTTTTCTCATCAGTAAAATGGGATGGTGACAAGAGTACCATTCCCCAGTACCTAAGAGCATACTTTTAAGACTATTTGTTTGTGATGGATGGAAATATGAATTACTGTATTTTTGTTAAGATATAGATCACTTGACTAAACACTTTTTTTTTTCTTCTAATATACTTGATCAGCAGCAGGTTCTTTGGGAGTAACGAATTAAACTGCCATAGTACTTGCCTGGCCAAGTACTTGCAGATGCTCCAGGAGCAAGTTAAATGTGCAGAAGCAGGGCTTCTTGCACCCATTAAGCATTTCAAACATCTGTCCCTGGTGTTGAAAGCTCTGTGCTGTCATCTGTTGAATAGCAGATCATTTGCAGGGCTGTATGTCATAGGTTTAGCTGATTCTCTTAATTGTCCCCTGAACCAGTTTGCAGCCTTTTCGTGTGGCTTAGCTGGGTGATTTCCATAGTCTGACCCATTTGGGGAGGGGATCTTCTGACCTAATATATACACTCTTGTCCACAGATGAGACCCTATGGTATACATTCCTGGACAACAAAAAGTGTGACCGGGAGGCTGGAGTCAGAACAAAGTTTCTTATACTCATGTTACACAGGCATTGATCATATTTATCCTACAGGCTGCTTCCCAAGCCAGCATGTGGGTGACCCAAATCCATGACTGTGACTCCTAGGCACCAGAGTAAGGCAAATAATAATGGGAATTAAAAATGTGGCAGATATGTGGCTATTATCTATAGTCTGAACACTGCAAATTCAAGAAATTCAGGCCTATTCTTTGGATGTCCTGAAGCAATGTGCTAGGGTTCTGCACTTTCTGAAAGACTGGCCCACTACTACATGTTGAAAGACTCACTGCTGCAAAGTATTAGACCTTTGCATTTGCCAGTTACCCTAAAATTGCTTTTAAAAAAAGATAAGTTAAAATAAAATAATTAATTTCTCTGACAGAATCCAAAGTGCCAAAGGTTATAGAAGCAACTGAGCAGCAATGAAAATAAAATAAAGTCCATTTACCTACTGTATTACATCCAAAAGTCTCTTTTTCTTGATATTGTCCAGCTGATAACTGGATACAATGCTTCACACCTTTGTGACTGAGTTTGTGGTTCTTCGGTGAGTCCTAATGCATCTATTTTCCTTTCACAGGTGTTGTGGATTTGGGAGATCGTGCTTTTTTGGTAACGATCCGGATTTATTCTGTATGCCTGTAACTGATTTGATTAACAGAGATTAATGAATACAACATATCATGTGCTCTCATATAACAGTAACTGGTGATGAGTTTGGGATTGAACTGAATTTCCCCCACCTACTTACCACATATTTTTGAAGGATACCATGACAATGTTTAACTTGTCTTAGTCTGCCATCCTTGGCTATAATGAACTGATTTTTTCAAATGCACAGAAGCTCTGTTATGTCTTTGCCATGCTAAGAATACTGTTTCCTCTCTCTCTCATCACAAGCAAAAGTATGGGAGCAATGACGGAAATGCAACAAGGACAAAAAAGAATAACTTGGAGGTGTTGCTAAGAAAAAAGTGCAGAGGAATTAAAAGTAATTTGAAAGAAAGTTGGACCCCAATATAGGTAAGCAGTATGAAGAAAGAGGTGGCAGAATGAACACAAAAGGTAAAAGAAAATGAGAACAAATATGTCATTTTGGAAAAGTGACCTAAGACAGACACATGAAAAAGGAATATGAGAAAATATAATGAGGTTGCAGAAGAAAACAATCCGGTATGTAAAAATGAGAATAAAACAAGGAGATGGAAGGAAACAAGGATAAAGACATTAAAAGAATATGAAAAGAACAGCAGCATTGAGTTTACTTGATTCTAATTTATTTGTTCAGAACAGTATGGTTTTTTAGATGTTCCTGGGAGTGAGGGCGAAGGAGGAACTGAGATATTTTTTGTTTGAACATGTGAAAACTCACACAGGCTCCTGACAAGCCTGGGATTCCCATCTGCTGTTGCATTTAGGATTCTAGGGATCTGCCTTCAGAGATCCTGAAGATAACTGGCAGACTGCACCACCCTTCTCGCAGTGCACTGTCTGATGGCTGAGAAGTGTCAGTTGTTCTCTGTATGAGACTGTCGTGGTTTAACCCCAGCCGGCCGCTGAGCACCACGCAGCCGCTCACTCACTCCCCCCGGGTGGGATGGGGGAGNAAAATATAACAATCAGCCTCTAGTTTAACAGTTCATTCCATAACACAAAAGGCAAAAATGACATTGGAAACTGAGTTCCAAAGTTGGCAATTTTGTAGTTTAGGAGGAGAAATAGTGGGTGTGATTATATATAAGCAGTTTTCCCCTCCCCAACATAGTTTCATCAAAGTGTCATTTCATTGTCGCTCATGCTTTTGTACTGCTTTCTAATATTGTACTGACTTGTCTGAATTGCTCTGAAAACTAAGGCTGCCTCCTTCTGAGACAAATCCAGGTCTCATTAAAATTCATAAACAGACAGTCAAAAGCTTTGAGCACTTTTCCATTGATAATGAGAAATGGAAGTGTCCTTATTTATCCTGATAGCATATTATTTTGAAGGGTGTCCACATCCATAGTCAACTGGGTTTTGATTAATAACATTTAGGGCTCACTATGAAGGAAAATTATTTTCATTAAGGAGTTCCATGACACAAACTAGCCAATGGTATCTCAAATCAGTGTTTAACTGCATTCTTTCAGTATGAAAAAAACCTTCACATTGGCATTAAATGCAAATCTATGCTGACAAGCAGCAGCAGTCTGATTTTCTCGGGTAGCATATGTATACCTGGGTCTCCATTGTATATTGTCACTACTGATTGCATGAACGTTCCCTCATGTCATGAAAATGTTTGGGGATAGTGGGGGAAGGAGGGAGATAATTTCTTGTCTCTGCTATTGAGTCCAACTCAGCTCATGTTACAGCTCAGAAAAACAATACCCCCTCT
>VZTQ01004732.1:5543-53103 GCA_013400755.1 Pelecanoides urinatrix
GCGGGGATGCGGGGATGAGGCGGGGATGCGGGGATGAGGCGGGGATGCGGAGATGATGCAGGGATGCAGGTGCCCGCAGCCCGGCTCGGAGACCGGGCTCCGAGCCGACGACCCCCGGACGGGGAACAGGGGGAAACCAAACGTCGCCTGCAAAGTTTGAGGAAGGAAACACCAAATTGCCCCTTCCCCTTGCCCCTTCCCTCCGCGCCTCACCCCTCCTGCCGCCCCTTTCACAGGGTTTGGGGGCCGGAGTGGCAGCGCCAAAAGATGCGATAAGTAAACCCAACCCCAAAATCCCGGATTTCCACAGCGGCTGCAGCCACACACCCGGTCCGCGCCCACTCGCGCCTCTCCCCCTCCCTTCCCCTAGTAGGATTAACAGACATTTTCCTAAAAGCAAATCAGAATTTGTCAAATCGCGTGTGACAGTCGATTTGCTCACGATATCCACTTTCTTCCGGTGCGGGGACAGCACCGTCCTCCGACAGTTTAATCCTGCGCATCTTTCAGGCAAACGTTTGCCTTGGCAAAGCCCCTACACCCCCCTAAATTCTCCCCATCACCTTCAAGCACCCACGAGCGGGGGGTCCCGGAGCCTCGGGGGCCCTGGCATCCTGATGATGCAATCCGTGCACAGGATTATTGCCGAGAAAGGATCCCTAATGTTTTTTTCTTTTTTCTTTTTTCTTTTTTTTTTTGTAATCTGCTTTCTGCTCTGTCCCAGGTTCAGTAATCCCTTTTGGGGTCCCCCAGCCGTGCCGGCGAGGGGGGGGTCCCTGGGGCGGCACCATGCCCATCCCCTCCCCAAGACACTCCGACCCTTCCTTGTTTCGATTCGCACAGGAGGAAAGCAAGCTCTGCTCATCCAGAACAGGAACAGGACCGAATCCTGCAAATTAGTACACCTGGACTCCGGCTTTCAGGTCTTGCCGGCTCAAAATGGGACGGAGCGGCTGCCCCCCCTGCCTTGGGCTAGCGGCAGGGCTGCCCAGCTCGCCACGGGCGCTGCCGGGCCCCGGCGGGCTCAGGGGAGATGCTCTGCTGCCTCCGGTGCTGCAGCTACCCATCCTCTTGCAGGGGTCTTAAAAAGAAAAACCCTGTTCCACTCCAAAATTCTCTTTACCTTAGGGGATTTCGGGTTTGTTTATTTGTTTTTTTTTTTTTTTTTTTTTGTTGTGGGTTTTTTTTTCCTCCTCCCCCAAGCAGGAAGATTTTCTGGCTCTTTCCGTAAATATGTTCAGTTAGGCAGCAGAAACCTCCCCAAAGACGACTCACTTATGCAGAAGCCCATACAAAATCTCTTACCGCAGTTAACATTACAGATAAAGTTTTTTAGATTGGTCTCAGCTCTGATTTTGCTACACATTGTAAGGACAGAATGAGGAATCTGCAATTATCTAACTTCCAATAACTATACATCTCTATAATTTTGTGCTGTTTTCCTTGTTCTTCACAGGTGAAGACATCAGATTTGAATCGAAGGTTACTTGACTTTTCAGTAATCTTCTTAAAAGCTAACTAGAACTTGGTGAAAATAATTAAAATTATTTAAAAGGATAATTACTTTAAATTTTCCACCAGTCATATTCTATTCTAATGTCATTCTCCCTCCTGCTTTTACAAACATTTCCTTTATTTGCAACTGATGATTTTTGAAGAGTTGGGGGTGCGTGTGTGTGTGTACACATTACCAAAATGATACACCAACTTGGGAAACTTGAAGAAAAAGCCACATATCCTGAGCAATTCAGAGTGAGCTGATGGAGCAGTTGCTCCGTGGTTGGCAGTCCTGAAGAACATGGCACGAAAGCTTTAAGTGCATCGAAAAAGAGGAAACAACACTGCATATGCAAATAATTTTTACAGCAAGAGAGTCCCCAGCCAGCAGTCCCCAGTAAAAATCCATTTTACTAGATACATAGGTGACTCTTCCCAACACAATCTGAGAGCTGTTTGGCTAGCAGCTTTCCAGGACTAGTCAACAGATTGCAAATTAGATAAATTCCTCCCCTCTTAGGAAGACTGAAAGGTACCTTACACTCATTTCTACAAGCCTCTTGGTGGGCTTGATAAACTCGTTGCAGCTTGAGCTAGCCTCCCGTCTTCTTCCTGACCAGAGCAGAAACAGATGCTGCTTTTTTTATAATACCAGCTAAGGATTTCTGACTTGTCCCACAGTAAGGGACATGTATTTCTTTTTCACCCATGGAAAAATTGTGACAGAGGTTCATGCCCATTTATAAACACACAAAAATACTTCAAGAGCCTGCTCCTGATCAGTGACTATCCTTGAAAAGGTTATTTCAGTATCTATCATTAACTGACCTATTTTAATATGGCTCAGCCTTTGCTCACACTCCTTAGAGCCACCCTGTGTAGGTGATTTTGTAGCAAATGCTCACTATGTATTATGTGTTCTTATACTTCATGAGTTATCACAGCCATTACATTTTATGAGTTGGGATGTCCATTCAGTACAGGCTGTATAAACAAACCAGGTAGGCGAATAAAAAAAGCAATGTAGCTCAAAAAAAGCTAATAATGAATACATGAAAATGATCTAATGTTGAAATGGCTCAGTGATACATACTAAACACACAATTTCTGGATAACAATAGTATATCCCACGGTAAGAATCATGGTTTTGGTCAACACAGGCTATTGAAGTGACAGTGTCTAGAGTGAAACATCAGTCCTAAAGCTAAATCTAAGAAGTCAGCCGCCATGGAGAGAAATTGTACCAAACTCAGTTTTCCTTGTGGGTCAAGAGCAGAGAGGGATATATACCAGGATACACACAAGAAGAGCTCAGCAAGACACAGGTTGCAAGGCAGCTGGGAAAAGACAGAATGACCCGGGTTAGCAACCCGGAGGAACCTCCCAGCAGAGCGTAGGAGCGGACGTAAAGCTTGGTGCCAGTGGCTGCCTGAAAGCCCATGTACACCACACCACCTCTCAGCTAGCCACAAAAAAATCAGTCCTGTGCCAGACAAGAGGGAAAAAAGAGATGCCAGAACATAAGGTCCTTTTAGGTACACGCTGTAATCTTCAGCATTTGTAATTCCATCTTTATTCTGGGTACCAACCTTAGTTTGAAAGCACAGCCATGACCCTAACACATTCACGCAACTATCACGCTGTTCCAGGACAGGCTCTCTAGTGTCTTGAATTTATCCTATGTGTACACCAAAACACCTTAGCCAAAGTTCACATAAAAACTGGAAAATGATCATATAATTAATTTTTAAAATGCCAACTCTGACCATTAAGGCAATACCCAAGATACTCTGCTGGCAAACAAAGAGGAACAATTCTTGCTATGATGAGCAATGTGCCAAATCAGAGCTATCAAATCAATTTCATTTTCCATTATTTCCCGATTTTCTGCTCTTTCATTGCACAGACAACTAGCCAGTATTTAAAGGAATGTGGGAGGGTGGAGCTGGTTGTAACGTATTTACTCAAGTAAGTACTTCGATGTAGTAATGAGTTTGTTTTAAAATATTCATATTATATAAACGTTAGTTGAAGTTGACAGTAAATATTGAATAGACATATCAAAAGGGCAGCACATCATCTTCACTTCTCCTATGTTGCCTAACATTCAGGCAGCTGTTTGCTCTGTTTGTATCCATTTTCTTACAGAAAATTAATTTTTAAAAATTATACCAAAATGATGATTGAGTATGACAGAAGAAGAAAGAAGGAGGGAGTTTAAAGATCATGCTGCCCACAAGAGATTACAACCAAATTCCCAGGACTATTGTTTCCTTTGTATCAATAATTAGTATTTTGTTTCCAGGTTTCTTTTTCAGGACCTTAGAATGAAAGACACGTGGTCTAAAGCTATTGTAATTTTTCAGCACAAGGGAAGCATCAGGAAAGTGCTGTTACTAAAAAAAAAACTTCCATCAGTTTTTTCTAAGTGATGCATGACAAATAAGTGTTTCATAAGCATTCACGCAGATATGGCAAAGATCAAAACCACTCCCGAGATGGGGACAGAAAGAAGAAAATAGGACTAAAAGCGGTGTGAGAGAATGCCTCAGCTATGTGTTCCCCATCGTGTCTAAAGGCAAAATGCTCCGATTCCCTCCTGTCTTTTACAATATGGTTTCTAAATATGGCATTACCAAGACAGCTGACACTATTTACATCCTTTTTAAGGTAAAAAAATTCTCCCAGGCCCAAAAGATTGTAGCATAAATGTCTCCGCAACACTTGTGCTCCTAAAGATGCTACCTATAGGAGTCTGGAATGGAGGATGGGTCTACCAGACTCAAAATACTGCTTGTGTGATGTGAACAGAGATTTGAAGAGGGAAGAGATGGTGTGATCTAATTTCCTCCTGATTTAATATTGACATAATCTGTCTGCTACTTGTGGGTTACTGGGGGTGGAGTTCACGTTCCTCATGTCCTCTACAATTCTTTAGAATTTATATGGGTAGGTTGTATTAAGCATGTGCAAATGCAAATGTAGTCACAATTATGTTTGTTTACTTTCGTGACTAAAATACTATTTGTTTGTCTGTTGGGCTTGTTCGCACTTGCATATAACCGATGTTACTATTTGCAAAGCACTTCTGAACTAATACCCTATTATGAATGCTTCCTTGTTCTGCAGCCAGGCTGAGTTCAAACATTTTTGTACGGAACGTAGTTTTTGTGGTTTTTTTTTTTTCTCTTTTTTTTTTCCATAGACAACCAAACCAAAAAGCTTTGAAATATTTATAAAACACTCACAAAGGGGGAAAAAAGCCTCAAATGGTTGCACTGAATAGAGAAGCATTTTGAAAGCCAAGGGGCTATTTAAGCATTGTCTTAGCTCTTCTTTTTCCCCTCATAGTCAGCAAAGTCTTTCTACAGAAAAAAACTATCAGAATCCTTCTCTGTTAAGCTGCCATGTGCAGTTTTGGTTAGAGAATTACTATTAACCTATTGTTTTCCAAGTCTTACACCAAGAAAGGATGTAGATGCATTTAAGTGCCAGGAAATCGAGACACATGAAGCAAAAATTATTCTTCTTGGGAGGCTTTTGCCACCAGCAGTTTCATGATTTTGAAGTCTCAGATTTGACTTATTTCTTATTTGACATAGATGGTCATAGTCTCTGGGCTGTAATTGAGAAAACATGCTTTCTTTTGCAAGTGCTCTCATGCCACAGGCACGCTGGACTCATCTCTTCCAGATTACCTAAAGGCCCACTCCTCTGCTTACCTGGAATAGAGGAGTGGGAGGGAAGGGGAGGGAAGGGAAGCACTTCTGCCTGAGGACCAGTATTTGCACAAGATGTACATAAATTCATTTTGATGAAGCTATTTTTTGGTCACCTGAGTGGCTCACTTTTCAAAGATTGACTCAGCAGTATTCACTGGTGTCCAAGTGCAAAGTCCTAAACCGAGACACCTCTTCTCAGAATTTTAACTAAGAAGGTGGCGACAGCATTTTGTCTAGTTTTCTGCGCCTATAAACATATACAGGATATATACACACATATAGATGTACATAAACACACACATAGATATGTATCAAAGATTTTCATACATTGATACATATATATACACACACATATACATAGTATTTCTATCTCTCTCCCTATACATGTACTTCTGAGTACCTGCAAGGCCAGGTGCAGATTGCCTTTAAGATTTGTGAAGAACACTTCACAGATTATTGCATAAAAGACAGTGCGTAAACTCTAAAAAAGACTTTAGAACAGACAGCTTTCTCTTCCAGGGTGCTATTAAATGACAGACTCAAATTTGCCCGGGTACAACTACCACACAGGCAGCAGAGCTAATGAAGCCTGCTCTCCTCCGTATTTGTGCCTTGTGCTTGGATTTGCCGGTGTCCGAATAAGATACGAGGGCCAGCTGATGCTTCGCCCGCATTCGGCGTGCTCTTCCACGTAGATTTTAACACGGGATGAGCTCACACTGTAGCGCTACCCTTGCTGGTAGCAATACTGAGGGTCTCCTCTTGACACTGGCTTCACATTGTCACCAGACTTGTAAGAACTTAGCATCTTTCAGGCAGGTTTGGTGGGAATTGGACAAGAAGCTCTCAAGTATCCAGGTGAAATGATGATGAAACCATCACGCACACACTCACACACAAACACAGAGTGATTACAAACAGTTTAATTCCTTAGGAAACAGGCTGAAATGTTGAAGAATGAAAAACACGCTTACTCCCAGTGTGTTTGAGTCTCCCTGTGCTCCACCGTATTGCAGGCCATTAGAGACTCATTTTAGAGGAGGTACCTCTATAGCAGAGTTTGCCAGCAGAACTATTTTTATTTTTTGAAAGTCCTTTTCAATTTTTATTTTATTATTCCCTTTTAATCTCAGAGAATGAAAAGGGCACAATTGAAAACATTCAGCTTTTTCAAATATGTCCCAAAACTCAAAGGTCCCGGCATTCAGAACCGTGTATTCCTGGTTAACGCTGGAACACTGACTGCTTCAGCATCATTTACCCGAAGCCAGTTTATAAAACTCATTGATCTCTCCTTTGCATAGCGGAGAACTAACGCTTGCCCTGCCCCTGTGAGATTTCGCATTACAGAAGGACGGCAGAGTCCTTCACATTTTTACCTCAGGGCGACGTTGGAATCACAGCAAGGCACAGCTGAAAGCACTCAACAGATGTGTTGTTCTGTTCCACTTTTTAATTTGTGCCTTACATCTCGACTACATTTATTTTAGACATTTTTGACCCAGATTCATCCTTAGTGTAGCTGTGCTGAAATAAATGGATTTACATCAGGGATTAATTTGGCCGTTATGCTAACATCCCTATTCCTTCATAATCAGCCTGTATCAAGATGTTTTCAAGGTTTCCTTTATTTTAAACTGAGTGAAGAATTGCTCCTATAAATAACACTCCAATAGACTTAGGGAGAGAGAGAGTAAAGAGAGAAAAAAATAGAGAGATGGATAAGTACAGGCAACAAAACTCCTCGACAGCTTTTATTCTGTGATCACAGAGCATCATTTCCAGCTAACGCTACTGAGGCAATGCCAGACTTTACTATTGGGTATAAACAACACGTAATGAGCATCTACGGGACACTGGATAACTCCCATTAGTGAGGGAAGATCTTCATAACTCACATGTTGGTTTACCGCTTCATTTTATTAACTCTCACTCATTAGACGGCAGCGCTGCCTTCAGCTACAACGACAGCTAAATTTGTCAGGGCCCGCTGCGTGACGGGTTTCCCGATGTTGGCCATTTGGGGATTGTTCTGAAGAGAGGATCGCACACGTGATTTACTTGGCTGTTGTCAGAAAGGAAGTCGGAGCCGACAAATACTGCTTGGTTTTCCGCGCGTGCAGCCCTTGCCGCTCTGCACGGAGCTGACTGAGCCAGCCCCGTCTCCTTCACAGACACCACGGGGAAGTAGAAAATTAATCAGCGACCTTGATCTCCTCTTCTAGCAGAGGGACTGGGACGGGGGAAACTTGCCTCCCGATGCTCGTCTCCCTTTGGCAGCAAGGGACTGGAACAAGAAGATGTCTCTGCCCGATGCCCACCCACTGACGGTCATTCGCCCCGGGGCCGCTTTCACGGAGCTCTACAAACCATCGTTCTTGCGAGGAACGCGGAGGCGTCTGCTGCGAGTATCAGCAGGGGGTGGAGGAGTCCTAGTCCTGAGCCTTGCAGACACTGCTTCTTTAATCTGATTCATAGAAGTAAAGGAGAACAGTATTGGAGTGTCAAGTTTTTGCTTACTTTTTTTTTTTTTAATTTTACAAACAGAATCAGCTGATGGCTCATAATAATACTTGCAAGCGCTTGGAATACATTTCTGGATGCCCAAGGAACGAGATGCTGAGCAGAGGCCTACGGCACTTTCGCTGAGCGTTTGAAAAATGCTCCTATCAGGTTGCTACCTTGCTCCCAAGCCTCCAAACACACCACTGACTTTGTTCATTCCACCGCTCCCCCATGAAGTGGAGGATTGATTTTAAAATTCTCTTTCTGACCTGTAAGACCTTCAGCGGTCCGGTTCTTGCAAACCAGCACAAGGTCTTTTCCCCACTTGCACTGCAGATTTGAGTGCGCTGTTCATCATCTGCTGCTAGCTGTAATACCAAGATACCAAAGAACTTCGCCTTTTTTTGCATTACACATCTGGAACACTTTGCCAATTTGTAGTCCACTCACTCATGGTAAGACTTTTCACACACGAATGCTACTCCAGGAACCTGTAGCATGTACTGGCCCATAGCTGATATAATGACATTCTGATTGCTGCTGTTAGGACTTCATTTTTCAAGCACTTTAGTGTATATTAAAACAATGTAGATGAAACCTTAAGGTACAGTACAAAGAACACATCAAAACCACTCAGTGCTTTTTAAAAGGAAATATTACTGTCAGAGACATTTATTTTTAAATTCTTTTAACAGGTAGTGGTTGAGTGAAGTCACAACATACCACAGGCCTTTCTAGCACTGCTTGGCAAGAAGGCACTTGCTGCTCAGTAACTTGATTTTTCAGGAAAAAGAGGAAATGTGTGCTCACTCTCAGAAAGTACATTTCAAGTTAGCTCAGTTGAACAGAACAGTAACCACTTCAGAAGGGACACACAGTAGGTAAAATGAGGAGCACCTTTTTTTAAGTGGCAAATTTGGATCCTACGGTTTGATTAGTCTGCTGTGTGTTTTGTTCACATTTGGAAGAGCATGTGTTTTAAATAACAAAAGTTTTCTACACATGTAAGTATATATATGTGTGTGAATGTGTGTCTGTATGGCATAGCCATGGGAACCAATAAATAAAAAGATGTACTTTTATACGGTTAAAATAATTTGGTCATAATTTCAAAATATGATAGAGAGGTTGGGTGTAGGGATTAATATCTAGAAAACTCAGGCCAGACCTAGGTCCTATGAGGCCACTTACTACACACACACACACAGACACACAGACACACACACACACACACACAGACACACACACACACACAGACACACACACACACACATGAACCTACAGCCCTTGTAGTCATGATTTTCTGACTTAAGGCACGGTAAAACAGGTGAAATGAACACACTGCTGGCAGAAATACAAGTGTTTTCTCTCCTGTCTGATTTCCTATGGAAATAAGGCATATATGGTCCTGCAGTGTGGCCATATGTATATTCATATGGATGTGTGAATCTGTCTGCTTGTATGCTGGTAAGTGATTTTTCATTCAGTTTGGAACCCACTGGCCTGTATCAAACATATTTGTAAAGTAAAATCCTCAATTATAATTGCACTGCCTGATTGTAGAACAGAGACATCGTAAATGCCGCAAACAGACACACTCTTAAAACAGAAACTTGCATTTCTAATCTATCAATCATGAGAGAGAAATCCACAGGAATCCAAGCTTCATTAGTCCCACTATTCACAGAACCAGCTGAAATAAGCTGAGCAGCCACCTACCTCAGTCAAAAGAATCACCAAGTAAACCCCCTCCCATTTTGTATGCTAAATACCTATGTTTTTATTTTAAAATGCTGGGAAATATTTTTATTTTACTCAGAAGATTTAGAATTATTCATCTGAATGGAAACTTTCCAGTCTGACATGCTGTCTTCCAAAACAGAAACTAACGAACCCTCTCTGGGTTTTTGATGGTTTTTCCACCATTTTTCTTCAATATCCTCTCATGTGTCAAATGAGGCTTTAAGTGAGTCTCTTAATAGTCCTCACCTTACAAAAACTGAAAGTATCCAAAAAACCTGAACGTTGAGAATAAACAGAACACATTGCAATGACATGTGTTCTCATTGTTCCCCTCATAACTTTGTACTGACACAGGACTGTAAATTTTCACATATTTACAGGGATCTATCCACCTATAGAGAAACCCAGTGATTTTAAAAGATCTTAACACAAAGGTCAGTCCCAGCTTTATCTCAGATTCCTCTTCACCAAATAATAGCAACTTCCCTTACTTGGTGGGTAAACTCTAGTGCCAAACACGAGAGATCCCCACGCTACGGTACTGGTAAAGGAGAGCCACGCCTGTTGGTGCATTCATAGCTTGGCAGGACCAGGGAAAATAAGGGAACATTTTCAGGCAGCCAAAACTGCACCCGAGTTTCAGTGGGTGAGTAGGGGGCAGGCTGTTCGGTACCCGAATCGGATCTCTGAATGACTGTCAGCGAAAGCTGAACCTCTTCAATAATTAGCCAGAGAGACTCAGGAGGTATTTAGGCCATCCGCATCTGAACCGTAAGACTTACGGATATACTGTAACTGATAAACCTGGTGTGACATTTCATATCAACTTTTGGAAGTCTTACGGCTGGCTCTGCTTCACTCTGTGGAACAAATTCTTCAGAGCAGCAAAGATGCTCTTTAATTTTTCTCATAGATCCACCAAGAGGCAGAACTTCCACAAATCTAGGAAAATAGACAGGAACATTCATTTTTTCCAGCAGCTCTTGTGCATCCTTTGTGGAATAACAACGGTGTAGCTGGAAGAAGAGGTTCCTTAAATATGTCTCTGTGCTTCATTCAGAAGAACACAGGAAGTTTCTAGTATGTTTCATGTTTTGGCTTATGTTAGTCAACTCAAATCCCAGCATATTGTAGGAAGTGAAGCTCTTATTCTTTCCTGCAACTTGCTTTAAAATGTTGCTA
This sequence comes from Pelecanoides urinatrix, assembly GCA_013400755.1. Classification (NCBI taxonomy): domain Eukaryota; kingdom Metazoa; phylum Chordata; class Aves; order Procellariiformes; family Procellariidae; genus Pelecanoides; species Pelecanoides urinatrix. The sequence goes on from VZTQ01004732.1 coordinate 16,193, forward strand.
AGTAACCGCATCGTTTTTTTTTTTTTTAATTAGGTAACTTGGCCCTTGTTGATCTAAACTTACCTTCTGCTTACTGTCCTGTCATCTAGGGACTGTAGATGGTATTATAATAAAATAAATATTCTCTTTTCAATTTTGTTTCAGCAGCTCGGTTGCCATGCTTTAACATTACATCGCAGATTTCTCAAGTGTCTGTAAGTGTTTCAACTCCTTCCAGGCTCGTTTTCCAGAGGAAAATTTCTTGGGCTTTTTGCCACGTGGGAAGCTGTGAGATAAAATGCACCTTCAAAAACGTTTATAACATTTTATCACTTTCAAATGATAAGGATCAGATAGAAGTCACTGAAACCCCCCAACTCCTGACAGCAAAGTACCATCCCACAGACAACCATGAGATTGGATCTCCTTAGCGCTTAACTTGAAAAAAAGGAATCTCTTTGATAGAAATTTTCCTGCTCTCCGTTTCCTTGAGACTCTGCCTTTGTCTGGAGCAAGGCTGCTGCTGCATCAGAGAATGCAGAGTTATTTCATAACATAGTTGTATTGGAGATGAGAAACAACTGTGCCACCGCCCTGCTAAGCGTCCTTATAGCCCCAACGATGTAAAGGTCTGCTGGATACAGGAGTGAGGACGATCCTTGACACATCAACTGTGACGTCACGAGGACCTTCAAAGGTTGAGGACCCTGTTTAGATATTTTCTCACTAAATGTGATTAAGATGATGTTGTCTCCCTCACTCTCTTTGCTGGAAGTCATTACCCGTGTGGCCACGGCAGCAGAATGAGATCCGTGGCAGAGCCTCCCTTCTTAAAGAAGGTGGGACAGTGATCAGTTCTAATACCAAGCTTAAGGAAGGAGCCTGCAGAGATCGTAATGAAAACGCTCTCTGAGCTCGTCAGCATTGCGAGTCCTGCTCCTTCCTACACCCGGAAAATTTTTTTGAACCACTAATGATGTGACCTCAGGATACATTCAGCAAAACTGGCAAGCTTATGTCTGCTTAGACCTAAAGTAGAGTTTAAGTCATGGTAGTAGGCGTATAGCATGTTGCATGTTATGCAGAAAATTGATTTTTTTCCCATGGAGGTTAAAGAATACTTGGGGAGGAAATGGTAATCCGCAGGAAAAGTTTAGCAATGTAAAATAAAGGGAACGGAGACGCTGCTGAGACACATTTCATAGTCTAGAAATGGCTAGGTGTTTTTGGGGAGCCTTGCCTGCTTCCTGCAGAACAGGGCATACATGTTGTGCTTACCCCTGCCTTGTATGCAGGCAGCACGGGCAGCAAGGCCGTGTCTGCACTCTTACAACTCGCCCACTATGCGAGACGGGAGGGTCGAGGAGAGCACCAGCGCAGGTGAGACGGTCTTTGCGTCAGTCGCACTTAGTAACGCATGGGACAATCTTCTTTAGCTTGCTTGCTGCAAAGGTCCTACTCAGCCCGTATCAATCCTTGCAAACAATCCATTGTTGCATAGCGATTACAACAACTTTGGCCTCGTTTTTGTGTGAATAGATTGTTTCCCTTTAAGCAATACTAGAATTAAAACACTAGAGCTCTGAACTCATGCTTGTTAGAGTTCAAGCCCACCCACCAATATGTAATTCAGTTAGCGAAGAGCTCTGCTTGTTACCAATTTCGATTGCTTATTCTTCATAATATGCCACCAAATTACCAGTGACGAAATCTCATGCCAAAGAGTTCCACAGATAAGTAATGAATTTCCTTTAAAAGACACACTTTTCAGACTTTTACACTCAGAAGTGTTAAATGCGTCTCAAGTAGGTTGCTCTCCAAATGCCTCTGCTCTCTTACTATTCCTACAACAGGATTAACGCTTTTCAGTTGTAAATACTTTTTTAAGTACTAATTTTCTTTAGTATTCTCTGTATGCCAGGAACACGATTAATGGTGTGAACAGAATGCCTTTAGAATTTGTTATTTTCTTAACTCGACAGTGCTCTTCTCTACCATTTGCCACAAACGTCACCAAATTAGCGTTAATAAATTGGGAGGCCGAAGACTTGTTGACTAAAATGAAATGGTTTAAATTGGTCAAAACTGTCTTGACTTTGTCCTTGGTACTATAAATCTCTGGTATCTGAGAGGATTTCCTGTGAAGTTTGTTTGCTCTATTATTATTGTGACGTTGAGTGGATTTTGTTGGGTTTTTCTTTCAGCTGCCACGCGTTTCAACACAACAATTAAAAATGTTGGAATGTCAGAGTTTGTAAGTCTCCATGACAGTTGTTAAGATGCCACTAAATTATCTTTTCCTAGGTATTTGCCTGCGGAGCGAGATGCAGATTCACTGTGAATCCCCCTCTTGGGATTCTCTGAAAGGCAGGTAAAGCGTATCAACATACTAACAGATGTAGATAAACATTTTCTATATGCTATTTATCCATCCAAGCAGAATGCTTGCGCTTCAGTTTCCAGTTCACACATGACAGACCGCAGCGGTACAGCGAAAGCAGCAGGATTTACGAGAAAGCTGTTTCGGTTAATTCAGTTTAGAAATGCGACAATTTCCCATCCCTCTTTGGGGACAAGCGGGGCTACCGAGGCGCGTTCTCTTACGACAGGCGCTAAGCGGAGATCAACGGGCCGAATATTTTGCCTTGGAGGAACAGACACACGCTACGTTTTCCCTCAGCTCAAAAACGCCTCTCCCCCCGCCCCCCTCGCCTTCTCCCGCCTTCGGCGGGGCCCGTCAGGCGACGGCTGGGCCCCCACTCTCCTCAGAGCCGCCGGCGGGTCTCTCTCCAGGCGGGAAGGGCTTTTCGGCCTCGCTAGGCCCTCGCAGCCCTCAGGGATCCCCTCAACCGCCACCGCCGGGCCGGGCGGGGGCGGCGCCGGAGGCCGCGCGCCGCCAACGGCCGTTNCGGGGCAGCGCGGGGGGGGTTCGGGCGGCGGGGGGCCGTGGGGTGAGGGCCCGCCGCCGCCGGCCTACCCCGACAGCTCGTGGGTGTGGGGACGTCTGGGGCGGTGGGGGGACACACACACCCCCCGTTACTTCTGCGATTAGCGCTGATGAAGCCCTTGGCTTCCTCGCTGCGACCCTACACCGGCGGGTTTTTTCCTCCCAGCGGTTATTTCCCTCTCTGCTGCTTTTCCACCCAGACGTAGCGTGGTCTACCTCAGGTTTAAGGTGTGTTTTTATAAGCGTGTAGAGCTGTCTTCCCGTCTGCTGTAGACCCCTGTAAATAGATCATTAAATCACCTGGAATGTGTCTAGAAACCTTTGCCAAAGGCTTTGGTTTTCATGACCAAAGCGCTCGGCGTTGCGTGGCAGCTGTAGCGTGTGCTGTGGCGAATACGCCGGGTTTGTGAAAAATCCCGGTCTCGACAGATGTTTTAGCGCAGACACAACCTGCTGCGCCCGGCGTAACGCACCCAAAATGAACTTCTCAGAATGGAAGAGCAAAGTTTGACCGGTGTCATTGCTGCTAACGACATCAGCTTATTGTGTACGTGTGGCTTAAATAGCGCAGGCTCAGTGTTTCATGAATGGACCTCTTTTGCTGTAAAGGTACGCTGAATTTTGTATTTAGGTCCTAGTTACCATTTAAAACACTGGAGTTGATTGGTTCTGCTTTTAACTTATTTCACAGATATGAGGTATATGGAGCACAGTAGCTCTATATATCCATATGGCACATGAGTGCGGGTATAAAAGCATGTTTTGTATGTGCCATTAGTACATATATTTCTCTTCCATATGGATATAAGTGTCAATGTGTCATTTTAACATAGTTTTGTTCAAATGGTGGAAGTCTTGCTTAGGGAATACACTTTAGAGTTATACTTTGAGTAAAATCTGACTTTTAACTGTTCTAATACTTAAACATTTCATCACCTGATTCTAAGATATTTTTTAATAGTGTGTGTTTTGAAATCTGAAAGGAACTCTGTAGATTTTTTTTCTCATTATGTCTTTTCCTCCATTTTTCTTTCTTTTTCTTTTAATTAAAAGGTCTTAAGAGACTCCTGTCATTTGTAGGTGTGCACGGGTGCTGTCATCTATCTCTATATTTGAACCTACTTTTGGAAAGTTGCAAGCAAATAGAGCTTTTCCTCTCAGTATGGGTCCTTATTTAAATAAAGTGAGTGCTTGCTTCTGTTGCCTGATGGGGTTGAAAAATCAGGTCCAATTTTCTGTGCTAGTTGCTAGGACAAATAATCTTTGTGTGTGATTCCATGACGTAAGCAAAGTGAAAAGATGATGGTCTACTTTTATGCTGTTTGGAAGCTGTATTTTCTAGTTCCAAAGCAGCAAGAGAATGAAACGTTCGTCAGTTTCTTTTGCATCAAGAGGCTTATAAATCAAGTCATCAAAACAGTTTGCTGGCAGTACTCTACCAAGTTGAGGCTGCCAGGACTCGTCTATGTAGTTGCGACGCCGGTTATGCTCACAACTTTAAACTCTGCACAAGTATCTTTATACTACATAAGACCACGGTGTTTTAGATTGTTCAGCAGAGGTATTAAATCCTTTTTACTTTTTATACTTGGAATGATTCCTGTACTGGCAAAGCCTGCTATTTAAGAAGCAAATGTTCTGGAGAGAGAGCTTTCATAGCTTGTGTTAATTAGGGAGGTATGGGTAAACTAGATTTTAAAAATCTTTGAATAGTAGTAGTAGACTATAAACTTGTTTTTTCCTTTGTAGAAGATCAGTCTCTCAACTGGTTTTACTTGTGATTTAATAATACATTGGATATGTATCGGTGTTCTGCACAACAGACTTTCTGTATTTGCTTCTTCAGTAATAATGATAATTCTGCAATTTTATAAATGCCCTTGTTCTGGTCGTGAGATTTCTATAGCAATAGCTTGATTTGCCTAACGATCACTAGTTCCATAATCTTTGTGCTTAGAGAGCCACAGTGGAAAAAGAAGCAAGACTTCAGGTAAAATGCAGTTGGCTGACTGGAATGTAGGTTTTTTTTTTTAAACAAAACACCTCGTTTCAAAGGGAGTCATGCTGCTGGTGACTGCTTCCATCTAGCAGTCTGTGGCTCTCCTTTGAATGTGTGGGAAGACACTGGTCGAGAGAGAAGTCACCTGTGGGTGGGAAAGACCCGTGAAGGTGAGCAGTTTGGTCATTCCTTGTATGTTCTGCATGCCGCTTTATGCATCTTGTGTTCATCTCTGCTGTGTTGTAAACAGTGGTAGGTGTAAGAAAATACAAATTCAGGGAAGACTTGGCCATGAAAAAAGAAAAAATCAGAATCTGAATTTTGAAGAGGTCTCTTGGCATAGATTTCTTTCCCCAAATTAGCTTTATGAATGTCTGATTTTTACAGATTGTAAGATTTGAACTGCCTCAGATTGCTGACTATGCCAGATATCATTCTGACTATAGGTATTTTGTAAAAGTAGTATTTTTCACAGGAAGCATTCATTTTAAGACTTTGCACAGTGAGCTCACTTTTCTTTGGCCATCCCATATAATGTTTTCTACTGTTTAGCAAACAATTTTAAATTGCATTTATGTTTTGGGAGAGCACTGTCTTGCTTTTGCAAGCTACAGCTTGAGCATGGACATATGGAGAAAATTTTACATAGGGAAAAGTCTCATCTAATACCAAGAGCAATAATGTGTCATGGATTAAATGGCATTTCAAATAGGTTGTATTGATTTAGCTTCTAGGCTTCACAAATGCCACTGCACTTTTGGATTGCAGAAGGTAAGAGTATTTGTTATATTCTCCTAGAAGTCTTGCTGGTCACTACTAATATAAAAGCTTTTCCATTTCCTACTTGAAAATTCACAACCTTGTTAGTATGTTTGTGTGCTACCATTGAAAGACATTGATACGCCCTGAAGAAACTATTAGAATAGTCCAGTGCCACTTCATAAAGTAAGTAGCTGGCATTGCATTTCTGAAGGTGAAGTTGTAAATTTGACTCTACTAGCTGCTTTTTCAGGCATGCCGTTGTATTGCTGCTGCAATCCTGGTGCGTACGGCAGCTGGCTTCAGCTCAAGGCCCTCGTCTTGCAATGGTGGAGACTGCAGAGAACAAGTAGTTTCAAAGTCCCGTGTAAAGCTAGGTGTTCAAATTATTTGTAGTATCTAGGTAGGTGGTAAGGGAAAAAAGAGGGGAAAAACCTGACCTGTTACTACAGGTGTGGGAGAATAACCTTGGGCAAGGTCAAAATGAGGAGACTGGAGTGGTGTCTTGGCATAAAACTATTAACCTTGGCTATCTTTGCTCTGCATGTTCTGTAAATCAATTCATGATGAAAAGAAAAATGTCCTTTAGGCAGAAGTACTTTTAAAAATTTGTTTGGTTTTTTTTTGGTTACTGTTCTGAGATAGCTGTTGGTGTATTATAAGTACACTTAACTTGTAGATAAGAGTATTGTAACTTAATCACTCATTTTTACTTTTTGTTCTCCTAGTTATCAGCAACTGTGTCTCCAGGTACGTAGTATAAAAGATATAGACTGTGAAAACCAAAGTCTAGGTTGTACTTTATTCAACCTTATCATGTTGCCTTTTGGACCTGTCATATTTTTTTCACGATTTTAAGAAATCTGGCAATCTTCCCTTTAATGTAGCTGCTAACACTTCTCTTGTAGACTGCTTAGGCATTCTCTGCTGTTGTTTTATGAAAAGCTTTCTTGTAAAACATGTGCTGTGTTGCACAAGCCAAAGTAAGAATGCCATACTTACTGAAGGTCCGGGAGCTGAGCACAGCGCTCAAGACTTTTAAGACACCTCTAACCAAAGACCTTCCTCTCTCACAGGAACACAGCCAGACTGCCGTTTATTAGACAGCGTAGTCCCTACGTGTTCGTACTATTTCAGTCTCATCTTTGACCACGAGGTTGCTGGCCAGCCTCTGTTTTGCAGAGGAACTGACTCACCTGTCTTATGTAGCCATCTTGTCTTTGGGCCCAGTGCTTCTCGGCGGTACGCAGATTGACAGAAATGTCTCTGACCAGCGAGATGCTGACTTCTCTCTCCAGTGTCTTGAATTTGGATTTCAAATTCCAAGCTGCGAGGCTGAAGCATGATAGGAACACGGATGCATGTGGAATCAGAGGGTGCGAAGGTCATATGAAATGGATTCAAATAATGTAATTTTCCACAAGCTGCTCTGTAACTGCAGGCACTTAATCTGTGCAGCAGTTCTTCATCTCTAAGAGGTGAAGAATGCTTCTGTTACTTTTGAGTAAAGCCTGTCAATGATTGTGTGCTCAATTACTTTATCACAGATCACAAGGGTTGATGGGTTCCAGGTTTTGTTTACCAGGAAGCCCTCAAAACCCCCATGTGATTGTGGACTTTGCCCTTGAGCATCTTCTCCCTTAAACATGTATCATACTCTATTAAGCAGGGCTAGATTTTTTTGTTTAAGTTGTGGATTTCTGGCTAAATTCTAAACTCTGTGTCCTCTAATTTAGAGTCCAGCAAGTAGAGGATATAAGATATTGGTGGGAACCAACACCTAATCTTCATTCATGTTCCTGAAATGAATGGTTTTGAATTTAAACTGATATTGGTGGTAATGGGAAGACTTAAAATTGTGTGGGAGGCTTGATCTAGACACAGTTTTAATTGGAATGAACCCTGTATTTTGTGGTTTTGTCTGTATGGGGGGGAAAAAAGATGTAGTCTACTGTTGTAGTATTAGATGGTTCAGGATGTTGCAGATTTTTCCAGAGTGCATTAATAAACATAAAGTAGTGTTTAACCACGTACAGGCAAAAGAGTAGAGTTGGCAAAATGTTGTGCTTTGCCTATAGCATGTTGTTTTGAGTGAGAATATCACCTCCTGTATTCCTGTGCCATGTGTTCTTGGCTGATTGCAAGAAGATTAATGCAGTGGAATTTTTTAATTTCATGTGACAGCTTTACGCTGTTAACATACTGCTCATGGTTGATTACTAACCTTCAGGAATCAAGAGAAAAATGCCCTGATCAAGTGAGTGGGTATATCCATTTTTTAATTGCTTGTAGAAAAATACCAGAAGGATATTTCTACCACAAAGTCAGATTTAAAATTAAAATTAGGGATATCGTTGTTGTGGTGTTTGTTTTTCTTTTTTTAATTTAAAAAAAAATTTTTTTACTGGCTTAAAATTTGCTAGGTTGTTTTCAGTTGTAAGCTGAAATATTTTTGTAAATATTTCTATTTTTAAGAAATACATCAGTAACCTTTATGGGAGTGAGTACGGTGAATTTCTGCTGGAAGGGGGCAGGGAGGGTGCAGAGAGACATTCGGTGGCTTCAGATGAAACGATCCTAACGCGTTCAGTTACAACCTGCAGCCTTCACTTGAGCAAGGAAGTGGGTTTCTGTAGGTGCGCTTTTAAATAGTCTGTTGAACTGTAAGTCTTTTAGCTTAGCTAATGGACCTGCTATCCTGTATAAAAAAATAACTGCTTTGATTTACATCATTTTCCCTCCTGTTATCTTGAGTTGAAAAGGCATTTTCTTTCCCTTACAGATAGGAAGCCCTCGAAGTAATTGAAGAGACACACTGGCACCTGATTAGGCAGTCCTCCTAACAAAAACTTGATTCTAGAGAAATATTAATGTAACTTTACGCTGAGATAGTGCACTGTGAGGATCATGGCTTAGTAGGCAGGCTAGATGGAGAGACAGTGATTTCTCTTGCACATTGGATGGAGTGGTTAGGCTTATCATGAGGTGGTCAGAATAAACACTTGATTTTAAAATGCATGGTTTGTTTTGTAAGCAAATTAAGAGTGTATACTTCCTGAGCAATTTAGTAATTTAAATGTATGAAATTTATTATGCAGGCAGCTTATTTTAATAACACTTCCTTTCATTTTAAGTACACTTCCCCTTAGCTAGGGAATTGGTTTGAGTAATCTTATGCACAGGACTCCAAGGTGCAAAGAATCCCTAATACAGGCAGAGTATTGAAAATAACACATCATACGGCTTTCAGTCCTGATCTTGATCCTGGTCTTGGTGACATGGAGCATAAGCAAAAGTGAGGTCTTACTTTTTGAGGTACCTCAAAGAATTGACGGCACCAATGTAAAGGAGCAGTAGAAATTTCAAGGAGGGAGGAGGGGTTGGCAAAGAGAGGCTTGAGTACTAAAGAAACTTAATGATATCTAAAAAAAAAAAAACCCAAAGGTGTTATTTCAAGTTATAAAAAAGTAACAAGTACTTCTCAGTGGTACTTGACACTTTGTTATGAGATGTGTGGTAAAGTATAGAAAGTGTTTATAAATGCTGAAAGGTAATTTATGCTATCTTAGTCTCCATCAATCGTGTTTTATTAAGGATGATACACCACCTATAACATTTCATCTGCCTATAATTTTTCATAAAAACAGTATTGACACAATTTCTGATTTATTTAAATGGGGAAAAAAAAAAAGCATTGAAGGGAGAAAAAAGAACAACTGTCCTTAGTACAATATTTAAGACCAAAGAAGATATTGCTGGTGAGGAGGGGGAGGGTGGAGAAGAGTGGTGGATCCTGTAGCTGGTTGCATAATAGGTGTTGTCAGCAAGGACTTGGCTTGTATGACCATAGGACCCTCTCTGAGGTTTGAGGACTGCTAGGAAAGGACAGCATCCACCTCACTAAGTGGGGCAAAAGCATCTTTGCCAACGGGCTGGCCAAACTGGTATGGAGAGCTTTAGGCCAGGACTGAGAGAGGAAGGAGGTGATGACTCTCAAATCAAGAGGAAAAAGTGGTGGACTGGGTTGGTACGCAAGGGATGCAGGGTGATGTGGTGATGTGGAGAGGAGTCCTTGAAAACGACACAACAGGGCAGAAGGGGGCCCACACGCTTATATAAACACAAAATAGGAAATGCCTGTACGCAGATAATGAGGCCAGCATTATGGGCATGAGGCTTTTATGCCTTTTCTGGGAAATTGGCACCCTTGGGTGCATCTCTGACCTGCCTGTACACTAATGCATGCAGCATGGGGAGAAAATGGGAAAGTAGGGGGGCTATATGAAGTTGCAGAGCTACGATTTCATTGGGATAACAAAGATATGATGGGATAGCTCATACGATTGGAGTGCAGCCATGGATGGATGCAGGCCCTTTAGAAGGACTGGTGGGATCTGAGGAGGGGGACTTGCTCTTAAGTGAAAGAGCAGCGGGGATGCATGGAGGTCTGCCATGGGATGAATAATGAGCCATCTGAGAGCATATGGGTGAGAACTAGAGGACAGAGCAACACGGGTAATCCTGTTGTAGGTGTCTGCTATAGATAGCCTTAATCATGGAGAAGTAGAAGATAAGGACTTCATACAATGGGAAGAATCCTCAGGTTTCCAGGCACTGGTCCTATAGGGTGCTTCAACTACTCCAGTATCTTCTGAAGAGACAACACAGCGGGGCACAAGCAATCCAGATTTTTTGTGTGCTTTGATGGCAGTTTCCTAACACGGGTGATTGAGGAGCTGATGAGGAGAGGTGCTCTGCTGGACCTCAGACTTGCAAGTAAGGAAGAACTGGTTGGTGATGTGGAGGTCATGCAGCCTTTGCTGTGGTGACTGTCGGATGGTAGAGTTCATGATCCTGAGAGAAGGAAACAAGGCAAGTAGCAGGTTCGCAGTCCTAGACTTCAGGAGAGCAGACTTTGCGCTGATCAGGCCTCAGCTTGAAAGAATCCTATGGGATATGGTCCTTGGAGAGAAGAAGTGTCTGGGAAAGCTGGTTGACTTTCAAAGATTACCTCCTCCAAGCTCAAGAAGAAGCCATCCTGATGTACGTGGATGAACAAGGAGCTCATGACTAAGCTCAAACATGGAAAGGAAGTACGCAAGAGGTGAAAGCAGGGTCAGGTCACCCGGGAGGAATATGGAGAAACTGTCTGAGCATGCAGGGGAGAGCTTAGGAAAGCCAAAGCCCACCTGGAGTTGAGTTTGATGTGGAACATGAATTGCAACAAGAAGACCTTCTATAAGTATATCAACAGCATTACGATGGAAAACATGGGCTGCTGCTGGCTGGGGCAGGAGACTTGATGGCAAAGGACATGGGAAAGACCAAGATACTAATGCTGCCTTTGCCTTCGTCTTCACTGATAAAGTTTGTCTTCAGAAATCCCAGACTCCTGAGATGAGTAGGAGAGGGCTGAGATGAAGGCTTACTCTCCGTGGAAGACTCTCATGGTAGGAAACGTTTATAGAAATTGTAGATACACAAGTCCATGGGTCCTGATGGGATGCACCCACCAGTGCTGAGGAAGTGGCCAGTGTTGTTGCGAGGTCACTCTCTTTGGCCATCCTCGCTCTATCTTTGAAAGGTCATGGCAATCAGGGGAGGTTGCTGAGGACTTCAGAAGTCAAGTGTTACTTCTGTCTTCAAGAAGTGAGAATCTGGGAACTACAGGCAGGTCAACCTCCCCTTGATCCCTGTGGATAAATAAAGCAAATAACCCCGGAAATGAAATACAAACGTATTGAAGACAAGATGGGTTTGGGAGTAGTCAGCTTGGATTTATGAAGGGAAAGTCACGCTTGACCAAGTTGATAGCATTCTACAATGAAATGACTAGTTTGGTGGACAAGGGGAAAAGTGGATATTGTTTATCTTCACTTTAGCAAGGCTTTCAGCACTGTCTGCCCTAACATCCTCATAGACAAACGAAGTATGGACTAGATAAGTGAGCAGCTAGGTGGACTAAAAACTGGCTGAGGTGCTGAACTCAGTGTTGTGATTAGTGGCACAGAGTCCAGCCGGAGGCTGATCGCTAGTGATGTTCCCCAGGAGTTGATAACTGGTGCCAGTGTGATTTAGCATCTTCATTAACGACCTGGAAGATGAAAGAGGGTGCACCCTCAGCAAGTTTGCAGATGGTACAAAACTTGGAGTGACTGTTATGTCAGGTAGTTGTGTTGCCATTCAGAGGGACCTCTACAGGCTGGAGCAACGGGTCAACAGGAATCTCGTGCAGCTCAGCACAGGGAAGTGCCAACATTCCTGAGGAGGAATAAGCCCAGGCACCAGTACGTGCTGGGGACTGTCCAGCTGGAAAACAGTTTGGCAGAAAAGGACCTGGGAGTCCTGGAGATCATTAAGTTGACCATAAGCCAGCAGTGAGCCCTTGTGGCAAAGGTGGCCAACAGCACCCTGGGCTGCATCATGGGCAGGTTGACAAAGGTGCTTACCCCTGCTCAGCACCAGTGAGACACTGGAGTGCTGTGTCTGGTTTTGGGTTCCCCAGTACAAGAGAGACATGGGCTTACGGGAGAGAGTCCAGGGCAGGGCCACGAAGATGGTGAAGAGACTGGACCATCTGTCATACGAGGAGAGATTGAGAGAGCTGGGACTGTTGAGCCTAGAGAAGGTTCAGGAGGCATCTTATCTATGAGTATAAATACCTGATGGGGAGGAATAAAGAAGGCGGAGTACGACTCTTCTCAGCGGTGCCCAGTGAAAGAACAAGAGGCAGTGGGTACAATACAGAATATTCCATTTAAACATAAGAAAGAAAAAAAGCTACTTAAGGTGAGGATGGTCAAACACTGGCACAGGTTGCCCAGAGAGGTTGTGGAGTCTCCGTCCTTGGAGACATTCAAAACTGAACACAGGCTCTGAACAACCTGCTCCTGTTGACCCTGTTCTTAGCAGGGGAGGTTGGACCAGCTGATCTCCAGAGGTCCCTTCCAACCTCAGCTGTTTCACCATTCTGTAAGAATTGCGCTTTGCTTTCCCAGATTATATTTACATTGAGAGAAGCTTCTGGTAAAAATAATGTGTGGTTAAATTTCCTCCAAGAGAACAGGTATGCTAGGTGGGAGAGGATGTGTTGGAACGATGGCAGTACGGCATGCTGTGCTGGTAGTGAGGTGTTCTTCAGGGACGAATCTTGCTTCTTCCTTTGGGGAATTTTGGAGAAAATGTTTCTCAAGTGTATGAGTTAATCTGTGTTTTATTTGCCAATGGTTAATTGTGTACTGCTTCCAGATGTAGAAATACTTTTGCCTCCTGGCCTTCTATAGCACATTGCATCTGTACAAAGCTAGTGAAGTGTAATTCCCAACTTCTACAACTATTGAGGGAAATATTTTATTTTCAAAATACTGTTAGTAACTAGCAATACCCAGAAGTCAGTATCTAAGAATTAAAGTGAATATGTACTTTTATATGCCACCAGTTAAATGTGGTATGTTGTGTGCTGATTGAAAAAGTGCCTGTATTCCTTTCCATGAAAAAGTATTCTGAAAAATAGTTTAAAAGAGTGGAAATAGCTTGTTTGGTTGATTCTTAGTGTCTTTTCACTTGCATGTTTTTGTAAATTTCCCTTGCCTATCTCTGTTTCATCCTTTTTATTATTGCTTGTGATGCTTTAAGCATGAAAATCTTGCATGCAAGCCGAGGAAATACGGTGTATATGCTTCATCCTGGTTTTTAACAGAATGTTAGTATTAGTTGATAGAATTTCATGAGCAGGATAAAAGTAATACAATGCAACACTTCATTCATTGTTATTTAGCTTAAGAAGTTTAAAGTTGCTGTATTTAAAAAAAAAAAAAAAAAGCAACAACAACCAAAACCCAGAAAAACCCAATACTGGGAATTAAAACTTGCTGAGTGACTGGGAATGAGATTGCTGCCGGCTCTGCTGAAGTGCCAAATCCTGATGAAGAGTTGGACGTTAAAGTGAAGCTCTGCTGACTCCTGTGTGCCCTCCCCTGCCTTCCTCGCCTCTGCCTGGAGCTCAGCAAGGAGCCAGTGCTCTGCACTAATCAATGGCTGAAGTTTCACGATGCGGATGTTGTAAATGATTGTTAATTCCAGTGGGTTTTTGTGGTATCAGCTGTTAAATCGTGTCAGAACTGAAGGGACCACAAAAACCAAGGTTGTAATTGGTGATGTAATTTTAAGGCGTAATGTCTTGTGAAATGCCACATCCACACGTGGCCTTACAGTCTGTGAAACAGGGGACATACGTTACCGGCCTCGTGAGCTGGCAATGCCTTTTCCCTTCGATGAAGTATGTTACTGTTTGTAGCAAGTTCCAGGGGATTTCTTGAAAAATGATACGATATGGTTTCTTTCCCCTTGTCGTTTAAAAAGAACCCAAAAATGTTATCCCTACCATACAAGGTGTTTTTTAATTTTTTTTTTTTTTTTTAAAGGTACTTCAGCACTTCTCTAAAACACATATTGACTTGTTATTAACTTATTCCCCTACAGGGTGTGATAGGTGTACAGTTGGTGGTTACCATGGTAATGGCTAGTGTCATACAGAAGATCATACCTCACTATTCTCTCGCTCGTTGGCTTCTCTGTAGTGGCAGGTAAGATAAGAAACAGTTGCTATACTGTGTGTGAATATGGTAATGCAATTATGCATTAGAGTAGTAACAGTAAAACATAATAATTTAGGTTGGCTTATTGAAAAATAATTAATCTGCTGTTCTTAAATTTATTACATAGCATTGTGGCACCTGACTTACAGGCTCAAGGTATAAAGACCGTGTTGCTGTATGAGAACAGACTTGTTTGTTGCTATTAATTGTAACAGTCATAAAGTTAGCTGTTGTCCGGCTCCTGTATTATTAAAGGCACAAGCTACATACTTTAATATTAAAAAGCTAAACTGAATACAAGACACTGAAGAATGGAAGGATTTTTTTCTCTACACCGCCTCAGTGTTCTTGATAATCCACCTGCTGATTAGCCTTGCATATAAAGAGTGCTTAGGTATTTATTAAAAATGCTATTTTTTTCATACTTCATAGAACAGGATTAGTATAAATTTCAATACACTACTTCCTCATAACAATAGATCAAACAGACATAATGAGTTGCAAGGGGAGCATTCCCTCTGTGGCTGTATCCATAATAACAGCGAAAACCAGCATCTGTTTTGAATATAAATCAGTATCTTAAATATTAAAAGAATCATAGACACTGTGTTTTTTCGTTTGGGAAGCAGAACATTTTGTATGATTAGAAGGTAGTGTGCTGTCTTTTGTAATTATTAAAATTTTGAGAATACTAAATCTCTACTCCCTGATTTCTGAAGGAGTATCCTTAAATAATAATGTGCTCCACAGGAGTCTTAACCAGGCTTGCATAATTTTCCATTGCCTTTTTTCCTCTGCATCTTAGAATTATCAACTTTTTTCTTTTTAATTTTCTCCATTTCATCACCCAAAGAGTTGCTAATGAAAAATTACTCTAAATGTTGTTTAGATCCCTGTTAGATATCACTGGTTAGGTGTAATGGAAAACAGTAGTTGTCAGGTGAATAATATGAACAGGAATCATACTCTTAATTGTTGTGTGAAGTTTCATTGTTGACCACATCTGCAGGGTATTTATTATCTTTTTTGTGCTTGAAAAAGAATATTACATTAATGATTATGAAGTTGCATACCGTCTATTTTTAAGGTGTGTTACTACCGCAGTGTTTTTTATCAGCAGTTATTCAAATGACATTTCCTACTTTTTATGTCCTCTTTAATTAGTCTTTCTAAAGAATTGCTCAATATTTTGCCTGTGTTCTTCATTCTTGTGAAGTTTTCACTTTCTGTATCCTTGTTCTAAGGCATACCTTGTGTCAATGATAGGGAGAGGTTTGCTGTTCAAATATTTTTTCATAATCCTTTTCTCCTTTTATCTTTTGCACACTTGCAGATTGATAAATATGTAAAGCAGGATTTCTGCACTTGTGCTTATGGAATTCTGCTCCCACTGAAGTCAATGGGAGTCTTATTATTACCTTTCATGTTAGTAGCCTTGAAAATCTCATTGTTGCTTTTCAGTGTTCTTCTATTTATCTGGTAACTATTTTAGTGCATTGTAATTTCAGTCATTGTGAATAGCATCCTGAATACAAGAATTATGTAAAAAGCAAGAAATAATTCTGTGTTCCAGAAATAAAACAAGTCAGAAGCTTCACTGCAACAAGAATCTGGATTCTAATGGCAGAAAGAAAAACAGTTCTCTTCTTAATTTAGCTGACAAACTATCTGTTATGTTAACCCATTTTCCTTATTGCTGTCTTTTTACCAACAGTGTTTTCTTTGACAGAGCTGTATAGTTGGGGTGGTGGCGGGTTTTATACACACATAAGTGTACAGGCGCAGGCAGACACACTCTTAGGCAGCCCAGCTTTCCTAGGAAAAGTTACTGCCTGCTCTTCCTTTCCTTTGTCAATATACTTCAACTAGTCTTTGGTTCCCAAAACTGTTTTTTAAGTTATTTGGTTTAAGTGTCTTTCTTCCAGAGAGTTGGGAGGCATTTTTAAGCAAGGTAGTCTGAAATGTCTACAGTCCTTGCCAAATGGGAGGGAGGATAAACACATTACCAGACAAGCCAGAAACTGTTAAGTGACCAGTTGGTTTCAAGATGCCTGTATGTGTACATTCAATTCAAAGTCCATTAAAAGGAAACATAGACACTTCAAAATTTAAAAGAATTGTTAGAGTAGATAGGCATAAGATAATACTCATTTACAGAATGAACAGCTGTTATTGACTGTTGAAAAACTATTTACTTAAATTTGTAAATTTTAAATAGCATTTTCAATCAATGCTATTTTCAGAGCTTGAACAGAATTTGAATATTGATATTTATTGAAGTCAATGAATTGGCATCCTAAGTATCTGCATAGGCCTTTGCGTTTTTAACTAATAAAACATTCTCTACCAACGTGTTGCTTTTAAGTTGCTCAGCTACTTTCTGTTTTCAGGCCACTTCAGGAAGACAGGAGAAAACGGATGTTTTGTTGTGCATTCCGTAATGACCTTCATTCAAATTAACTGGGGCATATCTGTGCTGCTGTTGCTATTCAGACTAAGTTGGATATGTCAAAGCTACAGACTAATCAGTTGTGGGATCTCAGTTTTAAACATATATAGGTTAAAGCAGATATGAACTACCTTTTTTAGCTCTACCTTTATGAAAATGTTTGTTCAGATCTCTTGGTTTTGAGATTTTAAATGTAAGATGTGTAGGGTTTATTAACAAAAAAAACCCCAAACTCTTGTATCCTATTAGTTGTCATTATGAATCACTTGCAACATAATTCTGTAGTGCAATTAAGAGCACATTGTGATTTAAGTGTTTGATTTGTGTTAATATGTTACACAGAACAAGAATTTTGTCTGTTCTGCTGTTATAGGTACTGTTTCTCTACCTGTGCAGGAAAGATTGTGAAAAATTAGCTTCCAGCACAGGTGATTTTCATCATTACAGAACTTTTTGCGGTATTCTCAGCGTGCCAAGCTCAGATCTGGGAGATGGTGAATGACAAAGCAGAAGACTATTTCTCTGCTTTCCCCCACTTTCTTAGGTCGTGTGAAAGATAGGAAGAAGTACCTCCAATGTAGTTTATCTTCTTGGATGAAAAGGTAGATGCTCTGTTTTTTTGTGTGATTCTCAGTCTTAAGAAAGTGTCTTTTGCAGCAAGGTTTGCAAACAGCAAATTTTACAGCTGGGACCACACATGATAAAAATAAATTAATGAAACAAATTTTACTCTTATTGATACCTCAGAAAGCCCACAAAATTCAGCCCCTCTTCTCCCCCACCCCCAACCTCCTTTTTCATGCAAAGTCTGTAGTAGTTGCCATTTTCAGTTTTTGAACTGGCAGTGCATTCCTTCAAGGGAAATTTGCAGTGTGCAATGGTTTGAATCTCTGTGATGTATTATTGGTTGGTACTGAAGTTCTTTTCTCCTGAAGAAATCCCAGCATCAGCTGATTCTTTAGCCCAGCAATACCTACTGACAAAGGCTTGTGGAACTTCCCATTAACCAGATTGCATTCTTTGTAATATTGCTGCCTTGAACTCTCACTTATCCATTACACCAGTTTTTAAGTTATTTTAAGATGATGTCCATGAGCTCTGTGCAACTGCCTGTTTAATGCTTGATTATACCAGCAATTAAACTGCCGAAACTGGGAGCTCTTCCTGAAATGTGTTGTGTTTTTGTCACACCATTTTTCTTCATTCCCACTTCCCTGTCCTCAGCCAGGGGAAGTGTCAAGGACAGCGTCAGGACAGCAGGGCTATGTCTCCTGTTTAAGATCTGCCAGGGAGGCCTATGCTCAGCGATACGTACATTTCATTAAAATTGTACCTATTCTTTCTCGTAGTTTTTATCCAGTGTCTCTTGCAGCGTGTGTGCACACACGAAGTGTCCATACCATCGTGAGGAAGGTAGAAGATGTGTAATATTGCTTGTTGTGGCTGCTTACATTTAGGACAGTTCCTGCTTTTAGCATGAGTCTCGTAGCAGTGGACCTCCCTCCGTATTTGTTGTGTAGACAATCTTCCATGAAGAATGACAACAATTTTTATATTTTACATGAAAGGCTATATTCTGCAAATATAAAGATGGGTGGACCAGACTTCCACTTGGGACAGGAAGCCTTTCCAAAACAGAGCTGGGAATCAGGTGTTATCAAGTAGCTTGAAGTTATTTGGGTTTGATGTTTATTTTCCAAATTTGCTGTGCTGTCTTTTTGAAATTGGATGTAACATAATCTCTAATTTGCCCATGTAGATCTGAATGGTCCTACTTGGTGTGGTTTTCTTAATGTGAGAAGTACTGAAGGTTGTGGATTCCATTGTCATCTTTAACTATTACCCTGTGTTAACCTGTGTCACCAATTGGTGGCCTCCTACTCCAGAAAAGTACTTCCACATAAATACAGATAAATTTCCCATGTCTGTTCCTGTTCATACTTGGGCTCCTTTGCCTCAGCATTTCAGAATGGAGATCAGGGTGACATCCTTCCTGCATCTGGACAGCAACCCTCCCTTGCTGAATGTGGAAAAGGCCTTGTTTCAGCTGCTAAGGTTCTTGACATGCTTAGGGATTAAGGTAAAATGTACCATCTTGGAGACTTAACCATCTCTGGTTTTCCTCTTCAGAATTTCCTTGACGCTACTTGCCTTTTAAATAAACGAGCAATGAATGGTGCATTGACTTGTGAAAGTGGAAAAACTTGCAGCTCAGTTACATGTAAATTAGAGATTTTTTTTTAATAGCACTTTTTCAAGTAGGAGTTGAAGATACCACTGAGGACAGGGAAAGGAATGTTGATGTTACGGTCTGCTCTGCCTGAGAAAAAAGACTGGTAAAGGTTATTTCATAATAGCTATTCCAGATTCTGGAAAATTACTGGTTTTTTGAGAGGCATAAGTATACTTTATAAAATCATTTAGAATATGGTTCTGATAGCTGATTGTAATGGTATAATTATTCTAGTGAACTTTTTCCAATATTGGTACAACCTTATTTGCTGTATTTGCTTTGAAAATTTGGTGTTTTGAGAAGTAAAGGGCTTTCACTTGAATGACAAAGTGACAAAGCTTTCTGATTATGAATAAGCATCTCATATGCTGGAACTGAAGTTTAGCAGTGGTTGTTCAGTTCAGGCAGGGCTGGTACTTGCGCAGGGTATTTTCATAGAATACCGGGTTGGAAGGGACCTCAAGAATCATCTGGTCCAACCTTTCTTGGCAAAAGCACGGTCTAGACAAGATGGCCCAGCACCCTGTCCAGCTGAATCTGAAAAGTGTCCAATGTTGGGGAATCCACCAGTTCCCTGAGGAGATTATTCCACTGGTTGATTGTTCTCATTGTGAAAAATTTTCCTCTTGTGTCCAACTGGAATCTCCCCAGGAGTAACTTGTACCCATTACCCCTTGTCTTTTCCGAGTGACTCCTTGTAGAAAGGGAGTCTCCGTCTTCTTTGTAGCCACCCTTTAAACACCGGAATGTGGTGATTAGGTCTCCCCTCTTCTCTCGAGGCTGAACAAACCCAGTCCTTGCAGCCTTTCCTCATATGGCAGGCTTCCCAGTCCTTTGACCATCTCCATGGCCCTTCTCTGGACCCTCTCCAGCCTGTCCACATCTTTTTTGCATAGCAGGGACCAAAACTGAACACAGTATTCTAGATCTGGCCTGACAGGCGCTGAGTAGAGTGGGATAATGACTTCTTTAGCTCTGCTGGTGATGCCCTTGTTGGTGCAACCCAGCATCCATTGGCTTTCTTTGCCGCAGCGGCACACTCTTCACTCATATTGAGCTTGTTGTCCACCAGGACCCCCAGGTCCCTTCCCACAGAGCTGCTCCCCAGCCGGGTACATCCCAGCCTGTGCTGCACTCCTGGATTATGTTTTCCCCCGTGCAAGACCTTACACTTGTCCTTGCTGAACTTCATATGGTTCTTGTTAGCCCACTCTTTAGCCTATCCAGGTCTTCCTGCAGAGTGGCTCTCCTTTCCAAAGTGTGAGCAGTTCTTTTGCTTAAGTGTTGCAAATGACCATTGTTTTATTATGCATATAGATCTGTGTTGATATGTAGGGGTTTTTTTGGAAAAAAAAACAAAACCCCACCCTAAATTGCTAGTACTGATATTGTTTTACTTGAGATTTTCTTTTTCTTTAGTTTACGGTGGTATCAGCATCCTACTGAAGAAGAACTACGGATTCTTGCAGGGAAACAAAGAGGGAAGAGCAAAAAAGATAGGTAAATACTTGTTTTAAGATTTTTTTTCTTTTTTCCTTTTTTTTTTTTTTTTCCGGTAAGATCCATATAACAACTTTGCCAGCTAACTTTTGGTTTTGTGTGAGTTAAAAACTGCTAGTTGCATATCACTGCCCTGCTTGCATTAATTGTCACAGCTCTGTACCGAACTGTGTTCTTTCTGAGAGTCAAATATGCAAATTATGCAGGACTGGACGATTTCCAGTCCACAGAATTGGTCTGTGAAATTACTAATTTGGTGGCAAGGAGATTTTTTAGTGAATGTATTCATTTGGATGAAAACTGAGGAAAGCAAATCTTCTATAGGATTGAAACTTTTCCTCTTGAAGCAAGAGAAGAAAGATCTGAGTATATTAGTTCAACATAGGATTACTATGAGCCACCACTCTTACACAAGCTGTGAAAAAGGTGAGTGTGCTCCTAGGGTGTATTAGGTGAGGTATTTATAGTAGAAGAGATAGGAAAATATTAATCCTCTTGGACAAGGCACCAGTGTAGAACTTTATCTGGATTACTGTGTACAGTTCTGATCACTCATGTTCAAGAAAAACGAATTTGTATGTGAACAGGTGAACAGAGGGCTGCTAGGATCATCCAGAAAACAGAAAGTCTGTGTTACAAGAGGAGGTTAAAAGAGCTTGGCTTGTTTAACCTAGCAAAAAGACACTGAGAGAGATGGGATAGCTGTCTGCCAGCTTAAGGTGGAAACAGATTTCTGACATTCAGGCATGAAGGTCTGGAACAGCCTTCCAGAAGTACAACTGCAGCAAGACCCAAGACAGCTTGAGGTCTTGGAGCTGCTATGTTGATGCCAGATTTCTGAATTAGCTATCTTTAAAACAAACAAACAAAGCCCTCCGGCTTTCTTTTTGGTGACACAGGAGCTTTCCCTTAGTCCTTTTTCTTTTATCCCAGTATGAACTCTCTTATAATCCACAAACTGCACATACAATCTGTTCATTCTAATGTGATTTTTTTTTTTTTTTCCTGTTTTGTAGCTCTTAAGCTACATGGTTAGCAACCTTATTTGCCAGACTTTGGGGTAAAGAATTAAGTTGTTCCTTTAATATTAGATAACTTTAATTTTAGAAGTTTGTTGCAATATTCTTTCAAATTCAGAAACATGCATTTTATCTAACAGTTTTCTGTAACAAATTGAGACAAAATAATTGTGAATAGCATTACAATTTATAACTGTCCATTTAACCAGTGATATTTATTCATATGTAAGATTAACTTTAATTACATAACTATACCTTTAAGTCCACCCATAGGAGCCTTAAGCAGAAAAACAGAATCACATTGCCAAATAGTAATTGTACATTGCTCTTACTGCCTTTCCTTGTCTTGCCAGTCTTTCGCCATCCAAAACATGTGTGTTCTCACTTTCACCGGAGCAATTACATGCGCTCAACTGAGTGGAAGCATGGCATGTTAATGTGTACTGACATATAAGCTTAAATTTTGTAATCTTTGGAAAATTTACTGTGAAATTTAGTAGGAACCTGTATCACAAGTGACCTATATATGCATTAAGTCCTTTTTCAGTTACTAAACTTCTACATTTAATGTTTCAAATGCAATGCTATGTTTTCATGTCTGCGCAGTCAAATTTTATTGGTGTGATTTAGTTATTATAAGATCGTTGTAATTATCTTACTATATTAACATGTAAATTGTAATAGTTGTAGGTAGTTGTTTGTACTAGGGTAAATGTTAATCACAGGGAGATAGGAAATTTCAAAGAAACCAGGATGCTAATGTGGCAGCTTAAGTGGTACTTTCTTTGCTTTGCTGTTGTAACAACAGAATGAATAATACACTTATTTTTTTAGTCAATAAATATACCTCTGTGCCCTCTGAAGAAGAGGCTGTTGTTGGAGAAGAACCATGGTTTAAAGCAGGAATTGTTCCTATTGAGTTGGTTTGGATGTACTGTTTTAGGCTGCACAAAACAAAATGCAGTGCTCCTTTGAGCCAAGGAGATGTGAAGCAGATGGTGTAGCAGAAATAAGGACACATCTATTTGATTATCCCCATGCCTTTTCAAGATAAAGAATTTGCTTTGTCAAGCCCATAGTCTTGCAAAATGTACTCCCTGCTCCTTACTTAAATACTTTTCCAATTTGAACTAATTAGAAGAGAAATGGTGGAAGGAGATCCAAGAAACTTGCTTGAAAATGAGTCTTAGAAACAGCTGTAATGTGAACTTGTAGTCCATTTTATTCAATGCATATTACACTTCAGTATATTATGCTATAGGTTATAATAGCACATGAATTTTAGGCAGGTTTTCTATTTCAGAATTGTTTGTGTTATATTAAATTGTTAGGCTAATGAAAAGGTCCATGAAAAGGTCCATAGCTACCATGAATTACTTTGGATTAAAGCTGTCAGTGATCCTGGGTATGTTCTGACTGTGTCTCTTGGATTATGGGTCCCCTGGGATAATTAAAGTGTAGGAACACCAAATTTTGTTGAGCTGAAATGGCTTCAGTTATCAAAATTCTCATCTCACTCAAGACGATGGTACTCTTGGGTGCATGCAGTAGGAAAACATCAAGAGTACAACTGGGGGCAGGGAAGCACACAGAAGCTTGCAGATAGTCAAGTGGCTGGGCAATATTTGGGACTTCTTGTTTAGATTTGAGCACCTGAGTTTTTTGAGTAATGCTTTAGATTTCTATCCTCAGTTTTCAGTTTGTCCATTAAAATTCTTGTGCTTTGGATGATATTAAGAATTAATATCACCTGGAAAAAAAAATTATTAATGCTTTCTGCTTCTATTCTTATCTCTCACATTAGCTGAAAGGACATAATTCCTTAAAAATAAGTTCACAATTGATTGAATTTCTTTTTACTGCTTATGTCCCAATGACTTGTCTCTTTATGGAAAATCCACATCTCCTTTTCTAATTGCAGAGATGCTATTCTAAAATCTGCCAGAGTTTGTTTCCTTCTAGCCATATAGGGGTTTTAAGTGTTGTTTTTTTGTTTTTTTTTTTTGTTTTTTTTTTTTTGTTTTTTTTTTTTTGTTTTTTTTTTTTTGTTTTTTTTTTTTTGTTTTTTTTTTTTTGTTTTTTTTTTTTTGTTTTTTTTTTTTTGTTTTTTTTTTTTTTTTTTAACCTAAAAAAAAATTTTTTGATTTTCTTTAATGATTTTTTTTTTTTTTTCACCCCCGATAGTGATGAGGTAAGTTTTCACCCTGGTTAGCAATGGTAATCTCTCAGCCCAATTTCAGGTAACTTGACTTTGTTCGGGTTCTTTTAAAAGCATCCTGTTTTCTTCAATTTAAAGTCTAGTAGTGTGGCTTATTTTCAGGAAAGTGAAGATCATGATTGGTATAGTTTCAGAGCTGCAGATGAAAATATGCCTTTTACTCAAAATGTGTCATATTTTATGGTCTTTACATATATCTCTGCTGTGAAAAATGATTCCTTAAAGATCTGTTAGTTCTCACGAACAATTTTGAAAACGTAGTCTAACTTCTTACGTGTGTAAGACATACTTCTGCTTATACCGTATTTCAAAGATGATTCAGTAGAACTGGGAAAGGGGAGTGGTGGTGGCTAGAGGAAAGGCTTCCACACAAGGAGGAGAAGCGTAAGGCTTACCAGTCTGGGAACTGGCTGAGGGAGGGTTTTGCAACAGGTACGTATCCAGTGTGCACAGAGGGCAGGCAGGGAGTAGTAAACTTACTACTCTGTTATACAAGGAGGCACCAAATGACGTCAGTAGAGTAGATTTAAGGACTTCTCCATTTGGGACACATGTTATGGAGCTTGGTGCCACAAGGCAATAGGCAGCTCATCAAATTTCAGACTGGTTTCAGAAAGGGATTAGGCAAATTCACGTAAGTTTTGAAAAATGATGGTTTCAGAAGATGCAATCCCTGGCTCAGATTATCCTCAAGTTGCTTAATGCTGGAGGCCAGGAAGGGTTTAGCAGTGTGCTTGCCTTATTCCTTCCATTTGTATAAGCAAGTAGCCACCTGTATGATAGGAGCAAATGAATCTGCGTGTTACTCGGTATGAAGCCTCTGTGTTTAGCAGCGGCTAACACCTGGAACACCCTGGTGCTGTATTGCGATCAGCTTAGCTAGCTTTGTCTGTCTTCCCAAAGAGAGCACGATGGGTTATTTCTTTTCAAGATGTGTTGGATATCGCAAGTAATACTGCCATAAATATTTCGGGGTTTTTTTTTTTTTTTTTTTTTGCTTCTCATAAGCAGGGTGTGAATTGAAACAATTCTATAGGATTTCTACACATACCCTTTTAGATAGATAGTTTTCTAAAAATTGTCTTTGCTTGATGGCTAGTAGGATGGATGTTTCAAGGATCTAGGTTGGTCCAGCTCACATGGCATACTTGCTAAGCACCCTGATGTAACAAAAAGGCCTAGTGCTTTTTGGGGAAATTTGTTTTTTATTTTTTTCCTTATCATCTATCGTTTGAGATAAATTACTGCTTGTTGTTATTTCCAGTGAACGTTCAATAAATAAACACTGCAAAGAGTGTCTGTGTTTTTTACTTACTTTCAATCCAAAGACTTCAACACTCCTGTCTTTCAGCATCCTGGTCTAGACCTCAATTAAAAAGTCTCAGTTTAGCTTTGATTTTCTTGGGGGTATCTGAATGGCAGGGTGGGTATGTTCTGCTCTGTAGGTGTACTAACCTTTTGAGACTGTGGGAACTTAAGAGAACACCCTGTAGCTCCCTGAACAGAGAAAATCAGTGGGCTGAAGTAAATACTGGCCACCATATCTTGCCCTAATACGTGCTCAGAATGCAGCATATAGAAGCCATTTAAACACATACCAGTATGTCAGAACCTTGCAAGGTAAAGCTGGGAATCATTGACATACCTGGTTGTTTCTCAAGATTTGAATTTGAATTAATGCTTTTGGCTAGCTAGATAGAAATGTTTGCATTTGGCAAAAGTGGTCTGCGTTTTTCTTAAATTTGAAATGCCATTTGTATTGAAAAAGTGTATTTTATCCATGTGTGTATATCCATGTGTGTATTATCTATTTATTTATTTTTATAGGAAATATAATGGTCATATTGAAAACAAACCCCTAACCATTCCAAAAGACATCGATCTTCATCTGGAAACAAAATCTGTGACTGAAAGGGACACTATTGGTAAGAATAAGTGGATGCAGTCGGTAATATGTTATTTCAAATATATCCTGATTCTTTCTATGAAGTGTTTATTTGTGATGAATGCTGGAATATCTTTTTTTATAGACAATGAATTAATAGAAGTACAGCTGATAAAAAAGTTAAGTGAGAAGGCAAAAATTAGGGCTGAGTCTTCTTTGTTGTTCCATGTGACGTCTTAATAGCAGTGTTATGGAAAAGGATGAGTTGGTGAAATGCAGCATAAAGCACATCTATTGTTATATAGGCATCTGTAGCAATATGAGACAACACTGAAAGGATCACATCACAGTCTATTTGAAAGAGAGATTGTAGCTTTGTACAAGAAAATGGTAATTGGCAGATGTCCAAACATATACTTTCTGCTCATCTAAAATAGGAAAAGTACTGTAGCATTGAAACCTGGGCCTTTCAACCACACATCTGAAACATTGAGGTAAAATTCTTAGAAACCACTACAGAAATAAACAGCATTAAGTGTTTTTGAAGTTGCTATTTTTTTTTTTAAATGGTAATTTTTGATTCCTTAATCATAGCCAGTCATTCTGTTACAGAAAACTCATATATGGATATGTATGTATGTGTGATGCATATTTTCTTCCTATCTACATTTTCATATGCCTGTATTCGATGCGTAAATATAGAAAGAAAGGAAGCGTAAGAGATTTCTCAGCTTGAATTGTCGGAGACAGTGTAGAAAATACCTTTAACAGAAATGCAGAGTTTTTTTAAGCTGGCACATAAATAAATTAAGCAGTCACGAAGTTTATTGAAATGAAGTTTCAATTAGTGTTATTTGCTTGAAATTATAGCATTTAACTGTCTTTCTGAGTGTTTCTAGATACCGATACAGTGTAGGGTTTAACTGTCTGTAAAAAGCGACGTATACAAACTTTTGTTGAATCTAACCAGATAGTTATTTCAAAATAAATATAGGACTTGGAAATACCTGAGTTTGGCCAATTTCATGTGTTAGAGATCAGGTAGCTTGTAGTCAACAGACAAATGCTCAGTAATGTTTTGTGACTTTTTAACTGTGTAGATGTGGGGAAGGTGTTTGGGAGGGACAGGCTGCACTTCATTGTCACAAATTGTTCTTTGCAGTTCCCAGCACCTATGGGAGCTCTCTCTTCGTAAATCATCCAGCCTGCATGCAACACAGTGTGATCACCGGAATTTTTACAGTGGAATTTACACAATAATTTATTGCTGTACAGGAGATAGTAACAAAATCTGGAAGAACAAACCATCAGTATCTTAGACATTGTTTTTTTTTTTTTAAAGAAAAAGAGGAAGTGGTTATATGTAGTACTTTAAATGATTGCCAATTTTAATCTTTAAAAGAGAGTCAAAAAACCTCTTACCTTGAATTGCAGCTAGACTCAGCTGGAGAGTTTTCTGTCATGATGTTGAGATCTAAATTAAGTATGCTTTTTGAATTTAGGATGTTAATGTATAAAAGCTGAGATGGTAAAATAGTAAAATCTTGTAGCCTTACAAATTTGAGTAGTAATCATGTATCAAATAACAGAAGTTAAGAGTGAAGTTTAGGTTGTTGAATGGAAAAAATGTGGCTTTTTTGCTGTTGTTGCTCTTTAATTGGATGATCTGGGTCTACCTAGATCTCAGTTAATTGAAAACATTTTTAACTGTCACTCCGTTCTATATATGTCAGTAACTGCCTTAAAATATCACACCTTTAATATTTGCAAACTCTTTTTTTTCAGCATTGCATTATTTTCCGGAATATCAGTGGTTGGTGGATTTCACTGTTGCAGCCACAGTTGTGTATGTGGTGACAGAAGCCTATTACAGTATTGTGAAGCCCTCGCAAGAAATGAATATCAGCGTAGTGTGGTGTCTACTTGTCTTGGCTTTTGCAGTGTATCCTTTTCTGTTTTCTTAAATCACTCTATCTGTTCCAAATAGTTTACATCATTCTCCAATTCATATTAAGCTCTGTATTGTTGATTGGCAGGATACACAAATGTTTAGCATTTGGAAAAAGGATCGTGTAAGCTAGTGCCATTGTTAGGTGATGTATGTGCTGTACGTGCTCTTTGTACATGTGATATCAATAGCTTGTTAACATTAATAGCAAACCATTTATGGAAAAAATGCATGTATGTGAACATATAGTTAGGGCTCATCTGTTGTATGTAGTTTTAGTATTAGTTTTAAACTAATGTGGTTTTGCTCAGTTTGGCAATCAGAAATAGATTTCTGTACAGAAAGTATTTATGACTTTTGGAGAAATGTGCAATTTACTGCACACTTTTTGTTTTCAGTATGTTTAATCTGATACTTCCTGAACAAAATAGCACAGTAATGTGTATACTAATTTAATGCAAAGATACATGCCTGAATTCATAATTTTAAAATACGTTCAAGACACCATTACGAAGTTTCCAGAAAATAAAGTGTGTAGACTGTTGTAGGAGCTGAGGTGGTACGTTTTCAAAGCTCTGTGAAAAGCTGAACTCCCCTCTGAAACCGAGGGAAACCAAAGCGGAGTATTTAGGAAATAGGCAATATCAAACCATAAAGAGAACGAGCTGTTATGTTTGTTTTTACTGGAGAAGGCAATATCAGACATGGATGCTTGCAGGGTAATTAACTGCTTTCCGCATACCAATACAGACGTGCACTTTAGGGAGGAAAGTTGCCTTTTAAAGGTGTGATAGGTGGTAAAGCCGTGGAACTGAATAAGGGCCTGCAAGAGTGCAGGTTATGGAAAGGTGAGTTAGAAAATTAATTTCTGCAACTCCTCTGCTGACAGCCAGATAAAGTGCTAAGTTAGGGTCGACGTAGCACTTGAATATTCAAAATTGATTCCTCTGTGTAAATGCCTGTTCTTCAATAGAGATTCTTACTGTCTTGTGGTTTTTTTGTTTGGTGGGTTTTTTTGTTTGGGGTTTTTTCTTTTTTTTTGGTGTTAGCAATAGCTGGTGGTGTTACGTAAAACCCTTGAACTCTAATGTTTGGTTATATTTGGCTAACAGTTCTGGATATGCTTAATGCTTGTTTGTACTTGATAATTATTAAAATGTGTGCTGCCTTTGTGATAAGGACAGGAATTATTTTTCTAAGTAGCCTGAAATATAAATGATATCCAGAATTTTCCTTGTAATGAGTGAGAACTTGCTAGAAGAGGGAGTCAGCTCACATTATGAAAAAAAAAAAACTGTCAGTAGCTTCCTTCCAGATCAGGTATTTCTCCTTTGACTGTCACAGACAGATCCATGGTCCAAAAGGTATTTTTTCTAGTCTACTAGGTAATGACAGGAAAGTCGGTGTCTGGCTGTTGTGCACCTTATAATGATATTACAACTATATTATAGCTAGTATATAGCTGTTATTGCACAGCCTTTGTTTTATTTGTTTGGGTGAAGTTAGGAATTCTAGTTTAATCTTGGCAGAGGGAAGGAGAGAGAGGCAGGTACTGCTTAAGAAGTCAGAAATTAAAGCCAACCTTTGACTCCCATTTTGAGAATGAGGGGGAGGTTAATAGAACTAACAGAAAAACAAGCTTCAAATACTAAAGCCACAATGTGCTCTTAAATTTATTGGTGGCAATGCCCCATTTGCTTCATCTTTCAAGTCCCAGGTGTAACCAACTTAAATAATATTACAGGGATTGCAGCTCTAGGTGAAACGGAGTTGTGACTTATATATTGCAGGAAAATCCACTGCCATAATTCTTTCTCAGTGGTATTTGAATACAATCCTAATCACTGCTTTCATTTGGTTATCAATTCAGGGCAAAACCAAATTCAGAAATTAAAAAAGATTAAGTTGCCTGGCAGTGCAAGCTTTCCGTCTCAGTAGTGTGAACACACAAGTAGCTATTAGGGTCTTTTTTTGACTGTTTCTTTCTCACCTGCCATTTTTATATGAATTAAGCCTAAACCAACATTTCCAGTTTTATCCTAATCTGGCTGAAGCACTTGAGATCTAATTGCACATTTGGACCTGGAGGAGATTGAAACAGATCTAGTATTCCCTGCATGTTACAAGCACATAGCTATATTTTCTCACTAGCGTTCCTACATGGCTGAAAAAGAAGTCAGATCAAATAGGATATAGTAAAAGCAAAAGATCATGTTCTAAAAGCTAAATTTTATTTAACAAGCTGTGAACAGTTAATTGCATGCTTCAGCATTTTTGTACCTAGGCATGTATTGTCTAAGGGACCAATATTGTTTTGAGTTTTTGGTAAAGGCAGTATACTTTAGAGAGGAAATTCTTAAGGGTGTCTATCAGTTTGTTGGGATGAGAGAAAGGTTAGAGAAGTTAAAGTTTAAAATTCATGTGGCACTTCTAAAAACATAGGCAAATTTGGGAAAGCCTAGAGAAGAATGGCCTGATATGTAGGACCACGCCTTCAGAAATAAATTCTGGGAAATAAGAAAGCTGTATACAAGTGTAACCTTGTATAAGTGTAATTACTTACCCAGTACTAGGTAGCTGAACAGTCATTTATTAACTATACAAAGGAAACAAATGGTCAGAACTAGTCTTCTGCCACTTTGTACAACTTTCATTTCCTTTTTTTTTCTGTGGCATTAAATAGACCTTGTTTTTGTTGGAGGCTTCTGCACAGAGTAAGCGATTTTGTAGAAATCCTTGTGAAGTCACTGCTTCCTAATATTGAATAGGGCTTTGCTTAAGTACCTGTATGGTTCCTGAGCTGATGGGATGAGGTAGTGTGATCCTGTGCAGTCTGAGGGGTTAGTGGCATTGCAGAAGGCTGCAGTACCAGGAAGCACAGTCTAAACTTTGTATTAGAGTTAACTTCTCCATAAATATGTTAACATAACTTTTTCTGGGCATTACAGCTTTTTGGGTGAAGGAGGAAGGTAGAAAGAGTCATATACAGAGAGGTATTGATAACAATCCTTGTGATCACTGGAACCTAGGCAGGTGAAAAGGGATTTCAGAAGAAAACTGCTTTGTTCCTGTGTTGTGACATCAGGCCTCTGGGATGCTGAGAATACTTTAAAACTTACACAACTCTTTACTAATTCACTATGTCAAGAGCAGAAATGATTCATCATAATTTAAGTGTAGCAAAATTTGTTTGCCTCCATGTTGTCAATTGCAAGCAGTCGACGTGATATGTCAAGAATTAATTCTAGAACAGTTTTGTGTTTTGGTGACAGGTGTTTCTTCTGTTTCATGGCTGTGTGTTAAGAGGTGGTAGGTTGTACTAAGGATTTGGCTGACAGAATGACCAAAAAAAGCTTAGAGAAGTTGGAAGTGATGATTGGAATTTTTTTCAACGGTGTCTTCCAGAAACGGATGTTTTGATTCAGTCCAGTAACCCACTATTAGCATTTTTTAATGTTCATAGTGTAAATATTCAGGAAAATTCCAGAAACAAATCTAGTCTATACATCTGCGTTTTAACAGAAAATTAGTCTAAAAGTAAATTTGGTATTTGAGTTCCAGTGTTAGAGTATGTTGGCATGACGGTAGTTGTGCCAGGCACAACTGAGCTAGCTTTAAACATGTTTCGAGTGCTGAAATGTTTGTGCAGCTGCATTAGCAGGTACCTCAGTGAAAGGTGCCAGGTCCTCCTGCCAGACTGGGTAGATGCTCAAGCGGCAGCTCATGCTCAGCTTACCCACCGTACGGCTGGGGCAGGACTGTGCGCCCCAGTCCCTCGTTCCGCTGGACTGCAGGGTCAACAATACCAACCTCACCGCTGGCAGCGTGGATAAACAGTTCCGGGATAGGGAACTCTCTTACTTTTAGCAGAACAGAAAAATAAATCTTTAAATGGCTAGATAGTTTCAGGAAGACTCAGAGATGTTTCTTGGAGGCAGCACTTAGAAGACCTGCTGTACCACCTGCTCAGTGGTGTTATATTATAATATATTATATATTGTAATATTTTTAAAAGGCTGCAGGATACTGTGTCGTTTGATCACTTTTCATGCTGATAGCCTGCACTCACTGAACAGGAGTAACAAAAGATCTTGCCAAACACAGATGTGTTGTTTTTGTTTTTTAAGACAGATTATTGGTCATGACCTGCTGATTGTGAATTTTGGCTTAAAAATGAGTTTTGCAATGTTTCTTGCAAAAGTAATGTTAATGTTTATGAAAACTGATTGTGGTGTAGGCCACAATGTTTGAGTTACTTTTTTAAATTATTCTTTATTATAGTTTGTTGCAGATAGTTAACTATTCACAGATTGTACTCCCAAATTGTTTCTTCAGTAGGTCCTGAAATGTAGGTCAAGTAGTGAAAGGAATTGATGAAGCAAGCTGTAATGCTTCAATTTTTTCCATCGCTAAAATAGGTAGTAGTGGTGATTATACAACTAATAGAGGGTTTCAGTCACATATAGTTTGCATAATCATTAATTTATATATTGGGTTCTGAATTTGCACTATAATTGGTATTTACTCTCAGTATGCTTTCTTTTTTCTGCTTGCATTTTCCACATCCTTTAGGCACAATCCAAAGTTGAAAACATCAAGTCTCTAGGGGGTTATAAACCTGTTTATAGGTTAGGACTATTGATCAAAAACTGTTACGAAGTCCTTTGTATAACTTCAAGCTTTGAAATTAATGTGTTTTCGATTTGTGATCAATGTCCCTAGCTGTAAAAAGATACTTGGTTTAAGAATGTATTATTAGAGAAACAGAGCTTTCCAGAACACAGTCTATATGACCTGTTATGTACCTCTTTTTAGTATGATATAAATCTTTCTTTAGATATATCCGTTCTTTCTGTGAAGTATGAAGGGAGCTTAAGTTGATTACTGTGAACTTCAGAGTTATTAGATGCTGTGCTTAGGCCACTTTATTGTGGCCTATATGAGTACCTCTCTGCATATATGTGAAGTACAATGTGGGTGTTAAATATGTCCTGCCTAATGAAGTGCGATATTGCATAATCATATAGTTTCTTGAGAGATTAACTGATGACTGTTCAAATGTTTTACTGAATTGATACTCTAAAACATGTTTTCGTGTAATCTACATCTTAAAATACTTCCGATATTAAAAAAAGTGCAAATATAAATGAATATGTTATTGCATAGTGGAAAAAAAAGGATACAGTTTACACTTAAATCTTCTTTTTCCTTTTTCTCATTCGTTTTTCAAAGCAGGTAGTGTTTGGAGTGATCTCCAAGTACTTTATTTAAATATGGACTGGATATTGCCTACCATTTGGAAAAAAAAAATCAATTATAATGGGCTGCAGTTCATAATAATAAGAATTGACAACATATCGTGAAAAATTTATCCCAATCTACTGTTTAACTTTGGAGCTAATTATGTTTAGAAATGTGTTAAAAAGGAGGATACTCAATAAACATTTTAAAAACAGCTTGATAACAGAGCAGGTGATGTCTTGGATGTTCATATTTGTGGCACTGGGGTTACATGAAAGGACTTAATATGTCATACCAAACTATATAGGGGTTTTTAAGGTTGTTTTCCGCCCCCCCCCAAGATAAGCACGAGATGGATTTTTTTCTTTCCTAGATAGTACTAAACCTGCTGTTGTTTTACTATCTTTGATAGCTGAGAAATCTCAAACGCATGTGAAAGAGAAATGTAAGTTTCATCTTTTCGTGTTTTCTGTTTAGTAAACAGTCATGTAATAATCTACACAACAATCCTGTGCCATTTGTCAGAGTTTCTTGTAAGGCAGGTCTACACTTCCTGTGAGCAGAAATTCTCATAGTTGAGAAATTTTATCCCATTATTGATAGAAGTGTTTGCTGGAACATCCTGTTCTTGCTGTTTGTAT
Organism: Pelecanoides urinatrix; assembly: GCA_013400755.1. Taxonomy (NCBI): domain Eukaryota; kingdom Metazoa; phylum Chordata; class Aves; order Procellariiformes; family Procellariidae; genus Pelecanoides; species Pelecanoides urinatrix. The sequence goes on from VZTQ01004732.1 coordinate 49,608, forward strand.
GTATTACCTTAGGATTGTATATCCAGGAAGAACACGTATAGCTCCTCTGTGGTTAAAAATGTGTTTATTCACTTCCCTGCCATCACAATAGTTGCATTCAAAAGTAATATTTTGGATTTTGAAATGAAGATATATTAAATCTTGAGTTATGTAGTTTGATGGAATATTTTTCATTTAGCTCAATATTTTGCATTGAAAATACAATTGTCTTATTTTTTATTTGATGTAACTTACTATTATGTAATCATTTACAATTAAACTGTGGTTTAATTCTCCTAGGTTGATAGTGAATATTGCTGCAATTTGACTATAAGCAAACCTAAATCAAAACTGTACTCCAGAGTAGTGTATTCCATGCTACTCATTATGTGATTGTTATGCTTTGCAGTATTCTGTAATTTTAACCTGAAATTGACTGAACACGTATAAGTTTTTTTAAAAAATTGCGCATCATAGAACAGCCCTAGTGTAGATGACCAAAATACAGCTGTATAATTTTTAAATGTAGTTATTTTACAAACTTAATTTTCCTTGACATTTTTCTTGTGTAGCAAGGTACTGTTTTCATTGACTACTCATTATTTCAAAGTAGAGGATGGAGGTGAAAGATCAGTCTGTGTCACCTTTGGTTTTTTCTTCTTCGTGAAAGCAATGGCAATTCTTATTGTGACAGAAAACTATCTAGAGTTTGGACTGGAATCAGGTAACTTCTTTCTTTAGTGCTTGCAACAGCTCTAGTGATTGCATGACCTGAAAAATTTATTTCCAGTCTTTTAGGTGTTTTTGAGAATATCTGTGTTAAAATGGACTGTGTCATACACTTCTAAGAAATTTTACTTTGGAATGCAAAGGATATCCTCTATATTTTCCCTGCTTTCTTTTAAGTAGTGTAATCTTTGCCTAGGTTGTTTGTAAATTACATTTGCCTTCCAGTTTTACATTTAACCCATTTTGCCTTTCATAGTAAAGTGAAGCTCCTTTACTCAAAAAAAAACAAACCAAAACCTTATGTTTGTAAAAAATAATGTTAATTTTATTCGTGTTCCTGAAGTGTACAAATATCAGAGATGTTAATAATCAAGTTTTATTAAATTATGGCATACTAATTAGCACATGAAAGAACTATACTAGATGTATGAATATTTGTTTAAAAGGTGACCTGTTACTTAGCATTTTATTTCAAAAAAGGGATTCTGCATTTGTACTGCAATAAAATACATATAATATATGTGTCTCTGCAGGATTCTCGAATTTTTCAGAAAGTGCTATGCAGTTTCTTGAAAAGCAGGGTTTGGAATCCCAGTAAGTTTCTGGAAATGTATTTGTCTGTTTTATGTGTGCATTTATAACTGAACCACTTGGATTTTCTTAACAAGCATTTGTCTTGCATGTTTTGCTTATAATCTCTGTAATAATGTGAAGAGGTGGGTTAATGAAAATAATTCATCAGCAGTCACAAGTTACTTAAGTTGCATTTGTGTGTTCTCTTTTTAATTTGGAGTTAGTTTTTACACTGACATTTTGGTTGTAGTTCATAAAATGCAGTTAAAAACTATAAACAGTTTTTTTCATGGTAATTCCCTTCAGCTTTGCAAGGATTGCTTAAAACAGGTGATAGGGGTTTTTTTGCCATTCCTGTGGTATGCAAGAGGATGAGTGTGCAAAAGCTACAGGTGGAGCTTGTGATAAAGTTGGCATTAGGAGTAAATTTTGGCGTTCAGTCCTGTTTTCAGGTTGTAATAATGTTTTCCTATTATGCAAAAACATCTGCTTGCCTACAGGACATCCAAGTTTTGTATAGACTGTGAAAGGAACATGCCATAGCTTGTGGTGTTACATAGATATACAATTGCTGTCGCAGACAGCCTTTGTATATTGTAAAATTGATTTCTGTTACAATTTTTTGCTTATACACATGCTCTAAAATACATTTATGCGGTATGTCATCACTGTGGGAGCGCAACTTTGAATTTCTTGCTCAGAAGTTCCCAAGTATCATGCGGAAGCTATGGAATCTTTATTTTTGAGGAACAGAAGTTTCCTCAAACTAGATTAATATGTCATTTATGAATAAACTCATGGGAAACTCTTAACTGAATCCCATGTGTTTCTTAGCCTTTCTTCACTCTGCTTTTCCTAAGCTATTGCAAGTTTACTAACTTCGGTATTAATTTTCCTGTTAAATGTTTGTTTATTTTTAAACTTTTGCAGTGCTTTGGCTGTTTACAGCAGCAGTTGAGTTGACAATGGTGTCTCTTGGTAGCTTATATGATGCAGATTACGGAATCTGAAACTTGTGTGGATCGCTAGATTTTTTTTTTTTGTTCCTCTTTAATCTGTATTAGTTACATGTCACTTGTTTTTTTGTGTAATCCAGTGTTTGTTAATTCCATAATTCAGTTGATCCTGGATAATTTTTTTCTGTAATTTTTTTATATACTCTGTAGTTCATTAAAACAAACTATATTAATCACTTGGAAGAGACACGTTAATTGGCCACATGTACGTTTTAGATAAATTCATGAAAAACTGCAGTAATAAGTTTGATAGACCTTTTTAATGGATAAAGGTAGAATGTAAGTAGTATAGCTTAAATAGCCATTTTGTCTTTTACCAGTTAAACTTATGATGCATCTGTTCCTCTCTTAAAAACCTAATCATGAAATTAATTCTATTAGCTATTTCTGTTATATAATTTATTGTTAATTACAATATAAAATTATTCTTTTTTTGTTCTTTTCTGCTAACAAACTTAACATCTTATAGGCAGTATAGGTTTTCTATTTTTCTAGGACATAAATAGGTGACTTTTTTTTTTTAATTTTAAATCCTGATTGGTTTATAATAATGCTGGTATTCCAGGGTAAAACTGTAGAATACTGTTTGCTTTTTTTATTAAATGTTAGATACTGTTCAGTTGAAGTAGTCTCTGATACCCCATGCCCCCAACTTCCTCCCCAAGAAAATGCTTATTTCCTTTCTTTTCTTTTAGGGGTCCTGTGTCTAAACTAACCTTCAAATTGTTCCTGGCTGTTCTGTGTTCACTTATTGGTGCTTTTTTGACATTCCCTGGCTTGCGACTGGCTCAAATGCATCTGGATGCTCTGAATTTAGCAACAGAAAAAATAACACAGTAAGAGAAAATATATGCACATAGGTATATGCTACTCAGTCTTAAATCTTTAATGTCTGAAAATAAAGCAAACTATTCCAACAAGAAGGTAGTGACTAAGACTTCTGTTGCCGCCTGCTTTTCGTATCTTGAGCAGACTTGCCACCTGCCTCTTTCTGCTCAACCTGTGCTCTGCCAGTCTTATATTCTTTGCCTTGTAATTAAGAGTCCCAGTTAAAGGAGCTTTCCTTTTGTCCTGCAAGAGCTCCACCATGAATGATTCTACTTACTGCTTCCTTTCCCCCATCATATCTTTTGGAAGTCAAAGTGACTTTCAGGAAGTAGAGCTGCCATCACGGACTTTTTTTTTCCACCCCCACCTCC
>VZTQ01004733.1:0-55409 GCA_013400755.1 Pelecanoides urinatrix
AAAATGATTAATGTGGTTCTTTTATGTATATAAGGAGTAAATTTTTTTGGGGGTAAACAGAATAAAAATAATCTGGTGTCCGTTTTAGTTTTGATAGCTGGTTTGATTTTTTTTCTTTAGCAGCAATTTCCTTCCCTGCATAGATTTTGGGGTCTTAATCAATTTGTACCATTTTCGTACACATTCCCTCATTTTCCAGAGCCTGCTTCAAGAGTCTTTCAGCCTTGCTCCCTGCACTCAAATAAACAGAAAGGGATTCTTGCCACCCTTTGGCACGTTCCAGTCCTTTAACTCAGTAGGATGTCTTAAATAAGTAGAAGCTCAGGTAAAATACTTTCACAAGTTACCGAAATACTTTGGACTGTTCTTTGATGCTGTTGTGTTCCCTAGCAACGCTGAATGACTAGCAGTGCTTATTTCTTCATCTGAAACCAATGACTTAAATGTGTGTGTGATGACATCTTCTGAAAAATACAAATATTTTAATGGCTTTAGGAAGCTTGATAGTTTGAAATCAGTAAGGTGTTGTGTTCTTTAGAATAACATTTGATTACCTCATTTTTTCTATAGCGTAGGAGCACTCTGGTTGGAGATGGAAGTATAGACAAGCTGTTTCTGTTAATGAGAAAGCATTGCACTAGCAAAACCACCAGGTCTACAACATTGAAGTCTTCAACTGTTTGTTTCATTTTAGTAATAAAAATGATTGGAATATGGGGTTCAGAAATGAAGAAGGATATTAACTTCAGGAAAAACTCCAGAAAACTATCTCCTCTTCTTAAATTCTGCTGTCTGTTTTGTACTCAAAGGTTACAAAAGAGTGCTACTTTTACATTAACTGTGCAGTTTTGTACAATGCTTTTTAAACGGAATAGCTGTGCTCGCTTTTTTTTTTTGTCCAAGTATCTTTAATTGAATGTAAGAACCAAGTTTCATTTAGTCAAGGTTTCTAAGTAAAAATCTTCATTAAACTGGGAGGTCTGACCTCTGAGAACTGTTTCCCTTGGTCTGTATAGATAATGGAAATTAATCTGAGTACATTTTTAATAAAGAAAAAGAATAGTAATATAGCAGCATATTTCTCATAATTATCCATCTGAGATGCTGACTCCCTAGATTAAAACTGTAATAGCTAGTGCAGTTTGGTGTTACGCCATTGTATGGAAGTTTTCAACAACTGTCTTTTACTGTAGTGTGGCATAATGCAGGTAGCACCTTTGGTTAGATTGTTTGGAATAAATAAAATTTTCAGATATTCTAACAGGACTTTTTTAAGCCACAACCAGTGTGATTTAACAAAATGTACTATCGCTGTTTTGTTGAAATGTAAGTCATACCTATAAAATAGGGAAGTAATTTTCTTGTTTACTTTTTTCCCAACTATTTTAAAATTTGGATTTCTCCTTTTGAATCTGTACTCCTAGTTTCAACGGTATAGTAATTGTTTGTATTTTATAACTACCTCCCCTTTTTTTTTCTTCTTTCAGAACATTGCTACATATAAACTTCTTGGCTCCTTTACTTATGGTTCTACTGTGGGTAAAACCAATCACTAAGGACTACATTATGAACCCACCTTTGGGCAAAGAGAGCATCCCTTTGTAAGATTCCCTTTAAAAATTCTTTCTGGGGTATTGAGAATAAAACCATAAGCCTAAGTAGTGCCCTGTGAAAGACATAGGAGCATGGAAGACTTAAAATTTAATAGCATCTGCTGTCAAAGGTATTGTGGATGTTGCAGCTGAGCTCTAAAGAGCTGCTGTTATTTCGGAAGGGTGAGAATTAGTTGCAGAGTGTTAAATGTTAAGGTGGTGGTTCCCAAAAAGCTGCTATCTTCTGCCATCTCCTTGGCAGTGATGTGTGGTTCTTCCTAGGGGTGGAACACCACTTCATTGCCACCTTCTAGAACCTTGTATTTTACATTTTGGTGTAGGAGAGGAGTGGTTTCACTGAAGACAGTCGAGATACACTGGCATGAGAACTGACCTAAGTGATATGTGTTAAGATCTATGTGTAGATGAAATGCATGTGGAATTGATAGCTAAAAATTTAAAACGTAAAAAGGGGAAGAACTTTCAGGAAGAGTGGTGTCTGAAATAAATATTTTATAAGTAGTATAGGTGATTGTCATTGTCACTGTTAGTCTAGATAATTCAAAATAATAGTATTCAAATAGAATTGAAACAGATATGATTGGCTGACACTTTTATTGCTTTCTGGGTCTAAGATATGCTTCTAAGGTGATTCTGTGACCACTGAACTATTACACAAAACATTGGAAATATATGTATTTTGTGCTTCCATTTTGTTCCTCAGTTTATCTTATAATGAGGGTTATGCTATAACAGGGTATCTAAGGCAACTGAAGTACACATTTGCTATCTGGAACTGTGTGTCTTGAAACCTGTAATTATCTGAGTGAGCTTGTTTTTTAGTGTCCTGTCTTCATTACTCAGAATCTAAGCATTTAAGAGCTGTTCTTGTTTACAGCCAAACAGATACTAATTTGGATCTAATGACGTAATAGGGCAACTAAGAAGTAGCGGTAGAGAGAAGCGGAGGGCACATGAACTTCATAATTGTAGATTGTGCATTAAGTATTTTTGATAATATGCTTCAAGATTTCTTTACAGATGATAAAAACAAATAACTCTGTAGCAGTGGGTGACCTTTGGAAAACAGCATTACCCTTTTTTTTTTTTATCCACAGAATGTCAGAAGATACATTTGACACCGTGAGGTTGTGGATTATAATCCTTTTGTGTGCTTTACGGTTGGCTATGATGCGCAGTCACTTACAGGCCTATCTGAATTTAGCCCAGAAATGTGTGGATCAGATGAAAAAGGAAGCTGGCAGAATAAGTATGGTTGATTTACAGAAAATGGTAAGTATGGTGGCACTGAGATTACATATTTGGAGTGCTCTATCTCTACAAATACTTTTTTTTCCAGTTATGTCTTCTGTGGCACCAGAGCTGAAATCTGAATGAAGCTTCCTAAACTATATGTCCTATAAAAATATCACCATTACAGAGGAATTCTGCAGAACCAAAATATGCAGAGCTGTATCATCCATATTATGCAGATGGCTTGTCTTAAGTTATTCGGAAGCCATTATAAAAGATCCCTTCATGAATTGTTCTTTACAAATATATACAAATATAATGTGTTTCTGTTCAGCATGAATAGATCTTGGGGAGTGCACAGGATGAGTGGTGATCTGTAGCTATGACATGGGGAAAAAAAGAAGTTGAATTTAGATAGAAGGGTAAAATACTGTTACCTAATCCCAACTATGATTTTTAAATTGAGACAGAATTTAAGATAAGTTAGTTATATTTTGGGATAAAATGAAACATTTAATTCTGTCAGGCCACTGTCAAGTGCACTAGCCTGGTTACAAAACTCTCTGCCCATCTTGTTACTGTGGCAAAGGAAAAATTTCTTTGATTTTTTTTTTTTTTTAAAAGGAAAAGTAATAAACATACCATCAATTAAGGAGGAGGAGGTAGAAGAGGTAGACATTCACAAGCTTGTTGTAGAATGTTGTGTGTTGCCTGCAAAATAAAATTACATTTCTAGTGTTGCATGATAGTGCTGCCTGATGATCATGCTGAATTGGGGTGTATTGTAGGAGGAATATTGAAGTATGCCATAAGACAAAGATTCCTCTCAAGATTGTCACTATTACTTATAATCTTACCATAGAACCATAGAATAGTTTGGGTTAGAAGGGACCTCTGAAGGTCATCTAGTCCAACCCCCCTGCCGTGGGCAGGGACATCTTTGACTAGATCAGGTTGCTCAGAATCCCGTCCAACCTGACCTGGAATGTTTCCAGGGATGTGGCATCTACCACCTCTCTGGGCAACCTGTGCCAGTGTTTCACCACCCTCAGCGTAAAAAATTTCTTCCTTATATCTAGTCTGAATTTCCCCTCTTAGTTTAAAACCATTATCCCTTGTCCTGTCACAACAGGCCCTGCTAAAAAGTTTGTCCCCATCTTTCTTATAAGCCCCCTTTAAGTACTGAAAGGCTGCAATAAGGTCTCCCCAGAGCCTTCTCTTCTCCAGGCTTGAACAACCCCAACTCTCTCAGCCTTTCCTCATAGAAGAGGCATTCCATCCCCCTGATCATTTTTGTGGCCTCCTCTGGACCTGCTCCAACAGGTCCATGACTTTCTTGTGCTGAGGGCTCCAGAGCTGGAGGCAGCACTGCAGGGGGGGTCTCACCAGAGGAGAGCAGAGGGGCAGAATCCCCTCCCTTCGACCCGCTGGCCACGCTGCTGGTGATGCAGCCCAGGATAGGGTTGGCCTTCTGGGCTGTGAGCGCACATTGCCGGCTTGTGTCCAGCTTTTCATCCACCAGTACCCCCAAGTCCTTCTTGGCAGGGCTGCTCTCAATCCCTTCATCCGCCAGCCTGATACCAGGGGTTGCCCCGACCCAGGTGCAGGACCCCGCACTTGGCCTTGTTGAACCTCATGAGGTTCACACGGGCCCACTTCTCGAGCTTGTCCAGGTCCCTCTGGATGGCATCCTGTCCCTCAGGCATGTCAACCGCACCACTGAGCTTGGTGTCGTCTGCAGACTTACTGAGGGTGCATTTGATCCCACTGTCTGTGTCATTGGTGGAGATGCCAGTACAGACCCCCATGGGACACCACTCGTCACCGACCTCCATCTGGACATTGAGCTGTTGACCACTACCTTCTGGATGCGACCATCCAACCAATTCCTTGTTCACCAGGCAGTCCAGCCATCAAATCCATATCCAGGTTAGAGAGAAGGATGCTGTGGGGGAGTATCAAAAGCCTTACAGAGGTCCAGATAGATGACTTCTGTAGCCCTTCCCATGTCCACTGATGTAGTCACTCCATCATAGAAGGCCACTAGGGTGGTCATGGCCCTTGGTGAAGCCATGCTGGCTGTCTCAAATCACCTTCCTCTCCTCCATGTGCCTTAGCATAGCTTCCAGAAGGATCTCTTCTATGATCTTCCCAGGCACAGAGGTGAGACTGACTGGCCTGTGGTTCCCCAGGTCTTCCTTTTGTTTTTAAAAATGGGGGTTATGTTTCCCCTTTTCCAGTCAGTGGGAACTTCACTGGACTGCCACGACTTCTCAGATATGATGGATAGTGACTTAGCAACTTCATCCGCCAGTTCCCTCAGGACCTGCGGATGGATCTCATCAGGTCCTATGGACTTGTGCACCTTCAGGTTCCTTAGATGGTCTTGAACCTCGTCTTCTACAGTGGGCGGCTCTTCATTCTCCCAGTCCCTTCCTTTGCCTTCTGTGGCTCAGGTGGTGAGGCTTGAGCACTTGCTGGTAATGACCAAGGCAAAAAAGTCATTGAGTACTTCAGCCTTCTCCATATCCTTATCCATATCTTATCCTTGGCTTCACTGAGTATCTGAAGGTCCTAAATGGACTATGCAGTAGTTATTTACAAATAACTAGCAATGCGCTTCAGAAAAAATGTTGGGAAATACAGGTAGCAGCAACTGGTTAGGACAGAACTGTGCTGATTGCTGTGAATGCATAATTTTCGTTCTGGGAGCTTTCATCCTATCTATAAATAATAATGTCTTCTCTACGTGGTGTTTCATAAATCCATTTATCCAGTATCTCAGTATCTTCTCTTTGAGAAGGCCATAGCCACTAAATGAAGTCCTGTCTAGTTTTACAAGCTATGTCTGCTTTATCTTCTTCTGGAAATTCTGCCAGTAAAGTCTTTTCTATCTGCCATCCTACAGTGATCATTACTTTTTAATTTGTTCTTTTTATCATATTCCATTAATTATTTTACAATTTTTCTTGTTATGCTTTTTCTTCTGTCAGTGTTGTACTGCTTAGTTTTTTGATGCTTGCTCATCACAAAGCCCTTTGAGGTTTTAGAAGTATTTCCAAAAATGTCGTGTCTGATTTCATCTTTTTTGCCACCCTGTATGCTGTTCTTTTCTAAAACCCAGTTAGCTTTATTTCATTGCTTGCTTGCTATTGATTTTATGACTTTTTTCTTTCTTTATTTGGTCTAGTTTTTCAGGTCAATAGCTTATATAAAATATGTAATGTAACAATCTTGAGAAAGCTGGAACAGATTGGGAGCAGGGGGAGGGATAAATCTGAGTGGATTTCAGTGAACCATAATATATACCTGAAATAAAGACCATTTAAATGCTGTTATTGATCAACTACTAATGAAAAATCATCTTGTTATTGTTTTTAAAATACTGGGGTTTCATGGTTGCAAATCTTAATCATATCTTGCTTTTGAAAAGGGACTGCGATATTAACCAAACTTTCATTTCCTTTTTATGAGGCTTTGAACTGTGACTACTTCATTTTTGAAATGGGATTTAGTTTGTAAATCACTGGGGACTTTAAAAATTAAACATATATTTAGCTTTGATTCTGGTGTCTTGAAGTAGGAATCTTTGAATGATGACATCCAGTTTGCAGAAGCAAAATTGATTCTGTTTTAACAGAACTGATGCTCTTAATTATTTCCTGTCAGCACTTCCTCTCAGATTTGTAAATGTCCTGAAACCAGAGTTCGTTATAGGGATTTCCTCATTAGGTCTTTTAAAGACAATATGTCACACGCCAAGATGTGCTAGAAAACTTTTAAAACAGCGTCAATGCATAAGTACTGTTTTTTTAATACATTTCTTATTTTTCCTAGACATGTTCATAAAGGTTTGCTTTGATCAGCCGGAACTCATGAATTACTCTCTTCTGTTTTCCCAGGTGGCTCGGGTATTCTATTATCTTTGCGTAATTGCACTGCAGTATGTTGCACCATTGGTAATGCTCCTTCACACAACTCTGCTCTTGAAAACACTAGGTAGGCAAAATTGGATCAACAAAAATGTGTTCTGTTCTACACAGGGCTTTTATATTTTCAGCTTACTAAAGAGAATTAGAATGTATGGGTACTTGCTATACAGAAATACATTGTCGTTTCCTGCAATTTAAAACATACTGATGTGCGGCTTTTAAGCAGTCCTCTTCTATTGCTGCTTTTGACATCTTCCAATTATATACTAATTTGTTTGACTTATTTCTGAGAAATTGTGTCATGCAACCAATTAAGCTGTTTACTTCTGTTGAAATATTTGTCTTTTAAAAAGTATTTTAAAAGTTAGCTGTATAAAGTACTGTTGATTTAATCTTACGAGCACCTGTTAAAGGAATGTTTTTTCAGCTTTTCAATCTTAAGTAGACTTTTTGAACAGAAATTGTGAGATATGGGGTTCATTTCATTATTAGGAGATCTGATGTCACTCTTTTGTGGTTTTGGTTTTTTTTCCTTTCTTTCTCGTGAGGGATGTCTTTCACATCATGCCATGCAATCGTGGGGTTCTTTTGCAAAATGTCAAAGATAGGCTTTATTAGGCTGTGATTCATCCCATTCTGGAGCAGACGTCTGCCTCTGGTGAGATGAATCATACCCACCACTGACAGGGGTCCCAAGGCAACTGTCACATGTAGATGTTAGGATGTCAAAAGGTAAGATGAATCCTACCCTAATAGCTTACTAGTATGATCAGGAAGCAATGCAGATGAATACAGTTAGTATTTACTAAGTTATAAGAACTTCAAATTTTTTTGTATGTGTGAAAAATACATATAAGATGATCTATAGAGTGATAGAAATAACGGAACTTGAATTTAATTCTACAAAAATCTGTTACTTGTTTCTTTTTGACAGGTAATTATTCTTGGGGTATCTACCCGGAATTGAATTCTGACACTCCAGTAGAAAACAGTCTGCTTCCCAGTTCAGTTTATTCTGAGTCTCCATCTGTTGATGGAAAGATGAAAGTAACTGTAGTACAAATAACAATGGCTTTGGGAAGCCTAAAGAATATTTTCACTCCTCTCCTGTTCCGGGGACTCCTGTCTTTCCTCACCTGGTGGATTGCTGCTTGCCTCTTTTCTACAAGCCTTTTTGGGCTTTTCTATCACCAGTACCTGACTGTGGCATGAACAGGTCAACTGACGAAGCAAGTATGAGGTCAAATACTAGATACAAACCCAGGTACCCCAGAGGAGATGAAGAGAAACGAAGAAAACTATATATGAAGAGAAAACATATCAGAATTTTTTTTAAACACTTCCTCTGTGTTCTCAGGGTGAATATTCTTATAATCGCAACTGGGTTTGTNATGGAAACTTTATTTTAAATTACTGAATGTATCTTACAGGGCCGTGGGAGAGGGATGTATGTGTATCTAGTAATTTCAAGATCCCTTTTGAAATGAAAATTAAATTTTTTTTGAAAGTTCAGTTGAAAGGGCTATTTGTTTTTGGTGCCTCTTCAAAGGTACTTAGCTATACTAAAGAACTTACGCTCTTTTGGAAGAAAAGATCTACTTAAACTGTTAATCTTGAAATTTCTGCTCTGTCAGATCATCATCTTTTGCCAGTCTAATCTGTGTTAACTTGGCCATGTAGTAATAACTAATATCTTTTGACTTCAGAAATAGATTTTCTGTATAATAAAGCAGATATAGTAAGGAGGAGCAAAGCATTAACTTTACAAGTTTTGCTTAACTGGAGGAATAGATTCCAAGTATGAAACCATTGCAAAACAAAGTAGAATGACAATTTTTCAGATGTTTTGTGTAATTGCAAAACAGGAATGGGGATTTATATGCAGTAGCATTTTTAAAAAGTTAATATTACACTTTGCAGAGGTCAGTGATTTTTTTAACTAATACTAGCTGTTTTTATGTTAGTTCTTTCTCTTGAATTTGTGTACAGCTTTGGCATATAATAAGCATTTATAAATGAAAAGCTTAATGAAATATTTAATATGTAGCAAACCTACCATATGGGAAAATGAACTGTCAATGAATGCAGAAAACCAAGAATTTAAGCTGGTGATAAACTATCTTACTATGTTGAATGCCTTTTAAGTTATTTATTAGTTTATTAAATTGCATTTACTAATACTAAGGAAAGATTTATGTACACCAGCTAGTACCTACTGCATGTGTTTGGGATGTTTGAGAACACCTTGCATGATTCTACCAGTTCCATTGCAGTATAATGTTTCAGTGCTACTGGTGCTGTAAGCTTTGTTTTTTCACACCAACTTTTCATAACTAATGGGGACAAAGGCTTAACTGTGTGAACTGGCCTAAAGAAAAATATTTGACTTCATAGATTCAGANATTTTTTTTGAAAGTTCAGTTGAAAGGGCTATTTGTTTTTGGTGCCTCTTCAAAGGTACTTAGCTATACTAAAGAACTTACGCTCTTTTGGAAGAAAAGATCTACTTAAACTGTTAATCTTGAAATTTCTGCTCTGTCAGATCATCATCTTTTGCCACTCTAATCTGTGTTAATTTGGCCATATAGTAACAAGTAATATCTCTTGGCTTCAGAAATAGATTTTCTGTATAATAAAACAGGTATAGTAAGGAGGAGCAAAGCATTAACTTTACAAGTTTTGCTTAACTGGAGGAATAGATTCCAAGTATGAAACCATTGCAAAACAAAGTAGAATGACAATTTTTCAGATGTTTTGTGTAATTGCAAAACAGGAATGGGGATTTATATGCAGTAGCATTTTTAAAAAGTTAATATTACACTTTGCAGAGGTCAGTGATTTTTTTAACTAATACTAGCTGTTTTTATGTTAGTTCTTTCTCTTGAATTTGTGTACAGCTTTGGCATATAATAAGCATTTATAAATGAAAAGCTTAATGAAATATTTAATATGTAGCAAACCTACCATATGGGAAAATGAACTGTCAATGAATGCAGAAAACCAAGAATTTAAGCTGGTGATAAACTATCTTACTATGTTGAATGCCTTTTAAGTTATTTATTAGTTTATTAAATTGCATTTACTAATACTAAGGAAAGATTTATGTACACCAGCTAGTACCTACTGCATGTGTTTGGGATGTTTGAGAACACCTTGCATGATTCTACCAGTTCCATTGCAGTATAATGTTTCAGTGCTACTGGTGCTGTAAGCTTTGTTTTTTCACACCAACTTTTCATAACTAATGGGGACAAAGGCTTAACTGTGTGAACTGGCCTAAAGAAAAATATTTGACTTCATAGATTCAGATCTCAAAATGTTCCTAGGAAATAATTGTCTTTCAGATGAATAGAATGACAAAATATGACAGGTCCAGCAATACTGGCCCCACTTTCTGTTAGTTCGAGATGTATCGTTACTCATAGAATTAACAGGGCCAGCTTTTAGTTAGGTATCCCAATGTTAATGTTTTGTTCAGGAAAATGAAACAATATAGTCCAGTTCGATTCTGATGGTGAACTTGGCCGAAGAAGCTCACCATATAGGAGATGTAACCTATTGTTGCAATCTGAAGCGTAGCAATAAACTTTGGATACTGGAGAAGACTTCGAAATAATGTTAAGTAACAGAGTTTCTGTTGGCATAGGTATTTATTCTGAAAGCTCGTAAGTAAAAGTGAACTGTAGTTATATAATATTGCATTCAGCAAAGGTAATGGATTGTGTGTGTAGCTGAGCTTTGCAGAGCTTTTGGTAAGAGCTTGCTCTTATTCTTCAGACGTCACACTGATGACGGTGAAAAATAGGCACCTGGATGTTGCTACTGTTAAGATCAACGCTTCTAGCCATGGCTGTTTCATTGTGCCACAGAACTGAGTGGTTGACCTTCTGGTCAGCAGTCTGATCTGAGTGGGCGATGGTCTTTCTTTGGATCCATTTAATCCTTACATGAGTCCAGGGGGCTTATTGGAAACTGAAACACAGCAATAAATGCCTTTGAAATGCAAGGTGACAGTGAAACTAGAGAAAGCGTATTGCTATGGTTGTGAGCAGTGCTTCGTACAACTACGTGATACGCTCAAAAATAACTTTTAAAGTAAAATAGCAACCCTGATAGTCCTGACTTCCATGTGTATTATGTAGGCTTCAAAGGAGTATCTGCTCACTCCTTTAGTCCCTTTAAAACAGCAGCTGGCAATTTTTTTTTTTTCATAGAGACCTTTATCAGCCACCTGGGGGGCAGGGGCAGAAAGCATCTTGCAGAAATGGAAAAGCAGGTAAAACATGACTGAAAGGTTAGTAGTTTTTATTCAGGATTCTTAAACATTTTATTTTGCTTTTTGCCCACTACGTACTTAATTTCTGAGACATTTTAGAAGGAAGGGTGCCTTTGACAAAGAATCAATGTTTGTTTGTTTCTTTCTTTCTTCTTCAATTCAGATGTCCCTTTCTCACTCCAGTAATGTGACTTGTTAGCTTGACTTCTTTTTCTTATCCACAGCTTTTCCCCTACATTCCCTACACAGAACTGACTGGGCTAAATTAGTTCAGGATTGTATTTTAATTTTTATTGTTTTGGTTTAAATGAACCTATTTTTGAAGGACTAAGTCCTTTAATTAGTTTAAATAAATTTGAATTCCGGCTGAAATATGAACAGACTTGTTAATGATTGTTTAAACACTGCACTTTTATTACGGAATTCCCTTTAGCCAAAGTATTAAGATAGTGATAAATCTCAAGTCTTCCAGCGAGTTCAGGGAAGTCCAAACATAACACTTGGGCTATTTCTGAGCTTAGAGAAGTTGATTAGAAGGAGAATAGATTATAACAAGCCTATTCTTTGACTTTGCAGGCAGTGTTCTCAGGCGCCACTTGTCCTCTTTTGACACCTTCTCAAGCTATAGGATTTGCCAGGTTTTGAGGTATTTTGAGCTGCACCGTTTTTTCCTCTTCCAGACTTCTCTTGCCTAAGAATCAACAGATAAAGTAACAGGGAAAAAACAGGTATTATCAGTACAAGAGAACATTCTTGTACAGAAGGACATGCCTTAGAAAATTCCTTTCTGTGGCAGTTGTTCTCCCCCTCCTTTGAGTCACAACTACTGGAGGATGTGTGAATAGAGATGCATGCTTACCTGCGTCCTAAAGTCAAACTTGCCTACCAACAAAAATGCCACCAAGATACATCAACACAACAATTAGGTAGTATAACCTCAGTCTATAAACTGGCTATCGAGTACAGAAATTTCAACTAACTTCAAAGGAACAATTAAAAGTTTTGTACTTTGTCATAGTAACTACAGCTAAGTGGTAATAGAGGTCTTGGATGTAGCGCATAGAAAATTTAAAGTATCTGATCTTAAAGCTGTTGGATGGCTCTACAAGGTAAAAGGCCTTATGCCTCTTTATTCTCAAAGGCCTGTGTTTTCCTTTTGAATGTTAGTTTGTTTCTCCAGAGAGGATTTTGAACAGTTTTTAAATGCTATGCTTCATGCTTTGTCACATGACACAATTTGCACATTGATTTGTTGGCCACAAAACCCCCAGACTTAACCCCAGAGTTCATTTTGTCACTACAAAGTTACTAGAAAGTTTTAGTTAAGATTGAAGAATTAAGTGCATGGTGAAAATGGAGAAGTTGAATTAGAATGAGGCCAAAGAAAATTGTGTGTTCTCTTGGAGAAATCTTTCTATCACAGCTGAGCAAAATCTTAACAGAGGAAGGCAACAGCAGGTCACTTGTATCCTAAATCAAATACTAAATGTGAATGTTTACCATTATGAGTAAATAAGACTGTTATTTTCAGCATCTGCAGCCTAAGCCCTGAATCCCAAATGCTAAACTAAGAGCAATATTTTGACCTCACTGGTATTTACTCTGAAGAGCATCTACGCAACAAGTATTGAAGCCAAATGTCTGATCTAGTTAAGCAAGCTGATGCAGAGTAGTCAGTCTGTGCTTCAGAGTGATTTTGTGCATCTTCTTCTTTGGGAAGGTCTGCCATGCTTTGTGGCTTTGGCAGCGCGGGCGCTGAAGTGGGTGGCATGTCTAATCTCCACTCCTAGTATGAGACTGAAAGGTCTTCCTCCTCTGGGAGAGATCGTGAGGCCAAGATGTCATTTCAAGGCTGCTTTTACTGACATCTGTATATGCTGCACTTAACTTTTTCAGGTCTCACTGTGGACTGCCAGGAGAGTAATGCTGCACTGGACATTGTTTTGCATGCCAGTGTATATGTATTTTTATAACTTTGATTTCAACGGCGTTTTTAATGGAAATTATTTTTAATCCTGATACCATGGATCATATTTTCTTTTTTTATTAATTAATATCAGTGCCTGCAACTAGAAGTCAAATACTTCTACACTAAATTTTTTTTAAAACTTGATGTCCAGACTGAAGTATTAACAAGTATGCAGTTTTATATTGAAGTGTGAAATCCACCTGTAAACACCAAACTTTTTCCATCTGTGATCACACATCAGCCAAGAATCCTTACTCGGATTTGCAGCATTTCTCTCAACAACATGCTATCTGTATGACTCTGCTATTTACAAAACAAACAAACACCTTAGTAGAGTTTTGAGAGTAGCCTTTTACGAACCCCTTAGTAGTAGCCATTTCTATTTATTTTATGATGCTGCTAAGTATTTTTTAAAACCTGGCTTAAAATATCTTGTGCTTAAAGTCAATCTTGTTCTCTTTTCCTCTGTTCGTTGTAACTCTGCTTCCCGTATATGTTCTAAGCTTCAAGAATGCATATTTATAGTATTTTTGATAAAAACCTAGGACAAAGAAAAATGCACCAAAAATTTTATTCTGTAAGTACAGTTCATACCCATGTCATGATGTGCCAACAAACAGTTTTTATTTTTCCTGTCTTCAGTCATTCCTTTGTCCCGTTGTTAACAGTCTTGCACGTTTTCAGTATGTAAGGTTTTCTAGGAAGAATACATGTGGGGAAATACTCTGTAACGGCAATCACAGGAAACTTTGTCTAATGTTTCAGTCTTCCCATTTTATGTGAGCAAGTATTAATGTAAAGATGCTATTAAATAATTTAAGCCTAAAGTTTCTCATAAGGTAGACTTGTTACAAATTGCAGAGGGAACATCCTCCAAGTTGTAAATATTTTACTTTAAATATGTCTCTCTGTTGCTGGGAACACACATAAATTCAGTGTTGTTGTTCTGTTCTGTTAATAGTCTTTTTTTTTTGTCTTTTTCAGTGAAAAGCACATAATACTTCCTACTCTAGAACAAACCTAAGAACAAAAGACTCCCCTTCCTTCATTTCAGTATTTGCCAAATGGGGAAGATTCTGTTGTTATTTATGTAAATTCTAGCTTCTACTCTATCCCAGCCGAAACCAGGACATTTACTGCTAAATTACTGTTAAAATACGATTTTCATAGTTACAGCTTTACAAGTATTAAGACCATCATGCTTCACAGCGTAGATGGTGTGAAGTGGTTGTTGCATTATATTGACCTGTCCTGACTGGTGTTGCATTACCTGCTGTTTCAAAACAAATTGTCTTGTTTGCTTGATGCTTTAGAGGTTCATTGGGATCTGTGAACAGGAGAGCAGCAGCACATATAGTGAAATCTGGGGAGTTGCTCTAGTTTGGGTTGGGATTTTGTGGGCATTTGTTGGTTGAATTTTTTTTTTTTTAAGTTGGTGTGGATAATACTTAGTTACAATTACTACAAATAATAAACAATCTAGAGTAACATTGCATTCTTTTTGTACTCTGTAGACTAAAGTGCCTAACCGTGGGTGGTCTCTAGAAGACATGCTTTAAATTTCTTCCATGTACCTTTGTAGTTATTTTGCTACATAATAGAACGTTAACTTTTGGAAAGAAAATGCAAGGACTGCTAGCCCTGAAAATGGGGTTTGCTGTAAAATTATTGTTTCCTTACAGGTTTTAGTATATAGAATGTCCGTGTGTGTTTATGGGTTATTACACATTGGAGGCAAATAAGATTTTGAAGAAATCTTTTCCATTCCTATTTAATGACAACCTAAATAGCTTTGCCCACTCCCTGACTGGTAATACAACAGCCCACTGCCACCTGCGCATTCAGTATTCTTTTTTTGTGACTGAGGGAAAGAACTTACACAATTCTGAAAGGGTTGACTTCCACAAAGTTTTGTAGTGACACCCTGGGCGTTACTTATGCCCCAGTTGCGCAGGCACAGGGGTGACTTCAGCCAGGTAAGTAGTTCTGCGTGAGCTCGGAAAGGCTGCACTGGAGTTCACCACATCCACGTGGATTTGGGGCAGAAAGAGTACAAAAGAGCTGGATTGTAACGTGGCTGGCTGGCACCGAGCAAAGCGAGTCAAATGAAAAGGCCCAAGTTACACCTTCTACCAAATTTGTAGAATGCTGTTAGGGTATTGAATGGTGAAACCACCCTGACCTTCCAGCTGCTTCCCTGCCTCCGAGGGTGGCAGGAGCTGAAGGTGAAACCTGCCTGGTCTGGTTCAGCGGGGAAATTAGGAGTGAGGAAACAGCAGGCGCCTCCTCTTGAGCTAATTACGCCTTCTAAATGTGAAGTGCTTGTGAGTTGAGATGGTGGGGATGATTCAAATCTACCAAAGGAAGCCTTCCTCTGAGGAAGGCTTATAAAAGCATTTTGAGCTCTTAGCTCTAAAAAGTGGCTGTAACAATCTGTACTGTATATAGTACACTGTTTGGGAAAACTTGCTCCAGTAAGCTTACTAAACATTTCCTTACACTGTGTGTAAGAAATTACATTGCTTTTTTTACTGTAGAGCATTTAAGAAGCTGGTTTTATCTTGCTTAATGTTACCATGTATCAGGCAGCATTTTATTAAGGTGAAAATAGTAGGAATTGGTTTGTCGTATAAACACCTAAATTTCTTTAACATCAGTAAATTTTGCAAAGTGAAGCAAGATGATACTTTCTTATTCCCCATTTGTTCTGTTGAAATGTTATAATTTAACTTTGTTTTTATAATTATTATTAAAGTTAAATTTATATCTATTAGTTGCTAATGGTAATACCACAGCAAATCTAAGAGAAACTGTGATATCTGCTGTATATCAACTGCCCCATCAACTTGCTTGCCTCTGTAAAGCGTGTTAGACATTTAATGTCTACTGCAGCGATGCTCATATAGTATTTTAGTGTCCCTACATGTACTCTGCATGCCTTGCATTTGTGCACTGTAAAAGGATAGACTGTTTTACAGTACTTACTCTAGATCTAAAAAAACCCTTCCATTATTTTATATAGTATTTCCCATATCCAAAATAGGACTATTTCTAAAGCCAAAGATCAATAAATGTTTGTTGTCTATCAGTGTGATTTTTTTTTTTTCCTACTTTGTATGATACATCCCACTTGTTATCAACTTGCGCAAAATCTCCATGTTTGCCAAAGAACGTGTGGTAACCATCTTCTCAGTTTCTATGCTAGCCTAAATTGTTTACCTTTTTTAGAAATAATTGAGTAGACCATTTATCCCCTCCTTGTTTGGGGGCAGCAGAATAAACAATTTTCGAGTATATATGCAGATAATGTCTTATTCATATGAATAGCAGTTTACCCACAAAGAACCACTTACAGATTTAAGATAAACGTTTTCATTTCTGAGTGTTTCAGAATTAAGATTTGGGAACAATTTAACCTCCTGGGAAAAAGATTGGCTGTACACCATGGTGAGTGGAGGAAATCCTGAGTTTCCCAGTACATTCACAGGATTTATCGCCTTTCTTCTTGACTGTCACCCTTCCTGATAGAAAACCACTTAAAAAGGGGTTGTATTTGGGGTCTTAAAAAAAGACAAGTAATGTATTACGTTACATGGTGTCTTTGATTTGTTTCATCCTAACAGCACCAAGAAGCAATATTCTTAAAGTAACAACATCTTGTAACCTTTGGGTATTTTTTAGTTTGATTTTTGGAATATCGGATTTGGTTATGCATGGGTTTTCTTTCCACGTGTGCAACACGTACAGATGAATGATGCCAAAAACTGCTCAGTTTTGCAGCAGTAAAAGAATCCGTGAGAAAACAGCCTCCTTTAACCTACAAGTGAAGTGGTACCAAAGACCTCTTCAATTTTAAAGGACAGTCCTGTTGCAGAGAGGAAAAATGCCCCACAGTCCCTAGGAAGAGCCAGTCTTGATTTTTGGGGTGGGGATTTGAAAGTGTACAAGGCACTTGAGCTGTGGGACCCCCTCCTGAAAGTGATCAACCTATCTCAGATAATAGGGTGAGTTTAAAATCATGGTTAGGAGGAGGGTAATGAGCTATGGTGGGAGATTTGTTTGTGTCTCAGAAGCCGTCTCAGCCTTCTGCTTTCTCCGTGCAACCTGAAGCTTGAGACTGCCTTGAGGCTCTACGATCCCCAAGACTTTGCTGTAGAATGGGTGTTTAGCCTGGCATGTTCTTCTCAACGGTTTTTATAGTCCGTGCTTCTGCTTTGGATAATGTGTTGATGCTAGTTTGCTGCTTCAAAGTTCAAGTTAATCAGTAGGTGCCAACACAGTGTAGGTGCCTCTCAAGATTTTTTTTCTAGGCTAGGTTTCTATGCCCTACAAAGTTTGCTGTGTTTAACCTTCAACAGGACTTCGGCTGGAGCCATGGTGAACACAATCAGGTTACTCAGGCTGTTGACTCCACAGCATCTTTTCTACCTGTGAAGTGCTCAAGTGCTGCAGAGCTCAGACAATTGAGAAGTTGCCTGGAAAAAGCATCCATCCCTCTGCTAGCCACAGCCTTGACTGCCACAAAGGTGTGTGCTCTGCTCTTCCAGGTCTTCACGTTCATCTGCTCTGCAGCAAGAAGCTGCTGTGAAAGCCTTGGCAGCGTGCTCCTGGGATGGAAGTGAGCCTTTAGTTTCAAGGGTTATATGAAGTCTTGCTTTTGAACCCATCAGGTTCACACTAAAGCCTCGCTAATTTAAAAGGTATTCAGCGAGGAAAACTAGCAAAGCTGATCTCTGCTGTAAAGCACAAGCATGCATGATTCAATGTAATACCTAGGGACTATCTAACTTTTCAAAATGATAATTTTAGCAGAGTATTCTCTGGGGTAGAGGAGGGCCTGGAAGTGTTCTCCAGCCAAGAGGGCATCTGGTACCTGTCCTGTGCTAGCTGGTCTGGACAGGGCTGAGGAGAAAATTAAGATGTTGCTGTTTTGATTCAGATTTCGTGAAGAATTTTCAGAGAAGATATAACACAATTATTGTTGCTTGCCTGCTTATAGACAGGCTATTGACTGGTGGACTGCAAAAGGGATGTAGCAGGGACTGGGAGATCACTATTCGGAGGAATATTCAGTTTCCCTCTAAATCTACATTAAAAAATAGAAAGTAATTTGTTATACTCGTTCTGGAGTCAATCTTGCAATATTTTCTGCTTCTCATAATATCTGAGTGTTTAAAGACCTCTCTGAAACACTTGAGGGTTACTGTCTTGCTTTCCCAGGAGTGCAGCCCTGATGGGTCTGGGGGACAGGCAGCATCTCAGTTTGTGAAGTATGGGGCCACTTTGTAATTCTATCGAAAGCTGAAAGGAAAATAAAGCATCCTTCTCTCTGAGTTATGAGATTCTCAAGCTACTTTCAGCGATTATGGGTAACCAACCCGTGCCCATGTTCTTCCTACCTGTCAAATTTGAAAGCAGTTTTTCAATCAGTGTAGAATGTGTGAGATTTCCTGAAATGCTCATTTTTACAGATGTATGGGGTCTAGTGTGAAGCAGCCATGCATATGTCAGAAACTAAAAGAGTAGAGGCTCTTAGTTGGAGTTAGATGTATCTGATCTTTCAGGATCATAGATGCCCAGTTGCTTCCCACTCATTTGGGTTATATTGGGGATCATAGAATCATTAAGGTTGGAAAAGACCTCTAAGGGCATCCAGTCCAACCGTCCACCCAACACCCCCATGCCCACTAACCCATGTCCCTAAGCGCCTCATCTACACGTCTTTTAAATCCCTCCAGGGATGGGGACTCCACCACTTCCCTGGGCAGCCTCTTCCAAGGCCTGACCACTCTTTCAGTAAAGAAATTTCTCCTAATGTCCAACCTAAACCTCCCTTGGTGCAACTTGAGGCCGTTTCCTCTTGTTCTAGGACATACCTTGCAAGTTTTGGTCCTGAAATCCAGTTTTCTTCCATGCACATGCTATTCCACTCCTACTCTGTTTTTGGCATCAGCCTGATTAGAAGAGTGAAATATAAAAATCTTCAGCCCAAACATCAGTGTCTTGTCCAGATTGCGAGTTCCCCTCTCCTCTTGTTCACAGCGTGGGATTAAGCTGTTGCTGTCATCTCCCAGGCAGCACAAGCTCACAGAAGTGGGGAAGGGGATGCTTCCCAAATCAAGGAATTCGGGCTGCAATTTGCAGAACAAAAGATACAGAAAGCCGTTGATCTGGACAGGGATTTGTTGGCCACAGGAAAGCATGACGTGATGATCCGGGAGTTTGATATACGCTGCTAAAAACCATCCGGGAGGTGGTGAGTGAATGTGTCTGAGATTAAAAAACAAAAGGGGTGAGCTGGAGGTTGTGTGGTGTAGCGCAGGATAAAGGGGACCAATGCCATAAAGCTGCAGGGTGAGGTGTTGTGCGTTGTTGTTTTTCCTGTGAAAACCTGGGAAAGCTGTGGAGGATTTAATGACTAGAAAAATGACTTTTAGCGACAAATGTAAAAGGAACTCTGCGGAGTATCAAGGGAAGATTCAGAGGACATCTGATGATGGTAGTTCAAGCAAGCCGTTGTGGTTGGTTTAGGATGTTTCAGTAGGAATTCAGAGGTTGCTTGTCTGTTACCAAAGTCTTCATAAACTGGATTGGAGACTTTCTCCCTTAGTAGCATCTGTTAAATTCTTTTTCCTCACATATATTGTTTTTTCTTTCTTATCTTAGTTTACTGTCTAGAGCAGTTTAGCAGTTTTTAGCTGAGGGGTGTTGTTTTCAGCGGAGCAGCCTCTGTGGGTGCCGGCTGTGTCCCTGCCTGGGGCTTCCACCTTTGGCCAGCCGGGCACTCGCCTGCCGTACTCGTGCCCCCTCCTCACCCACAAAGAGGGACACCCGACACATGCGCTCCCCCACCTATCTGTAGTTACAGATTTAGCCAGTTATTACTGACCCTTTGTATACTTGTAGGGACTTCTGCTGTGTTCTTGGTCTTTTTTCCTCCTGCCCTTGACTGCAAGCCCAGTTCTTTCAACCCTCACAGATGATCACCTCCCAAGTGTTAATAAGACAGCCCTATTAATGTATCTCACAATTAACTCTGCCTCTTGTTTTGCAACAACTTTGCAACACTGGTTCTTACTTGGATATTTGATAATTCCCAGATTCTTTTAGGCAGTACTGTTGCAAGACAATTATTTCCTATTTTTATATATATGCTTTTTTCTATTTTATTAAGTATAGTACTTGGCACTTTGAAATATTAATTTTAGACCATTTCTTCAATGTATCAAAGTTACTCTAAATTCAAAGTAATTGTAACTTGGATCTGTTAGATGCATTATGTGTTTTCTATGCAAACATTCTAAGATCATGTAATCATAAAATCATAGGATTGTTTGGGTTGGAAGGGACCTTTAAAGGTCATAAAATCACAAAATTGTAAAGGGTGGAAAAGACCAAAGATCATCAAGTCCAACCGTCAACCCAACCCCCCCATGCCCACTAAACCATGTCCCTAAGCACCTCATCTACAGGTCTTTTAAATCCCTCCAGGGATGGGGACTCCACCACTGCCCTGGGCAGCCTGTGCCAAGGCCTGACCACTCAGTAAAGAAAATTTTCCTTATGTCCAATCTAAAGGTCATCTACCCCAACCCCCAAGATGCTAAGGAAAATATCGAAGCATATTGTCCTGATAGGAGTGTGCGCACACATGCATTATATATATGTTTACATGTATGTGTGTTTATGTATAAACACCACCCCCATTATGCACTCCTCATCTAACAGTGAAATGCTCATAGTTCTTCTGCGTTATATCCTAACTGGCATGCATGTGCTTCATACTCTTCATCCATATATCCTAATCTGTTTATGAAAATCTCCTGCTGGATTGCCTCAAAGACCTTAATGCAGAGACGGCATCTCGTAGTTCCCCCCTCCCCATCAGGCCAGTTGTGTGAAAGAAGGAAATTAGATTGGTTTGACGTGGTCTGTCCTTGGCAGATCTGTGTTAGCTTTCATTATCGCTTCACCCTCTCAGAGTTTACAAATTGATTAGGAATCTGTTCAGGGGTTTTGTCTGGGTGTTGGAGTTAGAATAACCCCAGTCACCCCACTGGGTTGGACGTCGTATTTCCCTGTCTTCAGCTCCGTGAAGCTTCTTGTCCTCCACGAGCTTTTCGGGGCTGGTCAATAGTTGTGTGGTGATGCTTTTGGCCAGTGCAATAAGTACTCCAGTGACCTTCCTCAAGCACTCCTGATTAAATGCATCTAACTTTTCTTAATATTCGGTAGTCTTTTCTTTTGGTATCCTGGCCTGCCATCATGAAAAATAAACAAAAAAGTTAAGGAGCATTCCAGCAGCTTATTTGTTTAATTTCCCTACTATGTAATAGACAGCTATTAATTTTCCTTCTTATTTCCATTGTCCCTTAGATATTAGCTTTCTTGGTTTTGACCCTGTCTGCCTGTTGTAGGTTTTTTACGCTTCCTCTTATTTGTGTGCTGTTGTTTGGCTGGTTTTGTTCTGAGTTTGGTTACGAAAGAAATCCAGTTTTCTTCTTGCTCTAGTTCCTTTTCTCCTTCCATGGTACCGTTATTTATCATCTCTTTTTATTCTGACTAGAGAAGTCACTTTTCTTACACATTTTAGAGAACGAGCGTTGCAAGAGATTAAATATACTTAAGTCACTGTGCAGCATAAATTTATCATTTTTGGGAAAGCGTGTAAAGTCCAGCTTGGCTGCCTTTCGTAAAAACCTCCAATCTCTGTCAGCTCCACAAGTTCCTGATGTTTGCATGTGTACAAAATAAAGTTGTTCTAAAACACAGAAAAATGATTCTTATTGCAGAATTAATAGTTGCTTTCAGTGGAACGATCTTTATTTTTACCAGATTTTGATTAATACGATGCTTTCCATCTGTGTTCTCTTAACTTCCCAATCAACACAAAAAATTTTCAAGTATTTTCTCTCCATTGCAGAGCTGTAGCAAAGAAGGAAGTAGCCTTCTGTGAAAGGCATTAAATAGGAATAAACATGCCCAAAGTCAGCTGCTGATGTCTCTGATGCAGACCTATGTTAAACAGAGCAGCTCTTTAGCAGGGCAGGAAGAAGTGCCCTGAAAGTTGGCCTGTTTGCTTAAGTGGATTTAGTAGTATTTCTGCTTTTTAACAAACAAATTAGGTTATGTTAACATCACTGTGAAATATTGAGAAATAAGTTTTGAAGTGGTCAGGGCATGTGCTGCTTATATAAAATATCTGTCTTCAAATTTTATTTAGTCTCTACAATCCTGTTTTTACTTCCATCTTCTGTTTCTTTTGATTCAACTGCATAGAAGTGTAAAAGGTTCATTTTTCACAAGCTCTTTGCTGAGAGAGGGACATTATATCTGAGAAAATGACTACGCTAAGCCTTTCACGTACAAATGTTTCATGTACGTAATAAAAATAAAATTGTCAAAACACTGAAAGAAGTTTTGTCTGCCGGTGCTTATGTGTTTCAAAGCGTGTTCTGTTGTAGATGAAAGTGCAACTGGTAGAGACGGAACATATTTATTTACATCATTCTGTACTCAAATAAAAATGCCAGGTGGCAGCATCATTGTGAAAATACTGGATTTTAGACGCAACATCGAGGAAACATATTTTGGTTATAAGAAAACCAGAGACTGAAGAATACAAGTGCATTGAGGGTAAGTTACTGGTGAAGTGAGGAGGATGAGGAAGGTGGGCTTAAACTCACCTGCTGGTGTATCTGTAACCATAACATTTGTGTCCTGTTTTTTCTGCAAAGACTGGCATAAGAAAAGTCCTTAGGACACAAGCAAATCTTGCCCAGACACGTGACTTGGGCCAATATGCTTCTCAGCCATGTGGGACTTGTCTCCCCGTCCTCCGTGAGGCTTTTCACAGACTTTCTCCCCCAAAATTCCCCCCGCCTTTCTGTGGCATACTCAGTTTGAGGACCTTATGTGGTTTCACGCAGTGAAGGCAAGAATAAATAAGGCAAAGCTGTGGAATTATCAACTTTTAAATTCTGCTTTAAACTCTATTTTAAAATTACTTTATTAGATTTCACAGTTTTAGTATCTCTTTAGCCTGTTTGCTACCTGGTATAAAATTAAATGCAAGGGAGGAAGGGAGGGGTAGAATCTGGGTGCTGAAAAATGGCTACGGCTGGTGCATGTGACAAATGATCACTATGCAAATGACCTTTCCTTTAGGAAATTTTAAAATAATGAAATCACTTTAATATACCTCTAGCAGGTCATTCAATTAAAAGGGTTTTAAAATTAAGTTTCCGCTGCTGAACAAACAAAACTGCAATGAATCTGAATTAGCAATGTAAATAGTTTGTTTAGTGGGTAAATATTAGACCACTGTGCGGTTAGAACCGTGGAGAGGGACTTTTACAGGGCAAAGTGTTCAAGGCTGTCTACTTCAAGGAGACCTCTTAAATCCGAACGGAGGCCCTGGTCTTGTTTTGCTGCACTGGTGGCTTTTAAACTTGGGCATCTACCTAACTGGCTAAGCAGAAAATTGATGCTGGATTTAGATGTAGCAGCATTGGGCCCAGCACAACTTACAATTGAATTCTTCTTTATTTTTTCCCCATGAAAAGTCACCCCTTAGGTGAGGGCTGGACATTGCCTCGAGGATGAGGAGCAATCCGGGATGCAGCAGGTTCCCCTCCTATGTCCCGGGTGGAGATGGCAGCGTGGTACGAGATCCACCACACCCGCGTGAGAGTTATTTCAGGTCTCCTCATTCCCGCTGCATGTGTGGTTCCCTTTCACAGGGCTGGTTTTAAACTCTTGAGATACCTGGGGAATATTATTTTTACCTGTATTTTCATTCTTACGCAGTCTTCTGTGGGATTCCCGTTCTGCTCCTGCTTCATCTTGTGCTTTTTCTTGTACTTTGAGTGAATTAGCACATTATGACAGCAGTTTCCTTTTAACCTGTGTTTCTGATAAATTCTGATATTCTGATAAATGTATGTATATGTTTTACACACTATGTATGTAGAAGGTTTGTAAGGGAATCTGGGCACCGATATGCTTGCTTAGTCCCTGCTGAATCAAAAGGGATGGTTTTCAATTAATTTGAAAAGGGGAGGAAACTTTAATTGAAGTTTTTGCAATTCAGTAATTAGTTTATTCTGTCGTTTGATGCAAAATATAGTTCCAAAACTACTGAGAAATACTGGTTTTAAACTCACTTGTAAAAACCAAGAGTAAGCACATTTAATAATTGATTAGAGCTGCATGAAGCTGTTCCCTAGAGCTTTGAACTCTGGTGCATACGCCCTCCCAGCTACCTTCCTCATTGCTGTTTTGCCCATTTAGTTTGCAGCTGTCTCACCTTGTTCATTTGTGCTGACCTAGTTTATCTGATTACTTTAGTTGACCATGGCAGAAAAGGAGAGAGAAACGAAAAAAACCCACAAAACAGCAGCAGAAGAAAAAAAAAAATGAAGTTGCTGTTTTCAGTTCTGGCCAGGCACTCGTTTTTCTCCCTTGCAGCCATCTCCGTGGTTTCACATCTTTTAAGTGTGAGATTGCTTATACACCACACTGTGTTGCTGCCTTATAATAAGCTTCAACAGGACGTTCTCTTCAGGCCTGTTCTCCGGGACAGAGACACGAGGATTTCTGCAATAACAGCCTATGCAGAAATGCATATACTTGGCAACACACGTTTCTACTTCATCAGTCAGCAGCATGAGAGGAAGTGGTGTTTTAATAAAAAGCAAAAGCCATACTGTTCAAGGGACTGAAATATTTGTGAGTTAAATGAATAACTGTGGCAAAGCCTGTCTTTTCTTATCATGTTGAATTTCTTTTTTGAGAGCAAAAATTGAACTACCCTATTCCCATCCTTCTTTAAGTAAGAGTTTTGGATTTTTGTAGTTGATTTTTTAATTGAGGTTGAATATATTTTCATGTTCTTCTGAGCTATTCTGAAATTTCCCCTCCCACACACCAATATTCTTTTGGTTTAGTGGCTAAAGTGAGATCCATTATTCACACAACTTCCTAGTTATGAACGTCTGACCTGGACAATTCAATACTGCTCTCTGCTGTGTGGTGTGACTTATAGGAAAAAAAATATTAAGTTTAACTTACTTGTTAACATATTTTCAGTACGCAGCACAACATGCTTCAAGTGTTCATTTTCTCCTGACCATAAAACACTTTTGCTACTAAAGGAAAATCTCTGGAGATTGTTCATCCCCTTCATGGTGTTTTCTTTATTCATGGGGTGGATATTAAAGAAAAAGTTCGTGATAGCTTAGCCAATGTTGCATAAGATAACTGTGAATTTTTTTTTATCCACAAAATTTTTGGAATTTGATTACATAAGAATGCAGAAAAGGGATTTTTTTTCTTGTGTCCCTATGATCTTTTTTTTTTTTTTTTGTGCTTGGTGAATAACAAAAATGACAAGGGAAAAATACAGAACAATTTCATACCTGAGATTGAAGGAGTTGATTACTGTCATTTTGATGATGTGCCTTTTACACGTCTGCAGTGGTTAAGAAAGACTTCATGGTTCGGAGCATGAGCACTTTAGAGTAATTCAAAATTATTGAAGAGCTACAGATTTTGTAAAGTGCTTCAATTTGTTAGTGACTCAAGCGGCACTGTAGTGAGTTTTGTAGGGCTTTTACTACGGTCGTATGCACAACCTATAAATGTTCTTACAATCTTCCCTAGCTTTTCCCCCTGCTCTCCGTACGTTGGTGCTGTTGCTCGTGTCAAGGCTCCCTCTGCTAACATCAACATTTCTGTTCAGCGGGAGCTTCCTCAGCCTCAGCCTGGCCCAGGGGAAAGGAGGGGGATCATCGCAACACTACCGTAATAAAAATACCCCGGAGCTGGTGGTGACATTAGTCACGTAAAGGCGCATCACCCCCTTGCTGTGGAAAAAGAAGATGCATTTCTCTCTCACATGCTTAAAGACTAAACAGTTTGCAATCAGAAAAGACTTGCTATTTAAAAAAAGTAATCCTAGCACACTTAAAAAAAGAAAAAGAAAGAAGTACTAACTCGTCACTTTCTTACTAACTCTTAGGGACATGGAATTACTTTCTTGTTCAAAGTGGTCTTAGGTATTGTGGAGAAACTGTCTCCTTATATGATGACATGATTTGGTTATTTTGAGTGTAAATCACAGCTTTTGTGCATGCTTTCCCTCGATTTTTCTCCTCATTTTGCAAAACAGCATGAGAATAGTTCAATTTGCTTAGCAATCTCAATTCCCCATCCTAGTCAGGCAGGAATGCCTGAAAGATGTGGTTTTATAATACAAATGTTCTGCCTTGAAATAATGAGGAACATCCACATATCCTGTCAATAATGCACTTCCTACTCAGTA
This sequence comes from Pelecanoides urinatrix, assembly GCA_013400755.1. Taxonomy (NCBI): domain Eukaryota; kingdom Metazoa; phylum Chordata; class Aves; order Procellariiformes; family Procellariidae; genus Pelecanoides; species Pelecanoides urinatrix. The sequence continues at coordinate 26,348 of VZTQ01004733.1, forward strand.
TTACACAGAGCAAAGTAAAATTTCCTAACAAATTCCCACTAAGTTTTCTGCAAAAGCATGATTATTTTTTCAACATTACACATTTGGAATGACTTGTGTCTTCCCTTTCATGGGTTGCTTTTGTCTTTTGAAATCCAACATCTTCTTAGCTGTGATATAAATTGCATTTTGTCTTCTGAATGAGTATAAATCCAAGATCATAAACCTCCTGGCTTGAATCCTCATCGTGAGCAAGATTTACGTTTGTCTGTTTGGGGACGTGTACTTATTTTCTTGGGGATTGGCTGGAAGCAAGTGTCAGCAATTTGCTTCCCTCAAAGTTGATGGTAACTTTCACCCAAAGAGGAAAAAAAAGCCAAAACCAAAAATCACCAGTATTCACATAAAATTTGTATCAGTATTCAGCCAGCTCTACCCATAATAATGAGCCCAAAGAGTTTCCTCTTTGGAACACTTTTATTAAAAACACATCTATGAATTAACACACGATTGCAGATATGCCATACTCAGTACAGTTATAATTTTGAAATACTGGCAGTAAGGCACTGGCAGTTTTTATTTGTAGCCTCTGAGACATCTGACCTTTATAGAGCTAACTAGGAGAACAGTGTTTCAAGACAAAAGTGCCAGTCAGCCAAACGCAGTTATGCACAGACTTAGGCAAAAAAAAAAGAAAAAAAAAGGGGGGGGAAGAGGGGGGGAAAGAAAAAAAAAGGAGAAAACAAGAGGAAAAAAGAGAAAAAAAGAGGAAAAAAGAGAAAAAAGAAAAAAAGAGAAAAAAGAGAAAAAAAGAGAGAAAAAGAGAAAAAAAGAAAGAAAAAAGAGAGGAAAAAAAAAGAAAAAAGTCTCAGTCATGAAGCTGCAACTCCCAAGAGGTTTGAGACATTGCAGCTATCAGCCCGGTGAAAGCAGAGCTAAGCCAGCGGTGAGCGCCTGCCAAACGCCCACTTAAATCGCGCTCAGACCCCCATGTGCAGGGGTGAGAGATTTGGCAGCTGGAAGGGGACACAGGCTTGGTTTCCTCTATTTTAGTTTGCAAAGCATAGCAGCCATTCGGTCGACGGGTGCCCACCCTGCGCTCTGGCTGCACCCTTAGCGCTGGGAGTTTGCATTCCCACCAACGAAGCGCGGCACGACACAAGGAGGGTGCAAGTCCTGGTGAGAAAAGAAAGAAGCGATGTGAGGCCAGGTGACAATTCGTGCGATATGGCAACAAGGACAAAGAAAGAGGGCGGCATCGGGAGTGGTGGCAGAGCAAAATACTACAATATCAGGCACGCTGCAGGTGTTGTTTTCCCCCAAATCCGTGCCATCTCTCCGTGGAGGATGGTGGGGCAGATGCATTGCAAAGTCCTGCTCCAGCTGTGTCCGGATCTGTCTCAGAGTTTTGTCCTTCCTCCAACAAGTTAGAGCAATTCCTCTTCTCGGGGGCCACTTTGGAGCCTCCAACAACACAATTTTACAACTTGTACAATTTACAACCTCATGGGACCTTCTTCCATCATTTTTCCTCTCTTCTCTCAGAATTATTTTCCACTGTTTGTCTTCTCTAGGTTGTCCGGATCGCTCCACATCATAAGGGGTATCCCTTACCCTTTCATAGCTGCAACTTTTCATCATCATCTGCTCCTTTTTCAGAATTTAGCAGCATCATTATCATTTGGGATACATCTGCCTGCTCCAGTGATGTTTCTGTCAAACTTTGTTCCTCCCTTTGCTGCAGTCGCTAACATCTTCTGGCACGACAGCAAGTCACTCCTCTGCAGGTTATCACTTATCATTGCACCTGCTCTTGGATCTTGATGCCTTCCTACATATATATATGTATGTGTAGGGTTGTGTATCTAAAGGAGAAAGAATTGCAGGGAGGAAAGCACAGTTAGAAAAATGACTCACCTCTTGATGTAGTGCTCTCTCTTCCCATCCTACCACCCACCTTTTCCTCCCCTCTGAAGGCAGAGACCTGCTGCCACCTCATATATCTCCCTGCAACTTTGTCCAAGTCAGTTTGTTGCCAGATTCCTCTCCGCAAGAGAAATCTCTTCTGGAAGTTGCTGAGCTGTGGCTTCAGTGGCAGGTTTTGATTGATAGGTGGTTCGTTCCCCCACTGAGTTATTCAGCGATGCTTATGGTGGTGGTGATGCCCAGATGATGTATATGTGTCTCCCTGCATGAGGATCAAGCCATCAACTTCCAAGATGAGATAATTTAAATTGTGAGAGATCCTGAATGCACAGCTGGGGATGTGGATGTAGCAGACAGCTACCTCGCTCCTCGTTTTAGGTCATCATAGAATCATAGAATCNTCAACCAGCACCCCCATCCTTGCAGCTTGAGCCCTGGCTTGGCTCTGTTGCCATGGGGCTCTAAGCTGTTTTGTTAACAAAGAATGAAAAAACAAAACAAAACAAAACAAAACAGGTAAGAGGAAATAAGGTGAGAAGTGCAACTTTGGCGTATTTGTGCTCCGTGTCCATGCTAGCAGGAAAGTCTTCTGGAAACCTTGTGCTGCACCTAGAAGATAAAATTGCATTGATTTTAAAAGCCAGCTTCTTGTTGAGTGAATTTGGGATGTACTGCACAGGGAAAAACTTTGATAAGACACTTTAAGCATAGATGACATCCTTTTTGGACAAAGAGTCTCAGAGGTATAAGTAGGAATAACCTCTACCCACACCTGATTTTAAAGACCATTACACAATTATGTGTGAATTAACCGTGAGACCTCTGGGTGACAGAGCAGACCTACATGGCCAGCTTAGGTGGTCCAAAGCAGGAGGCTTTTGCTGCTCAAGTATAGAATAATTGGCTGACTCTGAATAATTTGATTGTTTTTTTGGTTTTGTTTTTGTTTTTTAAATTATTGCTATGTCACCCCAAGAAGGAACCAAAAATACTGGTGCCTGGAATCAAGTTCTCAGCTAGTTAAAATTTAGCCTCTACATTATATATGCTTTACACTACCAACTGCTCCCCATTCAACAAGTTTTTATTTTGAGAGAAATAGGGCCTTTGGCCACAAGAGTAAGAATACACCAAGAGGCCTCCAGCTGAAGGCAGTCTGTGCTGGCAGGTTCTCTTGGAATTGGCTGGGAAATGCAATGGCGACATCTCCCTGTTTCCCTGCAAGTGACTTAAATATAGGCGTTGATGAGAGCAACAGGATTACTCCTATGTTTTACATTAAGCATAATTAAGTATGCTAAATTGAAATATGTTTAATTAAGCATAATTAAGTAAGCTTAATTAATAAACTGAAAATGCCTTTCCATCAGACTAATCAAAGGGAGAATCAAATAATTAAGATCCCTATATTTCTGTATCTTTAATCAAATGTTTAACCAAATAATTTCAAACAAGGTCTGACGTATCAAAGCCACAATTTTTTTTGGATATTTTGAGTTGCATAATTTCAGTATGTTGCACACTTATGGGTTTACAAATTTAGGAAACAATTGCTATAGACTCTAAGTGAACTGTGCAATGGGTGAGCTAAATAACAACTGTTAGAAAAACAAATAAAAACAGAAGAGGAGGAAGCCAGTCCCTGTTTCCCATGGCTGTAGGTATGCTTGCTGCAGGGCTAACCCTGGAAACAGGTTGTGGTATTGCTTAGCTGACTTGGATGTTTGACATTATTAATAAATAAGTGGCTTTGGTTCTTTTTTTAAGCTGTGTCACATCACAGGGGGCTGCCAAGGGACTGCAGCTATTAGCTGAAGTGGAGACATGGAGGGTTCCTCTAGTCCTTTCTCGTTCTGGCTCTTGCTTGTAGCATCAGCGTCTCTTAAAATGTTGAAGCGAAAGCTTGGCTTTGCAAACAGCTAGTAGTCAGAGAAAACATTTTAAAGCACAGTGATGTCAGTCTTGTGCCTTTCCTAGGAATGGATTTTAACTTGAAAAAGTAAAAGGATCATTTTGTGTGCATTTGCCAGCTGACAGTTTACCTTTAATAAATGGTCCTGCATATATGAGAAGAGCCCTTTGGAAAAAAAGGATAATAATAAACACTGAATTTTTTAACAAGAGGATCCTACAAAATTTCTTTTTTTATCCCATTTGGCCTATGAGAGGGCAAAATATATTAGATTTTTAGGAAGGTGGGGATTTGAGAAACATAAAGGCTTGTTTTCCTTTTTGATGATGATGATGATGATGATGATGATGATAATATTAATATTAATATTATTATTATTATTATTAATAATAATAGCAGCAGCTCATATGTGTGGAAAGTAGCAAGCCCATCTGAACTAAGTGCACTTGCTAGAAATGTCCCCACAGTCTCCTCTGCATTCCAGTCCGAGTGGCAAAATCAGGGGTAAAGGTAAAGCTTCAGCAATTACTCCCCAAATAAAACCATCTATTTTGGAATCTTTTTGTCATGTGATGCTTGTGCATCATGTGCTGGAGGGAGCGTGCGGGTGATTAGTGGTGTGGGAGACCCTCGGCTGCAGGGCGAGCCCCGGGTGACCTGTGCTGGGGTCTCCTGCCCGGGCACCCACCTCCTCGCCAGCCCACCCAGCCTGGTGGGTGCTGCCCTCCGCCAGCACCCCCTGCAAGGAACCGACATGCTTCAGCATCCAGATCATCAAGTGAAATGAGAGTTTTCTTCTCTCGCAGACGAACCAGACTAGAGAGACAGAAAAGTGCTGGTCTAGCAAAATGCAGGGTTTTTTTGTTGTTGTGTTTTTTTTTTTTTTTTAACAGTGCTTTGCTTTTTTGCAGCTGCCTGCAGATCACTTCAGCGAAGCGATGAAGCGTGTGCAGCATTTGGCCTGTTTATATTTATTCTATTAGCCTGGTCTCTTTCCTCACATTTCTGCCTTTCTGCGTGCATAGACAGTGCATTGCTCTATCCAAAAACTTCCCCTACTAAACCAAACAGGTCTGTACCACGTGTGTGAGGGAGGTGACTGGTCCCCGTTCCTTCCCACTGAATAACTTTGCAAGAAAAACATCAGAAGAGTTGTGAGAAGCTAGGATTTGTGTGCCCGGTTCTGTGGCAAAGCCCCTCAAGCCAAACCCTACCAGGCTTTACTCCGCAGACCACATTCCAGTATCCCAGGGGCAGATGTGAAGTTGTTTTATTGCTAGGGAGCATCCACAGCAGCCTCTCTGGACCATCACCACACAGAGACTTTCCCAACTTAGAAAAATTTCTGCAGGTAAATTTTCCAGCTGTTAGGTTATTTGTAAGGAGGGCAAAGCGCTTGTAAACAAAAAGGATCTGGTCTTCAACCTTTCTGTGAAGCTTTTTGTTTTAATAAAATCGGTTTCTTAGCGAATTATTTTGTGAGAAGAAGAGAGGGATTGCCACTTCCCTGCCACTCAAGTCGACCCGTCTAAGGGCTGAGGAGGAATCGTGCGAGCCGTGGTAGCCCAGGCTCCGCTGGCTGATGTGGAAGGCAGGTCATAAGTTGAAATCATAAAAATTGCTATAGGAGTTTCAGCAACGTTTTTTGTGTTTCATCTGTGTGATGGCTACCCTCGCTGTACACGCTATTTTAGCTTAAATAAGATCCTACCAACCCACAACAGAGTTTCAGAATATTGCTGGAGAAGGAGTCCTCCTTTGTGTTAATATTCTTGGGTCTTTTTTTCTTAATTAAAATGTTGTGAATACACATTTTGTAAGAACACATGTGATTTGTTCAGAACTGAAGAAAGTTTAAAGTCTTTATTTGATTTTTTTTTTCTTTTTTTTTTTTGAAATGGCACTCACACTGCAAACTTTTCCTCTCAAACCTTAAAGGGCTACAGTTATATAGTTGTATGTATATATATAGCAAACCTTGAAGAGCTATAGTAGTACACAACTACTGTGTATTTTAGCACAATCAGGCTGCTTTTTTTTTTTTAAACAATTGCTTCCTGAAAGTGTTGCTCCAGCTGAAGAAAGAAAAGTTTCTAACAGTTGTGCAGACTGCTGACACCCACAAGGACGCATCTCACACAGTCCTTGGTTGCCTAATTGATGATATGAAGCCTTCATTCGCAAGAGAAAATTACAAAATAATGAAATGTATTAATGCACTCGACTCCGGCAGCCACGTATCCCCCAGACGAATACTTTCAAGCCAGGAGCAGGCGATTCTGACATGACAGACCTTTCCCACGAACTTCCTCAAGCTGCGCTTTTACCAAAACAAAAAATTCCCGATGGCCTGGAGATGCCAGCACAGCTCCTTTTAGTTCACGCAGCATTTGGCGCTCCGAAAAGCAGCTTTCCGAGAACTCCCCTCCTCTCTGTGGAAAGGAGTTGCCATACCTGCAAAGAGCCAGGGTTTTTTCCCAGGCCAGCTTGTTATATCTGTCTCTTGACAAACGCAGCAGACAAGGGCTGATTTGGAAGCCGCAGGTACACAAGAATAAAGCCACAGTTGAAAAATCCCTGCATAAATACATTAATTTAAATTCAGTGTATTTTGGATTAAATTAAATTAGATTAGATTAAATTAAAACTTTCAAAAAGTCAAATAACCCAGTATTCTGGATTATATTGGAAACACATCTCCTGTGGAAAAAAAAAAAAAGGTATGCATCCTGCTCCTTATTAATTTAATTAGTAATCATAGTGGTAGTTTTCTGAAAACCGTAGTAAGGTTATTTGGACTTTGTGACTAAAAAAAAAAAAAGTTGGTGATTTTTTAAGCAACACTCTAGTTTTTGCAGATACCTTTGTAATCCTACAGTCTTTGCTATTTATTATTAGGAGATTGATTTAAAAAATCTGCACTTCTGCTATGAATCTAAACGCATAGGTAACTGTATGTCTTATACTAACACAATGTACATTGCCAAAAAATTTGTGTTTAGTCTGTGTTTAAAAAAGTTAAGCATCTTCCTGGCATCTTTGCAAAAGAGCTTTGGAGCTGTCAGTTCCAAAATACTGCAAAATGTTGTAATTAGATTTAAACTGAAAGCAAATTGGAAAAGTCTGTAATAATTATGTGAGAGCTTATTCTTTAGGGGGAAAAAAAAAAAGGAAAAAAGATAAAGTGTCTTTTACATCTGTATTTCATATTGAATTTAATACAGAATTCACAGAAAAATACAGGGGTTTATGTCACAATTTGTCTTGTTGAAGTAACTCATATTTTTAAAGCGTCCATTTAGTAGCAAGTCCCCTTTTTAACAACAACAAAGCAAATACTGGACTAATTGTGATCCATAAACCAGCCTGGATTACTAAACAGAAATAATTATGAAAAACAAATAAGTAACTCAAACGTGATTCAGTATGGATATGCAATACATATCCATATGCAATACATATGCAAAGCAGAACTCTGTGCTGGGTGGGGGTCGTAGCTATTACTATTAAATTATTCAGGCAATGTAGCATGGCTTTATATACTCCAAACTATTTTAATCCGGCTGTGTAAAAAGCCTTCTGTAAAGCAAAACAGAATTTTAAAAATCATATTTACGACCATTAACATGATACCTCACACTAACGTAATTTTCATTTGCAGCTCCTTCAGCTTCAAGCGAATTTAAGCGAGATGAGCAACCGCATCTGCTTTAAAATAAATAAAAATAGCATTTCTGTGCTTTTGCTTCAAGTCAATACCGACACAGCCCTCCTGGTCCTCCCCTCCCTGGCGGGTGGGGAAGGATGCTCAATCTTGGGATGCTGTAGAAAAATGAGTCAGTGCCTTCACGCACACCCCTCCTCCACCCTCCTCTTTGCCCCCTGCTCTCTCTCTTTTTTTTTTTTTTTTAATTTTTTTTGTTTGTTTGTTTAGTTGTTTTTGTTTGGCTTTTTTTTTTTTTTGAAAGACAGCTTTCGATGGCTGAGTAAGCGGCTGGGTAGATCCCCGGCAGAGCCCCCCGGATTGCAGCCGCGGAGGGGAGACGCTCCCGAGGGCATCCCAAATGCGTCTCCCCTCCACAGAATTTTTGGGCCCCTCCCTGAGTTTTGGGGACTGGCAGAGGTGGAGGGGGGAGGCTGTACCCTCCGCCCCCTCAGACCACTCATGTTGCGCACACGGGCTGCAACGCGTGGACGTGCAGCTCTCATCCCTTTGCAGCTTAAAACGGTGCAAGGCAAAGGAGGGGATGGCAGCATTAGCTAAAAAGAATGGTTTAAAAAACCCTGCTTTTTTCCCTTTGCATGATAGAAGGTGGGTGTATTTTGCACTTTTTGTCTGGGAAGTGTTGCAAGACCAATCTGGCAATTATTCCTTTCTAAGTTGTTTGTCATAACCTGGGTTTTTCACACATGATATTGACAATTGCTTATTCATTTTTTGTAATAATGACCAGAGCCTAAGTATAATTCTTCTATACTACAAATGCTTTTCTATAAAACACATTTTATGTTGGGTTGTAAAAGCACTTTGCTCTCCAACACACATGCAATACAATGTGGAGCTTTTTTTTTTTTGAATAAAATTTATTCAAAATGGTCTCTTCAATAAAAGTATTAATTTCCATGCTAGGTTATTTTTGTAATTAAATAATGCTCATATTAACATCTTTTAATGGCAAATGTAAGTAATGTTTTACTATTACTCTAAATTTCATTTACAGACACAGCTGATGAAATAATGGAAGAAAACGAGTTTAATACAAAGTGTGAATAAAGAGCATTCAGAAAAAAATAAGAGAAAGGAGATTTTATTATTTTCATGTCTCCTGGGAGGTGGATTTTTTTTTCAGTAGTAAGTAGAAAACTGACTTTAAAAGATTTTCCTCTATATGGTTGAAAGATCTAGGCATAGTGACAATAAATAGTAATGATATTTTACATCAACTGTGGCAGAGGAAATAAAAACTTATTCAAAAGAAGAAAGAACATGTAACTGAGGCATCACTCTTCTCTCCACCTGCTCCATGAAACCCTCAGACTCTGCTCCACACCCCTTCATCCTCAAATACGTTTAGTGATTCCAAGGTTCAAATATTTGAGCAGAATGGTAAAAATGCAGGAAGGTGATAAAAATGCGGTGCTTTTAATTATTCTTTTTTGCAGTATGGTCCAAACAAGCTCCCCCGACATGTGTCCTGCCTGTGTGTCCTCATCATCGGTGGTGCTGGGGACCCTTGGGGGTGCTCAGTGCTGCAGTGCAGGGTAAAGAGCTCTAGGAGTGGGCCACAAACTTGGACTAAACTCCTGATGCATCTGATAACTTGTCTCCTTTTCAGCTTTTCCTCCTTCCATTTTGATGTCCCCCCATCCTAGGTTTCCACTCACCCACTCACTTTGTGAATCTTCTTGGAGAAGATTCTTGGAGCCTTTTCTTACCCAATGTTAGAAAAAAAAAACCCCTCAAGAGCTGGCCACAGGCAGATGCAGAGATTTGTGCATTCTCCTCTCTTCTCGCTTCACCCCTCTCCCGGGAGGCAAGCATGGTCGGAATGCTGCACTGCATCAGACGGATGGTCCTTCAAACCTGGTGTCCCATCTCTGGTGGTGCCCGGTTGAATTTACGTCCGTGCCCAGGAAGGGTCAGGTTTGGTGAGGTATGATCATACCAAGGGAGGCACATGTCCCTGTCAGCAGGATGATCGTGCACTAAAGTGTACGTGACCAAGTCTTGATATCAAAAGGGAAGAGCAGAAAAGCATTTTTCACTAGAATGTACCCAAAACCCTGAAATGATTAGAAAAACAAGCCTAAGTTTCAGTGATGTAGCAAGTCACACCTGCCACGTCTGATTCTTCTTCTTCTTACTGGAATCGAATGAGGATTTGCTTTGTGTGATAGTTTTAAATTGGCAAGTTTTATTCCTAAGTGTGAAGAGAACAACGTCAGGGTTCCTCCACCACGGTTGCATCAAACTTAGTCATCATGATGAAGATCATTTTACAAGTTAGAAAATTCAAGCTTACTGTAAGTCAAGTGGTAAGACAAATAGTTGAAAAATGCTTGTTTGAGTTAGGACTCATTTTCAGGGGCCACATGAGTACACAGATGCCCATATCCTAGTGAAATTTTACTGAGCTTTCTAAGAAAAGTAATCTTGAGCTCCTGCAGGGAGGAAGTGAGACTTCAGTGCTTTTGAGGATTGTGCTTATTCTGAGACTTCTCCAGCGCATTCTTCAGAGCGGCATAAACTCTTACACAAGGATAGATGCAAAATTAAGAGGAAAAAATTCTGAGTGACGAAGGAAACTATCTTCCATCTCCATGATGAATTACTCCTTTTAAATGGCCGTGCTATGGGTTAGGAGAGATAGTAGGGCTTTTAAAATATAATATAGTATTGACATAATGCACAGTTACTTTTGGAGTTGTGGACTTGCTGTCATTGGCTTTTTTAAAAAACAAATGAGATCAACACCTATCAAAACAGGTTTAGGTATGGTTGGCTCTGCAAAAAAACACTGAGATGGATTAGATGTCTCAAAGTTCCCCTTACCAATGTATTTTTATGACTTGGATGATATTCAGGGACTTTGTGTCACATGGAAGTCATTGCATGAATGAAGTGGCTTACTTGGGTTGATGAGAACATATTTTTGGTACAGGTTCATCATAATCATCCCACTGATTCTGGCAGTTTTTTGACAGGGATTTGGCAATATTTGACGGTACACATTATATTTGCACGTTTTCAGCAGCACATAATTACCTTCAGGGAAACGTAAAGGGATGGGAGTAGATCCTTTTACAAGATTGGAATAATTAAGGCCACCACTCTGATTTTGAACTAAATTTATGTTAATGTAGTTCCATGAATATATCTATCAAGCCTCAGGTCAAAAAGTTGGGCTTTTTTTTTTTTCTTTTCTCCTTGACTCCTATAAAAAAACCCTTCCAGAAGATGATTTCTGTGATAATCTTCAAATTTCTGATCTAAGTTTATTCATGCTTGGTTTGTATTCACTATCTTCTGTGCAAAATATTTCCTTTCGCTCATGTGGCTTATTTCACTCCTTTTTCCCCACCCTGCCCATGTATTTCCAGAGGGTAATCGTATTCTGCCAGTGGTGGTTTTGGTAGGCCAAAAGGTCCCTTTGAAGGCATTTCTTCGAGACCTTCATACACTCATCTCCCTTGGAAGCAGACTGCAAGGTATGTGAGATAAACCAGCAGAAATGATGAAGCATTTTTCACTAGAAACTAAAGCGTTTCTGTATAATACATGCATAGCAGGTCTTCTGGATGCAGTTTTTAAATTCTGTGATGGCGTAAGCCTCGGTACAACAGGCTTGACACTCCGTGATGGCTCTGCAGACAATAGAATTAGATTTCAATGTTTTATGAAATTCAGTGTCTTAAGAGTCCTCAGAAAACCATGAGGGCACCTGAACCAGAGACAAATAATACCACAGCAGGAAAGAGAAGCCACTTCTGCAAATGAATTGGCATTTCAGGTTTGGATTTAAAGACAGTAAACATGACGCTAAGGGATTTTAAGCCTTTACTTCTAAGCTGCAGTAAACCGGCAAGATGATTTTTTTTTTTTGCAATGCCACAGCAGCAAAATAATGACATCTCAAGGCCTTAACAAGCAAGAAAAGTCCCAGAACTAGGTTGACTCAGCAGTACCTGACCAGACTGCTGGATGAACTGAGGAAATATCATTGCCTTCAGGAATTAAATGTAGAGGCTCCTTTAGCTTGTGTAAAGTTCTCTGTGCCATTTGGAAAGGTATTTAGAGGAAAAGTAGGCTGGTTTTTAATTTTAATATTTTACTCATCTGTTTAAGTACATCTCTGCTTTGCTTTGTTAAATGTGAAGAGGCATCCCAAGTCAATAACATTTAAAACCAATCAAATTCCTCTATTTACTCTAATAACAACTGAAGAATGTGGATATCAATGCCTATGGTTTCATCTTTCTAGCATTAAAACAATTTCAGCAGTTATTAAAAATACGTCACTTTATATTATCTTCTAAATGCGCAACCTCTTTATTGCATCTGGGTCCAACAGGATAGATGTGGAAGTGCTATTCGGGTCCTGTTTTTCTGCAGGCTGTTCCAGTTCTGATATCTGAACAGAGTATTTCTCCAAGTACAGAACAAACAACATCGAGATTCACAGAGGGCTTTTTGCGTGCGTATGGCTACTTTCTGCAACCGTCTTTATTCTGTTACGACTGAAGTGAGTGCCTACGGGAAACAGCTGCAGTTTGCTCACCATCCCCACCTTCAGAAGCAGAACCTCATGCCTCACCTCAACAGGAGTCTTTCCGAAAATCCTCCTCTCCTTGCAGCAGCCCTGGCTCCATGCCCCCACTATCGCCCAATATCTTCTTCTTTGTGTGTTCCCATGATGGATGCTGCCAAGATCTCTGCCCCTGTAGTGTGGATGATATTTGTTGTCCCTGGGTGCCTCAGAAGAAACAGAGAGATATATCCTTACAGCCAAAAATCTAGCCAAAAATCTTTTGCCGCCCCCCGCCCTGTGTGAGCTCCGTTGGCTCTTTCTGCTTTTCAGCCGCCGCTGCATAGTTGGCGGGGGACAATACTCAATATGCCTTTGTCACTGCTGCCACCGCCAGATTGAGAGGAGAAAGGATTAAGGCTGGAAAGAAAAATGGATTAAGACAAGCCCTTATGAGGCCCCGAGGAATATCAAAGTGGTGGGGAAGAAGAGCGGGGACCAGTGCTACTGTGGTGTCAACAACTGTGATTTTTTCTCAGCTTTGAGTATTCCTGGCCCTTGTTCTTGCTGTGCGAAGGACATCAGTGAGATGTCTTCCCTTCTGACATTGCTCTCTCTCTACTCTGAGGCTGACCTCTTCTCCTTCCAGCCATATCTTCTCCCTGGCCAGACACTTCTATTTCTCCTCTCTTATCTGCTCAGAGATTTCTAATATGTAAAAGCTCTTTGCCACCTCTGACTTCTTGCTTAAAATCTCATCCCAACCCCTGTGTCTCTCTTATTTTGCTTGGGGTTTTATTAACTCCCTGCAAGTAGGATTGACCATCTGAAAGGAACTCTCTGTCTCTCGTCTCCCTCTGTTTTACTGCCCTTTCCCTTTCTGATTTCACCCCCTGCTGATTTCCAGAGTCCTCTCTGGTTCAGGTTCCTTGACTCATCCACTTGGCCCACCCACTCCTGTCGTGTTTTTTTTTCCCCCTGTTTCCTCTTAAAACCTTCTCCATCTCACACTGATCCCTTTTCTGGGGTCCCTGTGGGTCCCTCTCCGCTCTGCCTGTGGCATTCAGGCAGGCTGCTGTCCCACATCTCCCAAACGGTGACCAGAGCTCATTTCTGCCCCGCTCAGACTGTCACCCTCCCTTGTTTTGTCTCCAGCATCCTTGATCCCATTGCTCAATCTCAACACCCCAAATTCTTCCTTCTTTCCTGACCACTTCTTTCGTACCCTCTGGTCTGAATTTTAAATATTTCCTCCCTAAGAAAACTGTCGTATGGCTTTCTGCTCCCCCCCTTCCTCTTATGAAGAACGGACTTTATTTTGTTTAGTTTTATAGGTTTGAAGCAAAATGTGAAGTGTGGGAAGGTGGCACTGACTTGGCCACTCTGGCCACATTTCTGCCCATTAACCCTCTCTTTGTTAATGTAACTTTTCAGGAGATGTCCACCACTATAATTTTTAATACTTTCTGTCATTTATGCCTTGAACTTGGCTGCAGAAAGATGTGTAAGAATGGATATTTCTGCTTTTTACTGTAACTAAGGAAAAGACTCTGAGCCCAACACCTCTCTATCTCTTTCCACAGTATTTGTTGGTCAAATAGGAGATTTTAGCTTTTCATACAAACCCTGCTTTTCTACATTTGCAAGTGCTCTTCAGAGGTATCACATAACGACTTTCCAATTGCCTTCAAGTGCACACAAAGGTATGGCATGAGGTGGAGGTTTCCAACACAGTCTTTGTGGCTGGTACGTGTTTTCTGCTGATTTAAATGAAATTTGTCCAAAGTACTTTTGAAACTCTGAACATCTGAGCGCCGAGATTTTCTGCTGCAGATGTCGGGCAGGGAGAGTTCAGAAGCCAAAAGGTAATGCTCATTTATAATTCTGCGTTTGCTGCTCTTACACCTCAGAGTAGGTTACTAGCTCAGAAAAAGTGATTTCTAAAGTTCAAAGCCCAAAAATAACCAGCCTGTTAAACCAAAATGTATTGGGAAATTGCTTTTGGAAAATTGTTGTATCTCAGTTTTCATCTTTAATCTTTACGAAACCTGGATGCGTATATCTGAGGGATGTGTTATGTGAACCATGTTCCTTTCTGAGGAGAGCATGGTTGTATCCCTGCCTATATATATGAACCCTGGGTCTCAATAAAATACGTAGTTTTGAGGGCACAACCCATGCCTCATTTTTAAGAAAAATGTGGCCATTATTGTCCTACAGAAATTCAGATTGCCATGAATCCTGCCTGGGATGTAGCACACCCCTGAAAGAGCTCTGGGCTGCTCCTCCGACAAGTCCTCAGGCAGCCTGAGGGTGTTTTCCACCAGCAAGCAATCCCTGCCCTTTCTCCATTTCGTGATGGGACAGTGGTACGGCAGCTTCCTTTCCCACCCTTTTAAAATACATCGTTCACCATTAGTAAATCATACTGTCTTATATCAAGCCCTGCAATGCCTAGCAGAAAAGAGAGTCCTTAGGGGTGTGGAGACTTAGATTTTTACCAGCTGCTTTGGGTGCTGTTACCTGTTTACCTTGAGCACCACAAGCAGAGACCCACCAGAGGATTTGGGTAGATCAGCCCATCTGGAGACCCTTCTGCCCACTACCTTTACTATACGCTACGTGCTAAACCTCCTGCAGATCCAACCCTGAAGCTGAGGAGCACCATGAGGTCAGTCAAGTGACTCAGGCTTTCTGTCTTGCTCCATCTTCAGTCCTGAAGATGTTTTCCTTCACCTACAGTAACTGGGAAGAGGTCCAGAGATAAGATTGACAAATAATGAAACTAGAGAGGATGGCAGAACAGCCTCTTTCCTGCTTGTGGTTTTTTATGTTGTGATGTTGTGTTTATTTTTTCTCATTTATTTTTTCCTGAGGTGGGATGGGAGGGGGAAACATCGCTGGGTATAATTAGAATAGGAACCTAATCCTTGGGTTTGACCTGTGCAGCTGAATTCATTCTCAGTTTAAACTGCTGGAGCTGTGCTTTCACTGTTCATGCCATGAGGAGAGCTCTTCACATAGATTATGGCTTTGTAGTCACTATCTTCTATTGCTTTTGAAAAACTTAATAAACTCACCACAGGAGAGCTGCACTGTCTATTTTTACATATATTTTTTCCCTACATTTTCTAGTTGGTTTTTTTTTTAAGTCTGTTTCGCAGGATCTGGTATTACTGCAATGCTGGCGCGGTTGTGATGCTAACATATGCCCCTTAAATGGAGAAACAATGTGTGCAATCCTGACAGCAAAGGGATTGGAAATCTTCAGGAACTGATGAATAGCGTTATGAAACCATCTTTCCAGCTGAAATGAAAGAGCAAATTCTGCATGCACACCTTGTGTAGTCAGATGGATGCGGACAAGTATTTAGGCTCTTCTGTCTAGGGCACTCACACTGAGTGAGTGTGACACTTTCCAATAATCGAAATGCCATAATTGTTTGCTCCAGAAAGGCTGCATTTGGGTGGCTTAGGAGCAGGGACGGCTCGTATGTCATTGCTAGGTGAGCTCATAGCTGACTTTTGCAGGGAGAAAGCTGAGAGTTTAGAACTGCAAGGGTAACTCAATCACATTTCTAAACTGGAAATCTCCATTTTCAACCTGCTGTGGTCTGGGTGAGGTGCTGTGTTTGTTTGCTCCTTGTAGACCTGAAGCCAAAAGATGAAGCACGTTCTTTTTCATGCATTACTGGCCAATATTTTAGATTTCTGTGTTGAAAAGGCTAATCTGGCCACTGCTCTCACGGCTATCGGTAGCTTCTGACAGGAGGACAAATATGGTTCTGCTGTGTCTGGAAGGGGACCTCTGCTGTCACATGCAGGTGGGCGGCGGGCGGCGTGGGGCTGGGTAAGGTAGGAGGGGAGGATGGAGCCCCTCTTGATGCACAAATCTGTCTGTTCCCTCTGGCCTCTGCTCTCCGATGGTGCTCAGAAGCTCCTTCAGCAGTGATGTTGCCGTAGGTCCGTTCTGCCTGCAACACATATGTTTCCCAGACAGGGAACAGGTCTTGTGCAACTTCTCCTGGGAGTGTGATGGAGAGTTGTCTGGAATGGAAAACTTACCTTTCTCAGCTTGGTATAATTGGCTTTAGGGCTAGCTGTGTTAATGTCACTTTCACAATGACAATAGGACCACTTGCAGATTAAGGCAGGAGAAGAAAATGTCGTTTTATAATCCTCTCGCTGCACATCCATACTGTGACATCTCCTAATTTTAGCTTAGTGTTAATTGGCTTTGGAGATGACAGAGTTAAAGAGTAAATTGCAATTATGGCAGGATAGCTGGAATTAATTTTGTACCTCTGTCATTAAACACAACATTCAGGCATGTCCTCGTCCGGACTTTTGTACGAGGAAGACGAGGGTCGGTGCTGGGCATGGGTGCGGAGGGACATCGGACCAGGCTTGCTCTTGCAAGTTCCTGCATCGCAGGAGAAAAGTGCTTCCCCCGTAAACTATCAGTGGTAAAATACTTATTTGTTATGTGAAGGAGGATGAGAGGGCAGGTGGGTTAAGCGTATAGCATGAAGGGGATGACTTCCTGGCGTAGTTAGCGTAAGTGTTTTGTTCTTTGATGTACCAGAAGAAAATTGTGATCCACTGCCTCTGACAACAGCAAAACAAAAACTGTCCTGTGGAGTGCACCTCAGAAACATTTCCCCAGCACCAGACAGGCTTTGATTAATCTTCAAATCATTCAAACCCTTCACCTTACACCTACGATTTCTCTGAAGAAGAACATGAAGTACTGCAGCTTGGCTACAAACATAGCAAATGTTTTGCAGATGCCAAAGATTAAACTGACTCATACGGTTGCTTCACAGACCATGGATATTTAAGGAAATAAAAGGCAGAAAATGAATAGTCAACACAGTGCAAGAAAATTAAATCCTTTTACTTCAGCTGCCTTGAATAACAACTTCCTTGCAAAGAACAAGTCAAGCATTTTGCAGACAGGGAACATAATAGATGAGTATAAAGGGAGTTAAAAAGAAATCTTTTTACTTTTAAAGTTATCAGATTTGGATCTGGAAGCCATAGAGAGTTGAAAAATGTGCATCCCATGGTATCATTTTTATATATGCTTTTCTCAGATCAGAAAGACACTTTTAAACCATTAAAAAAAAAAAAAAAAGTCCCAGAAATCAAGCAACACAAATTCCATTTTCTGTTAAAACTTGGGGTTGTAATTCTACTATCTTATTAAAAATATTGCAATATTAAAAATGTTGCAAGATAATTTGAGTTCTTAATAAAAGTATTTTAAAATTAAAAAATAATTTGGTTTTCTGTACTCCAGGCTATAATTTGATGTTTCATATTCTAGAAAATGTTTTCCATTTACCTTTTATTTGATGAATAGAAAGATTAAGCCAGTGCTGGAGAAAATACAGTAAGTAATACATCAAGGGATTAAAAATAGATGTTTTAATTGTCTGTCTATTTTTGGGTAGTGCCCCAGAATTAGGTGACATAAATTTTCTTAACTGCCAATACTGGTATCCTTCCTCAAGGTAGGGAATGTTTATAGCAATGCTATTCCAAGGAAAGATGTGGAAGAGGAATGCGACTCTAATTCATCTTTACTACGAAAAAACCCCATTTTTTATTTGTCTTGGGGTGACTACAAATAGGAGATGCCCCTCTACCATGGGGAAGTCACAGGCCTATACCTGGCTGCCTTCTTACCCCATGGTTTAAGGTAGTGTATAGCTTTCCCATGTGTCCTGCATCAATATTGCTTCAAGGTGAGATTTGGAACTGATCCTTCAAGTCTTGCTGCCTGCACCTACCTATTTAAGCAGGCTTTTCTCCCTCGGTGCTGGAGTTGGTGGGCATCTGACATGCACAAGAGAAAAAAGACAAGAAAACATTGTCTAATATGAATGGGTACAGCCAATATTGCAAAACACAGTGTCATGTGAGCTGAGAAATAAAATGCAAAGTAAACTTAACCCAAATGAAGCCCATGTATGAGGATTTATTTTTGGTTTTGTTTTCCAATTTATTTTCACCGTTGTCTAATGATGCTTATTTGGGTTCATTCTTCTGGAGGTGGAGTATGATGGTGATGATTAGCCACACAGAAAAAAAAAATAGTAATGCCTACTTTTGCAGTGCTTTCTTATCCATGTAGTTCAAAGAACTTGTCAAGCATGTATATATCTTTGTACCCACTTTACAGGTGATAATAGTGAAGAGTTGTAACTGTTGACTCAAGTCATCTTGATTTCATTTGCGTAGCAACATTGATTTTCTTTAGTTGAGGACCTGCCATTAGTATTTAAAGGTTGGCTGGAAACCGTAATTTGCAAAGTTGCATGGGAGAAAGAAAGAGTTGGTGGGAGGGGAGGTAAATGCAGAGGACTGTAGTAAGTCTGATCAGCTCTGCAAAACGTGAGCTAGGAGGAAAGGCAGAAGGAAACGAGGATTAGCTTCATTCAATGAAGAGGTGACTAAGAGGAAGCTGATAATATTCTTTAAACATGCCAAAAAGCTTGGGAAAAAAAGAGAGGAATAAACTCTCTTTTTTGTCTGCTGTAAATTAAAAATGAATTAGGAGTTCACATTACAAAAACCACAACTGAGGCTAAACCAGCAAAACATAACGGACAATAAGAGAGTTAAGCACTAGAATCTGAGTTTTGTCCTGGGAAGTGCTAAAATACTGACCATGAGTCATTTTTAAGAGCGAGCTGGGAAAACTTGCATCAGGAAAGGTATAGATGAGTCAGCTCTGTCTTTAGACAGCACCATGGATCAGAGAGTATCCTCACACGACTCTTAAACTTTTAAAACTATGAAGAATCCATCCTGTATGTAAATTCAGATCTGCTTTAGGAATCCAACAAATTTTTGACAATTCAGATAATATGTGTGTAGTTTTACAGAAATTGAAGATGTACTGATTCAGTCAATGAAACAAAAATCCTGATCACTTTGAAATTCACCCTCTAATTATAAAATGTACTTTTACCCCTAGGTTGTGGTGGGATTTTGCAAAACTTTCAGGGCTTGCCCTTGTAATTTATGTTGTCATCAGAATCCATTCACAAAAATGCAACCTTTATTCATATTTATTTTTACAGAATACAAAATCTGCTGACAAAGATGGATGTAAAAAACATCAACAATACAACGAGCCCTTCCTGTAGCTCAGCCATCGTGGTCGAAGCTGCCCTGCTAAATTGATGATGAGATGTCGGGGCTGTGGTTAACTGTAGCATAGCGTTACTGCCAGCAGACTGCTTTTTCCTCCATTGTTGCCCAACACAAAAGTGTTGGTGGGGCTGCTGAAGGACAACTTTAGACAGAAAGGTGAAAAGAGCATGTGCTTTCTACGGTAGCCTGTTTATTTTGGGAGACATTGCAGTTGACTGAAACAAATGTGCTCCTAGCATAGAAACACAGTTGTGCCTTTTTTTAAGTAAGAGTTGGGAAGGGGGACATTGAGTCCTCCCTTCTCTGATCCTGAGAGAATTGCAGCCAAGCGATGTCCAGTCCACGTTTTTCTGAGAAGTGGTGCATCTGTAACATTAAAAATGCTATCTGTTTTGCACGGTGGTGGAGTCCATGCCACAACCTGACCTGGTGGTGCAAAACAGCTCTCCTTCACAACCCGCCAAGACCCCTTTCACTGTCCCCGTGGGGAAGGCTGGCAGGTACCTCTGTCTTCCCACTGTGCAGACATCGTATTTTCTCCTGCACCAAGCGATTGTTTTAGGACAAGAGGAGCACAGTGCATAGTCTCGAGGAAGCTCATCTTATCGTCTTGAGCCGCGCATCTGAGGAAAGGCTGCCTTTTTGAGGGAGTTCCCTCACTCTTCCCCCTCCCCACCCCTGTTTCTCACTGAAGGTCCATTATTAATCCTATAGAAAGGGTTATTCATGCCCAAGCAACATCAATCATCCAGCGTGCACAATGCCTGACTGTAAATTATGACATTATCTATGAACAACAGAATGATGATAATAACAAGAATGATAATAAAGCTCAAGGCACAACACCAGTAAGATGAGAGCCTCCACTAGACCTGTCAGATTTGTCTCCATCATGAAAGGGTGGCTTATTTCCCCCCTTACTTCGAGGCCCATACATCACTGGGGCTGTCAGGAGTTTCTGTAGGACCAGCTGATGTGGCTGAGAGCAGCAGCTGCCCGGTGGCTTTGGGATGCGGGGCTGGGGCAGGAGTTGCTGGGGTGCAGGAGCTTCAAGCATCCTTCTGCAGATGGGCACCCCGGCGAGCCGTTCTGCCGCTGCCCTCTGTAAGTCACCACCAGAAGTAAACCGCTGTCACCGAGATGAAAGGCTCCTTTCCTCTGATCTCTCCACTACGAAATTACTTCAGTGCCACACTGTATTTTATGTCAATACCTGTTTTATTTTTCAAAATTGAAAAAGATATAAGTACATTGTTCCCGGAATTCCTGATGCTGGGGGTAACCTAGCAACTCCCGATGCTGCGCAGCACACACCAGCGCCCTATCCTGCTAACAAACGAGCGGTGCAGCATTCCACTTGCAGATGATTTAGCTAACTCATGGTTCCTGTCTCCCTTTAATTTCAGTAATGATAAACCTCCTTCCCTCCCCACGCCCTCGCTGTATTCTCCTCCTCAACATATCCATGGGGAAAAGAAAAACAAAGTGGTCACTGATGGTTTTATTCTCTTTCTTTTGGGCAGCCCTAATTGTCCAAGGGCTGTCAGCGTTCACCGGAGCTGAATAACTGAAGCTATTTGCATGGGATTTGTAGCCTATAGCACCCTGCAAAATTATAATCACTGCAAACACGAGAATATATTCAGAAGCACATTTTCACATCATCCAAGATTTTCAAGTTCAAAATGTACCTGTGGAAACAGCCTGTCGGAAAAACCCTTTCATGCAGGGATTGCTCTGAAGGGTCGGATGGTAGAATCACAGCGGTGCAAGTCCAGGTCACCCCCCCGGCAGGCAAGGCAGCCTCTCTGTGCTCCCGCCGAGCCGCAGCCCTGCTGCAGGGGTGCAGGGCATGCAATGGCAGGGGCCAGCAGCGCTGGGGAGGGCAAGGGTGACCCTGGTGAGGACTGGGGAGGAAGGGGGCTGGACTTCATAGCATCATTAAGGTTGGAAAAGACTTCTAAGATCATCGAGTCCAACCATCAACCCAAACCCCCCCCATGCCCACTAAACCATGTCCCTAAGCGCCTCGTCTAGAGACGTGTAGATGAGGTGCTTAGGGACATGGTTTAGTGGGCATGGGGGTGTTGGGTTGACGGTTGGACTCGATGATCTTAGAGATCTCTTCCAATCTTAATGATTCTATGATTCTATGTTTCTATCTACTCATCTTTTAAATACCTCCAGGGATGGGGACTCCACCACTGCCCTGGACAGCGTCTTCCAAGGCCTGACCACTCTTTCAGTAAAGAATTTTTTTCCTAATGTCTCCCTTGGCACAACTTGAGGCCATTTCCTCTCATCCTATCGCTTGTTACTTGGCAGAAGAGACCGACCCCCACCTTGCTACAACCTCCTTTCAGGTAGTTGTAGAGCGCGATGAGGTGAGATGTGAAAACCCACCAATGATCAGCTCCTCCACTCATCTTCCATGACTCATTATGATTCAGGGTATCCTTCAGTTTTCCACTGCTGAGAGCCTTTCTCGAGGGGTGTGAGATATCCCAGAAGTCTCTCTCCTGCCTTGCCCAAGACTGTACAGGTGTCATTTTGGTGCCTTGAACACCGGAGGGGCTGGCATGTGGGTCACCAGAGGTGTGCCCAGGGGTGGGTACATGCACAAATCTCTGGGAAGGGGGCAAGGGGCGTTTTACACGCACACATCCCAGGGCTCTTCTGGTGGCATAAGATACTGAGACATTTCTCTAAGCCTACGGCTATCCAAGCAGGGCTGAAAGAAGGCTTACAAATGCTTTAAATTAAAATACCTGACAAACCAGGGTATTGTGAACGCTTTTGGTGAGGCTATGTTGGCTGGAGCCCAGAGTATTAGGGAAGATCTGGTATCTCCATGTTATCCAAGGAGTCTTACACAGGGGTATCAGCTGAGAAGTTTATGAAGCATGGTAAAGTGATCCTGTCAGAAGGGATGGCTAAAATATTTTATTCTGGTTTTGTATTTAACAAACATACACGTGGCTCTTTCTTTCTTACTTTTTTTGATTCAGTGGCATTGAGTATTTTTTTTAATTGCATTTGAACTCTTTTCCTTAATTATAAAGTAAAATTAACTATTTTCCCCAAGTTTGTTTTATATTGCTTTTTCTTTTTTTAACCCAGCCCAAGGAAAAGAGAGAAAAACAAAACACAGAAAATAAAATTTGAGATAAAAAAGCTGCCACACTCAGGTCATTGTTTTGTGAAACATCAGAAGTTTCAGTGAATTACTCCAACACTTTCAGAGCTGGAAACAAACCTTTGAATACCCATGCTGTGTTTATTTGTATTAAAAAAGAAATTGGATGTGGTTTGAGAAGAGAGAATTTCATTGTTGATATGTCTTTCTAGATGTTAATATTCTACAAGAAAAGAAAACGTTTTCCTCTCTGGTAGCATTTGTTGCCAATGCCATTCCCACAAATCTCTCCTTTCAGGTTCACAACAGTATTGTAATATTATATTCACTCTCTTAGCTGTACAGAATTGATCTAAGTTTACTAGTATGGAGGTAAAACATAGCTGACCCAGATTCCTTATTTACTTTGTTCTAGCAGCATGAAAAGGACCTTAAATTCTGAATAAAGAAATTACATTTGCATCCTTTTTACACGGGCAAAAATGGGTAAAACTTCATTTGAAAGAATCAGTATAAATAGCTCTTTATTTTCCCCATCTCATGCTCACTATTTAAAATCACAAGTTTTATACATTTTTTTCTAAAAGCCCATGCACATTTGGATAATAAAAGTTCAGTAAATAAGTATCTCCCAGCTTGATTTCTCAGTGACTGTGATTTGTGCTGAATAACAAATGACCTGTTTCATTAAGCCTGTTGCCACTGACCGACTGACAAGATGGTAAATATTATTGCTAATGCAGCATACCATGGTGGTACTGGGAGGGCAACAATGCTGAAAAGCATGAATACAATGTACAGTCTGTCTGGTGAATGGACAAAGGGTAATCTTAGTCCTGAAATTAACCGCATTTGAAAAAAAGGAAGGGGAAAAAAAAAGAAAAACAAGAACACGTTCGGCTTTGCAAGATCCCGAGTATTTTAGGAGGTGGGGGTTCCCATGCTGATCCTTTCAGGCAAGTTTGAAATCTAAAGTGGTGCATGATAAGAAAAGAAGCATTTGTGTTTCTGTATCAAAGTACCACAAAAGTACAAATGGGAGCAAAGCTGCGACCACCCACGGGAAGAGGGTCCTGGTTAGAGCGGCTGCAGCTGACCTGCGCACCAGAGAGAGGGGGGCTGTTGCTGAGGCGATGGGCGAGGGCTGAGCTGGGTGACCACATTCCCCCTTCTCAAGAACCCTTCAGGGTACAAGCTCATAAAACATGAATTTATTTTTCTTTCCTCTTCTTTATTTTCTTTCTCTTTTTCTTTCCCTCTTTATGTCTTTCTCTCTTTCTTTTTCTTTGTCTCTTTCTTTCATTTTTTCTTCTTTCTTTCTTTCTCTATTTTTCTTTTTTCTTTCTTTTTCTTTCTTTCTATCTTTCTTTCATTCTTTTTTCTTCTTTCTGTCTTTATTTTTTCTTTTCTTTTTCTTTCTCTCCTTCTTTCTTCTTTCTTTCTTACTTTCTTTCTTACTTTGTTGCTCCCTCTCCCTCTCTCCCTCTCTCCCTCTTTTCCTCTTTGTCCTTTCCTTCCTTCCTTCCTTCCTTCCTTCCTTCCTTCCTTCCTTCCTTCCTTCCTTCCTTCCTTCCTTCCTCCCTCATCTTTTCTGGAAAGGAAAAACTTAATCAAATTCTTTTTATTATATGATATTTGATCTGACAGCAATAGAAGGGCAGCGATGGCAGGGGAATGAGGCTGGGTACAGACCTCCACCAGCATAGGCCTGCTTTACGATGTTGTTCTATCAAACACCTATTATTTCAATTATGTTCTAACATTGCAAAGTCTCTTTGGGAGGATGGTAATGTCAAAACCTAGCCAGAGCAACATGGAATCATCTGGGAAGTAGGTCTAAAACATGAGCTAAGCTTTACCTGAGACAGCAAGTTGGGAGTCAGTCAAAACATCAGCAGTTTTGGTTATGGTCTCAAGCATGGCAAATCAGACATGCTGCGGCCAGCATGTAATTGGTGATGCTTTCAGTGCTGCCATCAGTACATCAGTACCCGGTGAGGCTGTGCACGCTACCAGCCCTCTGATTGCCGAGGCTGGTCTGGCACTGGTCCAGCTGGCTCTTCAGAAGGCTTTGTAGCAGCTAACAAACAGCCCAAGTTCAGACGTGCCCCATCCCCACGTTCTGCTGCTGAAACACTCCGGGATGCCTCTGCTGCCCGGCCTCCCAGGGATGCGCAGAGCAAGCGGCGGGGAGGGAGCCCAGGACCGGGGTGCAAAGGCCCTACGGGGGACTGCAACGTGGGATCCCTTCCCCAGAGAGGCCCCTGGAGTATGGAAGTACTTGACATCTTCATGAAAGGAAAAAAAACCCACCTGTATGAAGTAAAAGCAAGCGAAAGAAAAAAACACAACAGCAAAAAAATATATTGGGCTCCATTTGATCCGAAACAAAGCATTTTCTCCCAGTTGAGCATTTTGTTAGAATCACAACTCCACAGCTAGGGAAGTCTGTAGAGAGAAACTCTCAGACAAACAACGCTTGCCAGCTTTACGTTTCTTGGAAACAAGGATCCACAAGTTTTCAGACGTGTTTGTAAAACTTTTGGAGCCAGCCTTGTTTCCCCTTTGCCCTTCACGCTTCAAAGTACATCCAGAGCCCACTTGATAGTCCAGGTCATGGTGACCCCACAACATCGGATAAGGGATACTGGCTGGGGGACGGCCCATGGGAAGAATGAGTGAAACCACAGATTTCACAATCAACTCTAGCTACGAAGGAGCAGGGTACAATTCAGATCCTTTGGTTGAAGCAGAATTAAGCTTGCAGCTGGGGGGACGGGGCTGCCAGCACCTCAGGATACACGGAGAGGAGTCTACAGCCGAGCAGGGCAAAATATTGTGATTTTGGTTCACTTGCACACCAAAATACGATCAGGGAGAAAAATTGTGGGAGAAGAAGGAGGAGCCTTTTCAGATGTTTGGCAACACATAAAAGGCACGAAAACCTTCTTTGGGCAGCCCTCTGTACATAATTCAATCTGAACACTAATTTTCCTTCATGTTGTGCTATGCTATTCATGTTAGTTCGTTAATGAAAATTGTCATTTCTAAGTGGAGGGTGAAAAGTTTCATTTTTGAATTATAGAAATGAAGTATTTTTATGGAATTAAGGTATTCTTCCTTTTCTCATGTCTTGGCTGTAGCTATTTTCAATCTGCCATTGCGGTTATTGTTGAATCCACACTAATCCGTTTTTGTTTGGTTTTTTTGTTTTGTTTTGTTTTGTTTTTTTACTTTTTTCTATCATACTCTACATCAGAAAATTATAACAAGCTCATGGAGAGATGCCCAGAAGGACTGTGCAGGTTATGGTGGAGGAAAGCTGCATGTGGATTGAGCCGCTCTACTGCAGTAAATAGTACTGTGGATTTCAAGGCAAGTGAACTCTGACAGCTAAGGAAAAAACGCTACTGCTAAAGCAGGCATTCAAGGCAGGCACGTGAATGAGTTATGACTCGAAGAAAGTTAGCTGCAGTGAGCTGGGTATGCGCATGGCCAGCAGACAGTGCCTAAGCATCGCTGGCTGATGTGCCAAAATGCAGGATAAACTGTGACTGCTGTGTTGGATGGGGGAGCGATGCCCCTGCAAGGAGACCTGCAAAGACCTTGCTGCACAGACCTCCTTCTCCCAACGAGCTGCTTCTCAGGGAGAGGATTTCCATTGCTAGAGACAAATCACTCCCAACGCTTGCACAAAACATTCCATTTCTTTCCTCTCATTACCACTGAATATCTATTTCCCTGTGGTTTGTAAAAGGCTTTGTAAGTAATCCTCCAGCATTTTATTTCTCATCAAACATTACTTTAGGAAGAGAGGAAACATTCCTTGAAAAGGCAAATTTCAAAGCAGGGCCTGATGTTACTTTCAACTTTTTTTTTTTTGACCACTCAGCAAAATACAATAAAAACGATCTCAGGCAGAGAAGCTGTTAGGACCTATTTTCAAAACCTGTGGTAGGAAAAGACTGCTGAGCGCATGACAGGTAGGCATATCTTTTTTCAAACTATTAATGTGTTTGAGATGAGGACGATAACCTGCTCTGTGTTTCGGTGCCCCCAAATTTGCATAGCGAGCTCTCTGATGCTGGCTAATGAGCCATCGCAGGGCTGACACTGGTTATGCTACACACCACGATTTTTACAGTAAAAAGCAAGGAGAGATATAAGGACTTTCTCCTCCAAAAGGAGTGCTTTTCCTCCTGCTAGGCTCAGATACTAGTCATGGTGACCAAATTATTCATAACCCCCGGTCTCAATTACTGTAGTGCATTGTACGTGGGCATGAAACCTCTACCATTAAGAAAGCCACGGCCAGCCCAGCAGCAGGTTACTCAGCGGCAGGAGTGGCGGTGATCCCATTACCCATTGCCACATCCTCATTCCCAGGTCAAACCCAAGGTTTTCCCCTTTCCTTTTCCACGGGGAGGGCTTGAGCAGTGCCTGCCGCCCAGTCACCACCCCCTCCATTGCAGCTTTGCTCTGCTGGGACAGTGCAGGCACGAGCCCCATCTTCAAGAAAGGAGAGTATGGCTCAGACAGCTACACTCTTCGCTGGGTAAGAAACTGGCTGGATGGCCGAGCCCAGAGAGTTGTGGTCAACGGAGCTAAATCCAGTTGGCAGCCAGTCACACGCGGTGTTCCCCAGGGCTCAGTTTTGGGGCCAGTGTTGTTCAATATCTTCATCAATGATCTGGTCGAGGGGATCGAGTGCTCCCTCAGTCAGTTTGCAGACGACACCAAGCTGGGCGGGAGTGTTGATCTGCTGGAGGGCAGGAAGGCTCTGCAGAGGGACCTGGACAGGCTGGATAGTTGGGCCGAGGCCAATGGATGAGGTTCAACAAGGCCAAGTGCCGGGTCCTGCACTTGGNGTTGACGATGATCTTAGTTGACTTGATGATCTTAGAGGTCTTTTCCAACCTTAATGATTCTGTGATTCTATGATTCTATGATCTCTATATGTGTGGTTTACAATTTTTCAAATGCGAACCCAATCTGACAGCATAAAATCGTGGTGGGAGGTGGGAAACACAGACTCCCTTCAACTGGAAAAAAATAATACATTTGGCTTTTTAACAAATCCAGTATTTTTTGCCTACACAAGCACTTGGTGGTATGCTACATGGGAAATAACATATGATGCAGTTTCCTCTGCAATTTGGTCTTTCTGCTCACCAGAAAGAGAGGTCTTGAAAAACTCCCAAGCCATTCAGCACGCCTGCAAACTGCATGAATATCTTTTCTCTGTGTTTGAAACTATGGCAAATACCCATGTTTACTGAAAAGTTTATACCCAAGAAGTTTTGCAGGTGGATGTGCTAGACACGTGAATCTTGGGAATTAAAATAATGGGTCTGTTATTCGGTACTCACAGCTGTAGTTTTCTTATCTTTCATGCCATTTTACAATGAGAAGCAGAATTGACTGGGTACCAGACTTTACGACAAGCTCACACCAGAATATTACTAGTTGTTGTAGCTGATGTTGGCATACAAGTCTGAGGGAACACTAAGAAAAAGCATAATTTTTAAAATTGTGGCTTAACTAAAATGGAATAGTTCTCCTAAAGGAGAAAACATAAGCAAAAAAAGAAATAGTGTTGTAGCTCTTTGTATCAATTCCAAAATGATTAATGCTGTCACTCTGAAAGACATACAATACTCTCATAATTTCTGTGTATGTTTTAGAAGGACATCTAATAGAAAACACATGCGCAATGAAGATCTCAAAAACTTAGTAGGGAATTATACCATAACAGTTGCAACACAATTCCAGTTAATTATATTGGTATATTACCATTTTAGAACATGTGATGCATAGTTTTCTGTACAACTTTCCCTAAGAAATACAAAGCATTTCTTCGCCTACCAGCATATATCTTCTGAATTATCTCCACACAATAGGTACGAAAGACGAGTATTAACACCCTACCGAGGTTTCTGGATTACTGCATACCATTTAAAATTCATTCCCTTCACCTTTTCTTTTCTTGTCTCTTTCTATCCTCTCCATTCAGCCATGGTGCCTACTAAGAGGAAAGCCACCTGTTCCCTAAATTAAAGAGGAGCATGGCAACAAGTATGGGTAAATTTAGTGGTTATAACACCAATATAGTATCACTGCACACCTGTCTATCTTGATGTAGGCTCTGGACGACATCCTTTTCATAAGCAGTTAACCTCTGTGCAATCCAAACAGTGCCATGTGGATTCCTGTGTATTACTTGGAAACAAATAAGACACGGAGTAGACAGGGCTGCAGAACAGTGTCCTTCCCCAGTAATACACTTAAGATTTCATAGTGAGGCTGCAGGATTTGAGCCTGCAAGTGGTGAGATGTGACAGATTCACTTCAAAGCCATGCATATTTACAAGGGCTTTTTAGATCAAGTTTTAGCACCCAATTTTCTAGGAAGTAATCCCAAAATAACTCTTTCCTTTTCACTTTCTTCAATTTAATTTCCTTCCTACTCACCTGTCTCTACTTGTTTCTTCATTTCCTAAAAATATCCAGAATTTTAATAATTTGGTCTGGCTTTCTGCTTTGAGTATAACTTCTATTCTTTCATGAATTTTTTTCTGAACATTCTTCTCCTTCTGCTTTCTTTCCTTTCAGTGATTTCTCATGGTCTGGTATTTCCCTATGTGCACCTCTACTTACTCCTATATCACCTAGTTCCTCTCAGGTTCTTTCTGAGTTTTT
>VZTQ01004734.1:0-16717 GCA_013400755.1 Pelecanoides urinatrix
CCCCACACCACGGCGGGTGGGTGTGCCCTGAAGGCAGCGGCAGCCTGTGGAGAGCCTGTGCAGCAGCAGGCTCCTGGCGGGAGCTGCGGTCCATGGAGAGGAGCCGCACAGTTTGATGCTACACTACTTTTTTTTCCTTCTTTCTTTCTAAATAAGAAACAAGGTATCTCTCTCTCTCTCTGCATACACCTACATAATTTACTTATAAAAGTTCCGGGCAGAAAATGGTAAATGCACAGCCCACACCAGCTTTCAAAATCGTACCTATATCCAGGTGTATTCTCTAGATGCATCTTCCTCTTCTCTCTGATAAACCAGTCACACTTAGCTGCTTTATTAGCAGCCTCCACAGACATGACAGAGACTGTAAGAACAGTGCAGATTGAGTTGCCTAAAGGGCTTATTTCGAAACTTTTACCAAACATTTATCAAAGAATAACAAAACCATATTATTACAGAACAGTTCTTCCCTTCCTCTAGCCCTATTTTGCTGTTTTTAACCAGTTCTATTGAGCTCTATGAGATACCTACTAAACTATCAAAGCTTGTTTCTCCCTTTCCTTCCTTCCCTGAGGATAAAAAAATTCCCAAACATACCCCAAAAACCTATTCAAATTTCTTTTTTTAAACAGCAATAATAATAAAAACCTTTTTGTAAAGAAGAAAAACAAAATATCCTCTCTGTTGCTTTCTATTTCTCTGTTATAATTTGTTTTGTGAAATGTTACATTTTCCAGCACTTCACTGAGAAAATTAAGTTATCGCTGTTGGAAAACAAGGACATAAAGAACTTACTGAAGTGTGATAAACTAGTTTTCCAGTATCTGTGAAATTCAAGGACATACATACATATCAAACGAACAGGAAAGATTTTTCTGTCCACAGGATTTTCTGAATTTTAGCTGATAAAATGAAAACAGCTATTTGTTTATTAGGTTCTATATTGTTATTAATTATATTTCTATATCACTATTCTATGCTACACAAATATATTTGAATTTTGTTAACTGCACCATAGTAGGGAAAAACAGATTGAGTTGGAAAAAAATATTTCTTAAAATTATTTCATACTCTTTCAGTTTTCCTCATTACCTGTTCTTCATGCACACATCAAAGATGAGTATTCCCCAAAGGAAAGTGGATGTGGGAAGGAGAGAGATACTATAAAATAAAGCGAGCTAAAATATAGTTAAATGCAAAAGATTATTTAAGCCAAGCAGGTATCTTCCTGAAACAGAAATTTTGGTAAGCCCATTATGGAGAAAAACAATCAACAGGATGAAAATTGACACATTTTTTAAAGGCTATAAAGAAAAGAAGAAAATATAAAATAATTTGTAGACATCCTTGTCTATCAGTCCAATGGGTGCAAAGGCACTGCACAGAAATTGAGGCATTGTGGGAGAGTTCCTGCTTTGGGGAATTTACTAACAAACCATGCCTTCTCATATAAAGCAGCTTTGAGGAAATTTGGATGACTAGCTATTTGACTCATAATTTACTAAACAGAATGCTAATAAGAAATAAACACCTATTCTTTTTCTTCTCATGAGCCTTTCCAGAAGTAAAGTGTCCAAAAAGAGGATGATGGAACAAACTAATAAAATAGAGTAATGGATTTTACGTGGAAGTTCCTAAGTTGCTGAAGTATAGTGCTAAATTTTCACAAAATGCCCTTCTTCATAATTTGCTCTACTAATTACAGCAGTTGCAGTTTATAGAGTAAGGTATTTTCAGTATGAAGAAGGTAATTTGATTTCCTTCTTGTAGCCTGTGAGGCCCATTTGACCTGACATATAGGGAATCTGAATGTTTCAATGCTTTAATAAATAAATGTATATAAACTATTGTTGCTGCTGTTTATGCTGCTGCTTTTAAAATGTACTTTTTTATTCCTGCTTTCTGTGAAATATTTCAGGAGAAACTTAGAGGAACAAAACTACATCAGACTTAGTGATCAATATAATTATACAGTATTGGATTCCACCATTCTATTTACATAGTTGTCCATAAAAACGAAAGACTCATCGTAATTCCCTTCATCTAGAAGTACAGCTATAAGAACACACAATCTCTTTCTAATGGAAATCAGAATTACAGTTAGATCTAATAAAAAAAAAATGCACTAATAGAACATTTTTTCTGCAAAAGATGCTGATGCAGTAGAATCAAAAAAAGTTCAAAAGGACACGTCAATTCTCTTGACATTTTTAACGCCAAACTGAGAAGGCTAGCTGGCCGGCCTGCCTGCCTGCACAGGCTTTTGCTGCCAAAGTTTGTCCTTGTCAGTTGCCCCTAAAGGTCTCCCCACTTTTGCAAGAAGATAAAGTTGCTGGAAATCAACTTTACCTCTGAAGGATGCCCCCCAGATCTCCAGTTGGTTACTGGACAATCTGCAGTTCCACTCAATCGGATACGTAAAGAAATGCATGTATTCTATATACATACACACATACACACACACCTCTCTAATTTTTCAAACTAAATTTTAACCTGAAGAGTTAAAAGAAACACCACATTTGGGGATAATTGTTTTTTAAATACAAATTAGTGAAAGATAATCTGCTGATAGATTATATTTTAAGATACTAACATGGAAAATGAGATCAAGATGTCTCTCTCCTCATTCCAGTCCAAAGCTGATTTTCCTAACCTGGGGTAATCCTCACACTTTCTGTCCCACAGGAATATATTAACCTCTGAACTGTTGCTTAATAATGAATAGTAGTGCCACTAGTCTTTCCCCTCTTTGTACCTTCAGCGTTAGATTTGATGTAATCGGAACGTATCTACCAGCCCAGGTAAAAAAGATAACATAGCCAAAGAAAGCCACATTTTAAAAGCGAGTAGCTTAAAAATAAATCAGACACTTATGTGGTAAGTACTTTAAGGTTTCAGCACCTATAAACCTGCCCAAGAAAAGGAACACTAGACACATAGGTACTACAAATAACCTAGAGCCCAAGTACAGATCTACCGAGTGATAGTAAAGTCTCAATGTTCATTGTAGATGCCTGTGGTGGTCCATGTGACTGCAACCCCAGTATCTTGCAGGAAAAAAGTAAGCTTATTAAGGAAATAAGTTTATAGATTCATCACCTACTATTCAAAGTGATTAATTATCATGATATGGAGACTCAACCAGTAATTAATTACATATAACTGTCTAAACAATTTTTTTAAAAATTGTAAAACCACTTTAAAATATATAGTGCATGAATGGTACAAAGAGTAAAAATGGCAAGCAGTCACCAAAAGACTTAGATTTACTCCCTCCTGATGTAGAGTGGTTTACTTCCCAAGTGAGCAATACGGTGCCTAACAAAGAAATACCTTCATGACACGACTTGTGGTAGTGACCAGGCTGCCTTGTAAAAGAGGAAAGGAGTTTGGGAGTAAAAGCCTGAACTTTTCTGGACCCAGGAGCTTTCAAAGGGAAGACTGACTATTAAAGTTAACACATCTTACTGTAAAGGCAAGATGGAAAAAAGCGGGAAGCTCTAATGCTCTAAATCAGTCTGAGGGTTAACTCTTAGGAGTGCCTTTGAAAGCTGTCATCCACAGAAGCTTTTGAAAGAGATTTCTTTAATGAGCATCTCAGAAGGAGCTGTTTTTAAAATAGGATTCATAACAGGCCACATTGCCTCTGATGGTAATATTGCTAATATGTAAATAGCCAACACACTTCCAGAATCACTACCTAACTGTTTTGTCATCTCTTGAGGAAAATGATGATAAAATTAAATGAAAATAACCTCTCAAAACCTATGGAAACTAAGTGTTATGTCTTACTGTTTCACATCCATCCTCTACTTTACCAAAACCAAAAAATTCAAGGCCAGAGAAAAAATACAATCAAACATAGTCCCTACTTCTTTTCCTGCCCCAAAGGTCTTACCAGCACAGAATAAAATCTTTCCCTTTTGCTTTAGAGCACCTGGTTCCCACTTGCTAGCTAAAGGTAATTAGCCTTTAATTATCACCAGTTACATTTTCACCTGCAAATCACTGGAAAGTCAGGCTTGCCAAATTAGCATATTCATCTCCCACCTGCAGGCAGTGAGGAAACACTTCTGCACTTCAACTGAAGGATTAACCTTTAATTTACCAGTGTCTTAGCTGTGTCCTCAACTGAACCCACAAAATGAAATTTGTGCACTTGCGTGCAGATTCTGAGGTCAAATTATCTGTTTTGCTAGAAACTGATGTTAAGGGTTTCTTATATCCCTCTACAAGGTTAACCATAGGAAATGGTTATTTTCACAGTAATACACACTGAAGTAAAAAAAAAATCAATGCACAGACAAACTGTCCAAATCTTTCATTTTTCTCTCACTAGCTTAATATTGCTAAGTGAACTGGAAGAGATTTCTAGACATTGTTGTTATATCAGTGAAAATACAAAGCATAAAGTTCTCATGAATCCTCCTAAAAGTTTCTGCAATACAGGTAATGATCTCAAAGGCAGGTGGTCTGATTCTCACTACATGCTTCAGCTGACCTTCCAGCAACCTATTTTCAGCTTTTACTGGGCTTATTATATAATTTGTTCTCCAGCTTAATTTTTGCTTGCACTGCTATTTTTCATAAACATAACATAAAGTGGTTTTTTGCACATATACAGATTTGATGATGTAAATGTTTGCAGGCTAGGGCTTTAACTGTGCAAACAAAGACATCCTTATGCAGGTGGCACGTTCCAATGCCTTCAAAAGGACTAACAATGTGTAAACACATCACTAAGGTGCATATTTTCAGGAGGAAGGCAAAGAACTGTGAATTATTACAGACCAGGACATTGTGACCAATGTCTGGAATAATATACACACAGCTGAAATATAAACAACATGCACTACACTACACTAATCTTTAATATAGAAAGTCCTAGCTTAGGAATTTTTTTTTCCCCATTTAAAAAAAAATAAATTGAATACTCTTCACATAAAAGGAAAGAAACCATAACATGATCACAGATAAAAACAATCTATTGTTTAAATTAAACAAAAGGAATGGAGAAAATCCTCCACCCCTGAATCTAAGAACCTTAGTTGTTTTGCAGATACAAAACCTCCAAAATAAAAAGTGTCCTCCCAAATGCAACAGGTAAACTGAATTGCTGTGGTCAACCTCCTAAAACAATAACCTTGTACCAAAGTAATAATTTTACTTTTTGAGTAGCTTTGTTTCTCATGCACTACAATATATCTGTGTCACAACTTTGATTCAGATAAGACTCTGTTGACAAATTATGTATAAAATACACATAAAATTGTTTATAAAATATGTTTATTAGATTGGCTGTAATGGGTTCAGCACAACTAGGTCACTGTATCATTTTATTATCATATTATTAATTTTATTTATGAAAAATGTAGCTATTATAATAATATGGAGACAAAATTATATAAATTACAATTTTGAAATAATGTAAAAAGCTTAAAAACATAGTGATTCTGTGTTCTCTTTAATATGCAAATAGATTTTTCTTTCTACTACATGCAAAATACAATTTACCAGTCACAAACAAAGCCTTCAGTGGTGAACAGGTGTTCATGATAAAAACTACAATTTATCATAGCTAAAATATTTCTAAACATTTCTAAAAAGAGTTGATACTTTTTTTTTATCTTCAAACAATATTATATTCTGTATTTTGCCTCTTCACAGATGCAAAAAGGTTGACTACATTCCTCTTCTGTGCTAAAGCCTTGAGACGCCAGGATAAACAATAGCTCAGATACTAATGCACCTTTTCAGCCTGTTAGGCTTCTTTTTTGCCAGTTTACTTCAGATACATGAAATTGGATTTCTGAAGGCTTAGACAGGTATTTAACCCGCAAGGCTTTGATTTCTTCTGAATTAAATTTCTTTTTTGGTTTCAACAAGCGATTCCATCCATAACTTGAAAAGCCCTCTTCACAGAGTTTAATCAAAACTAATTAAAAAAAAAAAGTTTTCCTGTGGGAACTTAACAAGACAGTATTTTCCACTGAAGATAATTTAATCAAATATTTCTGAGCTGTATTCATCATTCCTTTCTGTCTTGCTGCATACCGATAGACAAGAGCACTCTGCCAAGCTGCAGTGATTTTGTAAGTAGTATGGAATATGTGTAAAATTAAAATAGTTTAGAAAGGCAAAATGGCTACTTACATTGGAATGGTGGAGCCATTTTTTCCATGGCTAATAAGCTTAAATATGAGAAGATCATACTTCAAACCGGAAACATTTCTGGGTTGAAACACTTAGTTAGACTAATGACTATATTTTTCCCCAAATGGAGATGTAGAGATGATACAAGGATAATAATACTATAGCAAAGCACTGATGTCAATGCTAGGATGATACTTCATCATGCTGCCAGATGAAGTGAAGACTGCCAAAACAGTTACCCATGTATTTTGTAGATATAATAAATCGGAAACTACAATTTATAACAGGTTATATTTCTGTGATAATGCCTGTGGAAAGCACGTCAGCTGTCATACGCACATCCTTGACCTACCATCACCAAAGGTGGCATTAAATAATCTTACTTAATATTCAAGAAAAACACATTTGTAAGGTATAGAATGCCAAAAGAACTCCAGTTTATTTTGGTCAAAGTCTCAATTATTCAAAGAAAAAAAAAAGATGTAAAGTTAAGACCATACTGTAAATAGGAAAGAATCTGACAGTCTGAAACATATTTTAAAGGATTCTAGAAAGCCGATACTAACTAAGCTAACATATAGAATAAAAATGAATGAAGATCCTAGGAAAGCACTTACTGAAAAATCAATGAGAAAACACAATATATATTTTTTAAAAAATTGTGATTCATATTTTTAAAGAAGAGAACTTTATTTAAGTTCTTAGGACTTCAAAAAAAAAAATTAAGCCTATATCAAGCCATAGGAAACCTATGAAGATGTATGTCTCAAGGCTGAATGTAGTTTTAAATGTAATATAACTATAATCCAAACCCAAATTATTAATTTTCTAGAGTAAAAAATTCTAAACATTTAGAAAACTGTCATAGTCTACCACCAGAAAATAAATATTTAGATAATCCAACCAATTCTTCAGTTTCATATTATTCTGTCTCACTTATTCCTCCTCCTTTACATTATCGATTAAGAATTTTAACATTGCTCTTTAAGATTTACAGACATATGCACTAGGTACTGCTACCATCTAGAAAACAGCAACAATACCATATATTTTAGGTCATGTTGCCATGACATAGAAAAGAGGGTTATGTCTGAAAATATAAATTTACAATATATATAATTCACTGTTACATAAATTTGCCATACACACTTACAGCTAGCAGACTATCTTTTTCTTTTTATTTGTGGGAGAGATGTCATATTTCCCATGAAGTTTCTTGAAAGAGAAATATGACACAGTTCCTTTCATACATGGTGTCCTGGTTTTGGCTGGGATAGAATTAAATGTCACAGTAAATACATGATATTCGAAGCACGTTTCTATAGCAAGACAGAGCATAATTATAATTCAATACATTTGGGTGGAAATCAAAATAGCTACCCCCTACCAAAAGCAAACGCACCAAAAGCATTTACTTTGAATTAAATGATTGCAAAATTTCAGCACATAAGACAATACATCAATTTCTTGACACTTCCTTCAAATTGGCTTTTAACGTGCAAACCCAAAGAAGGTAATTTATCTTTTCCCTTCTTTAACAATCCCTTCTTAGTTTACTATTACTAAGGTTTCATTAAAATATTCTGCATTAAATAGAATCCTTCCTCCCTAGCAAAGAATCCACAATTTTTAAAATATAACTGTACTTGTAGATGTTTAGAGTAGAGCTAAGAAATGTGAAGTTCATGCTTTAAGAGTTACTTTAATTTGCCTGATTTTATTTAAAGTATATAATTAAAGTAAGCTTTAATTACATATATTTTAGGTATGCACTTAGCACCTTACATTGACAGTCCAATAAAAACTTTTGCATGTGATTTTCATCAATAGTCAACCTTAGTAATCCTTGGCTGTCCCAAGTCATCAGCAAATTTCCACATGTATAACCTGTTCATGTTATGATATCTTAATAACCTTTAAAGTTGCATTTTGAGACTTTGTAATTCAGTAAGTAATCAACAATACATGCTTTTTCTCCCTGAAAAGGAAGGTGAAAAGAAGCCATCAAACAATAAGTAAAAAAGGCTTCATCACTGTGGTGTCCAGTATTAATGGAATGATTCTGTACTACTTATTTGTGCACAGAAACATGAATTTCTTCTCACTGCCCAGTCATGAGAAAACACATGACTGATGCTTATGTATATGACATATTTTCCCATCTGGAACATCTGAGATGAGCATCTGAGGTCTACCCATGCTCAGTAAAACCCATTATTGACATACTTATTTTCCAGCAAAGCCTGATCTGGTTAACTACTTCAAGCACTGAACCTGTGCATCTTGGATTCTGCCTACAGCTTCAGCTGCTAAATGTGTGAAGTGACAAATCATTATTTTTCATATATGTTAGGCACTTCTATGATTCAACAGAAATACTCTATAAAGAATAAATGATAAAATGCTCTGTAGTATGTAAAAATGACAAATATTACTAAATCCATCAAACAATCCAGCCCACGTTCAGGAATCTTTGTGAAGGAAATATGCGTCCATGCCCTTGTGCTTCTTCCTCCAAACACAATGGTCACGCATAAATGAAGGTTCTTTTCCAGGACAAGCCAACAACAACAGAAAATGGCCAAATATTTCATCATGGTTTCTCTTAAATGCTATAGAAGAAAAACGAGGCCTTTTATTCTGAGCTATTAATGCTGCACCAAGGCACATAATTGCATTCTCAGCCCAGTGAACTCAACGCAACTGTAATTAAATAAAGCTGCTAGTTATTAAATGAAGGATTCTAATTTATTGAATTTTTGTTTTTGTTGTTGGTGGTAGGGTGGTGGCTTCCCTTCTGGATATTTTGTATGTTATACATGCTACTATTTGAGGATTAACCAGTAATAAAAATGGTGTAGATCATTAAGCATACTCCGCATTAAATTTTAAAGTACTATTTCCATTTACTTTGGCAAACTAATAATGAGGAATATATTGTGGATTTCATCTGAGAGTTAATAGGATCATTAAACTTGGAAAGCTCGGTATAACTGAATAAAAAATTGTTTTATTGTCATTGTAAAGGATGAAGAAAGAAAGAAACTTAATGAAAAAGATAACTAGCTGAACATCTTTTCCCTTAAAACCATGGCTTCGCCTTTTACCTTCTCAGCCGTTTTCTCTTTGCAGTGGTGCTAATGGCATTATGAGGCTGTGACTACCACCATCAGAAAAAACAAAGGATTTCCAGAAAATGATTATTACTAAATGATTACATTGGAATCATTTAGTGTTTCCTTCCTCATAAATGCACAACTCTTGTGTTAATAAGTGTGAATAGCCAGTGCTTTTCCCCATATTTGTGGAATTAGAACTGAAAAGGACACTTGCATCTTCTGTCCAAAGGGAGACTCACCTACATCTGTGTTATTCACAATAATGGCTGCCTAAAGGTCAAGGCTCCACAGTAATTCCAAAGTTTCACTGTCCATGCCATTGGAGAGTTGTTTGGGTATTGTTGTTTGGTTGTTTTTTTTTTTTAAATTATCTTTTTTAAAAAAAATATCTAAGCTGAATATTTCTACCTGAAAGTTCTTGGCTGATTCATGGTGGTGGATACAGAGATTGTACCATTCCCCTGCTCTGAACAGTTTTCAAAAACATAAGTGTCCTTTACTATTTTGGAAACTGATATAATTTACCTCTAATAGTATTCCCTACTCCTCTCCTACCCCCCAGTTTTCTTTATATTAAATAACAGAACATTTCTGTAGGTCATGTTACCTAGAGCTCTGATCTTTTTTGTTCTCCTTTGGACTTCCTCCAATTAGCCTACATCTATTTTAAGGTCTGAAAGGATAATGAATCTGACATCCTTCAAATTCTTGCCTGTGTACTGAGAGAAATATCTCATATTTTACTCAAACATTTCTTCCAGAATGACAATCGTTCTTAAATTAAAAATGGGAAGAAGTGAGGTGATATTTTCCCTCAAATTTTTGATGACTTTAACTTTCAAAAATGTACATTTCATTTTCCATCTCAGTGTGTGTAGGAACCCTTAGGTTCTATACAAACTACTTCCATATTTGCAGACAGTTATTCCATTTAATCC
This sequence comes from Pelecanoides urinatrix, assembly GCA_013400755.1. Lineage (NCBI taxonomy): Eukaryota > Metazoa > Chordata > Aves > Procellariiformes > Procellariidae > Pelecanoides > Pelecanoides urinatrix. The sequence continues at coordinate 10,211 of VZTQ01004734.1, forward strand.
CCAAACTCCATCTCTGATCAGTAGGTCATTTTCCTTCCTATAAGTCCTCTAAGATGGCAGACTGCTCCTGCATTTCTCGCTTCCTTTGTTGTTTGTGTCATCTTCCAGCCACAGGCTTTGTTGTCTTTGTCTCTGGCAGATTAAAGAGATTCTTAGAACCTTTCAGCATCTTTGTCTTTCTATTACCATATTTATACATGATAATAAAGTCACTTCTCAGCTTCCTTCAGAAGAGTGTGCCATTAGTCTATTGAATTGTGAGAGATTGGACCTTTTCTTCTTTTTTTTTTTTCCTTTTTCTTCTCCTCCCTACAAAGTTTGCCTCTTATGGTCCAATGCAGAATAAAAGCAAATGCTGCAATACTCCAGCAAAAGGGAATTTCTTACTTTTCTTTATGTTGTTATGGAATGAGAGGTAGTCAGGAAGGGGAAAGAAAAGAGAGGAGCTAACAGTCCTGTATAATAATTTTGTCCTAGAGTTTGTGACTGGCATTGCAGTTATCTATTTATCAACTAAACAGATGAAGTCTTAGCTCAGACTTTTACAGACAAAATAAAAGGGCAGAGATCTTTCTTTAACCTTTATATAAGTAATCGCTGTGAATGATATAAACTGCAAAGGACTACAGAATGTCTTTTTCTGTACTTATAAACGGTAAATCTCATAAACTAGATCCTTGGCTATAACACTTACAACAACTTTTTATTTTTTAACAAATGGGACCTAAGCCTCCATACTTGGTAACATACATGAAATTTTCCTTTACAAATTACAATAATATGACCGTTCAGGGTAGGATTTGAAACATGGTGCACTGCATTTTGTTAAAAAGGATGACTGAATAATGACTGATGAAGTGAATAATCTTAAACTGTTTTTTGTAATAAACAAAATAGAAATTATTATATAAAAATAGTTCTATAATTATGTAAATAATCAGACTTCTGTTTTGCTAGCTTATATGAAAATAGTCTCTTTGCCAATGAATTCAGTTTATATTTATTTTCTAACTAGGTGGAATTAAAAATAAATCTATAGGGCTTCAGTGGATTTTAAAAAATGACTGAAGACTGTGTGCTAAGTTTACACAATGCTACTGATTTAACTATGTAGGATTGAATACTGAATAAAAATAGACGGTATGGAAGTTAAGTACTTTTGCAGAGAAGAAGGAGAAATAAAAAATGCATAAGAATAAAGCTTGTGAAGAGTAAAAGCATGCCAAACATAGAATTTTCTTTACAGTTTTGGACATATTCCCTGAAGTAAATCTTAAAGAAGCCATTCCAACTTTTGTTGCTGTGTTGAAAATAATAGAAAAGGAAGGACAAACCTAAAACAGTTCATGATTACTTGAAGTGTAGGCAGTCTTTCACTGTCTATCCTTTGTCATTGGGGCATTATGTAAATATACTTCTGACAAGAGGTTTCTCTTTGTTCTTGTAATAGATGTTAGTAATTTCAGAGGTCAATGGATCACTAAAACTTGATATAGTAGACTTTAATCCAAGTAGCAGAAACTGAAAAGAGGCACACATATGCTACCACAGGTCCTGATCAAAACCACTGCATCGAAATCATGTCCCAGTGTTACGCCTAAACTGACTGAAATATAAATAAAGTTCAAAAGAATTGCTGAGTGCAGCAGAACAACATCAATGCAAAATGGGGAACAAAATCATCACAGTATAGTCATATAGTTATATATTAGATACATGCAAAACTGTATCAGTTTTATACATGAGAAATAGTTAGGTAGCTCAGTGTAAAATATGAGGATTATTGTAGAGAAGTTTCTGCAATAAAGTTGTTTGTAAAAAATGCTACATGTGATACATGAGAAATAGTCAGTATGCATCTATCATCTTATAAAACGTGAAAATACAGTTCTTACAACTGTACCAAAATTGAGCAACTTTAAAAGGATGATTTGTAGGAAAAATGTTATCTTGGAGGGGTAACCCTTCCCTGTGAAGGGATCAATCAGGAAATAAGAAAAGAGTGTGATGTTGGGGGCCTCTAGAGAAATGCTATTAACCTCTCTGTGAAAGCATCTCTATTTTTGCCCACAAGAGTAGAGAAAAGTAGACTGAAGTCAATAAGAGTTCACATCCAAACTGAGAAGTTGAGAAGAGGTAGAAGCCAAGTATACTTCTGTTCTTGTCCTCAGCTGTAGCTGAGGATCAGAGTCCTTGGGAACAACCATGCTGCTGGATCGAATTATCCTGTCCATATCAAACCCATTCAGACTATATGAACATTAATTTAGTCCAGATTAAAGCCTTAGTTTTGCCTCCTAATTCTATTCTCAGGAACCTAAATTCAGGTTGCCTGGACTTTAGTTAACTGGGCATAAGGTTGCGTAGGAAAGCATGCATGACAGGTGAATCTGGAGTTCATAAGCTGTTCTAGGATTCATTTTACAAGTTTTTTCCACTTTCCTTTTTCTATTACAAATAAATATTTAGTCTCATAATAGAACCCGAGCCAAATAGTGCTGAGGTCTTCAACAACAGCATGAGGGAAAAGAATTACTGTTCTCTCTTTTTCTTTGTGCTCACATACAAAATTACAGTACGAGACAATATCACAAAATTGCTATCCCGCATGGGACTCTCTTATCTTGATTCTTTTTCTTGTTTTCTATGTGGATTATATTCTTTTCCTGCTAACTATAAATCAAGAGGAACTTTCCCTTTTTGCACTACCTTTGACTTCTGCTAATTAAATCTATTTATGACATCAGTGTAACCGAGCTGACACAGCAACTATAAGCAAATGTCAGATTTACGGCCTCTCAGCTTCTGCAAACCAGAAAAAGAGATGAATTATAAGGGATGCATTTACTGCTCAATAATAATAATAAGTTATAATTGGTCATTTGGGGAGAAAAATGGATCAGAAAGGTGGAAAGTAATTTGAATAATTTTCAAATAATACTCCTGTAAAATTTGACTGAGCATGAAGGTGCATCTTTATTATATGTTGAGTCATCCACCTTTCCATGTCTCTAGAGTCAAAACAATATCAACACTTTGCACACCAAAAAGTCATATGATGGCACATTAGTTCTGCTACTGATACCAGGAAAAAAAAAAGGGAGAAATATAAATATTCAGAAGCTTTTTTTGGAGAGTTTGGGGTAAATGAAGAGGTAATCACATCTTGTCACTTTCAATTTTTCCTAAACATGACACATAAGGTTTTAAAAATTAATAGTCTACATAAGCAGCAGTTATAAAAACTGAAAATACTAAAAAAATTGGAACTATTTTCTACTTACTTTTCTTTATTGTATAATAAGTACAAAGCTAAGTACATGCTTGTCTTTCTCCAGAGAACATACTGTTTTTGGCACAAGATTTTACTCTGTAGAAATGAAAAAAATTTAGCTGTCAGATTCTTAGAAGACCAGTTTCTTGCAAGAATAAAAGTCGTTGGATTTTTTATGGCATTGCATTCTACAGTACTAAAAGTTCACAGACAAACTGTATTTATTTTTGGACTTATGAATATAAAAATGAAAAAGCTTTCATATTCTAAAAATCAATAACTGACTTGTTTTTGTTTCTAAAAGAAACAAATTTATTAAGTGCCCTGACAGAAATTACAATACTAGATGTATATAATTTGTTGAATATAGAAGTGTGGGTTGGAAATGAAGACTTGCACTCTGATCAACAGCAGCTCAGGTCAGCCTTAGCTTTGTCCATCCAAGTCATTAAAATCTTCAGGGATGGAAATATCACAAATCCTCTGGGTAATCCCCTCCTGTGCTGCGCTATCCTCCGAGTGAACAGAACAGAATATTCTTGCTGCTTCTTCCTTCATAGGAGGTGAGGCTTTCTACTAAACGCTACCCAAATTCTTGATGTGCTTCCTGAACTGGGCCCCGGTATTTCAGGTCCAACCTAAGCAGCAATGCTGAGTAGAAAGAGGAAATACTTTTTCATGATCTCCTGGTCACAAATCTCCTGATTGTAGGTAGCTCAACTTGCCTAATTGCAGTGAGAACATACCATTAGCTCACCTCCAATGTGGTATCCATCCCCCAGATACTTTTCAGCAATCTGTTACTCAGCCAGTCTGGTCCCAGCCTGTATGGATGCATAGGGTTATTCCACTTGTAAGAACTCAAGAAACCCTCCAGTGCACCAGTTAACACAAACAAGCCAATAAATAAAATTCTGTGATAAAACTACAGCTATACACTACTACATTGTAGGATTACAGCGTAGGACTACAATGACAATCCTTTTCTTTTTCCTGTCTTGAAACCTCAATACAACAGTGGTATTGTCTTGAAAAAAGACCCCAAACCATCCTCCTTGCAGAGTTCATGGAGTTCATACCATACATCCAAAGTCAATGTATCTAGGATTAAGGAAACGATGTTCTCATGGCACAAGTTTTGAAAATGGCTTCTTCCCTTTTTAAACCAAAAGAACTTCACGTTCACCACTTCCACTGAGCTCTGATTTGGGTTTTAACTACAACATGAATTTCTAAAACAAGAAGGACTCTTCAAATACCACTGAAGCCAGGCAGAAGCTGGTGCAAAGCACAGAATTACCGTATACTCCCATACGGGTGCCATAACACATTCTGCATCAGTTTGCATTTCTGAACAGATACAAAGTGCTCCATGAAGTCTGCTATATGTAATCTGCATAGACCTTGAAAATAGCATGGATAAAACTAGCTATGAATACAGCCAAAGCATATTTTCCAGAAGTCACCTAGAATCCTGGTTTCAGGAACAATTTGATCATCTAAAAGCATAAGTACATTGATTTATCTAAACCACAATATTATAAACTTGCATAATAATCTGGCAAATATGTCTCAATCAAGGAGCATCTAAAATTGAGCTTCAGCTAGCTTTTAGCTTCACAGCTGCTGTGATGTCTTAGTTAGAATGGAGACATAACTGAAATAAAGTTATGACTGACATTTTTACACTGGAATGACCACATTAATTCAAACAAAATGCACTGATACAATGGAAATTACTGTATTTGAGCAAAAGATATCAATGATTACAAATCTAAACACCTATAGAAGATGGAGGAATACAGAAAAATACTCGAAGTTGCATCAAAGTATACCCCCTACAATGGAGTAAATATTGTAAAGATTAAAGTATGCAATACTATATAGTGAAACCTTTCACAGACGATGTAATATTAGGCAAGTAATGAAAATGTTACCAGGGGTTGGTGTTATTATTTCCTTTAGCTACTCTGATGACAAATATGTTTGTTTGGATAAAGTGTTCCAGATTCTTTTAATGCTACCAGATATCAGGAGGTGAGAACAAAGCAGGTAAAGTATATGGCATCACTGAGTAACTTTCTACCTTACCTGCTGCAGCAAGGGTTTGGATAACCGGGACTTATTAGGAGATGAGAATGGTAACATGACGTAGAAGCTCTTATGCTTGGACTGCAACCATTACTTCATTAACAAGTAAAAATTTGACGTTAGCAACAAGGAAACAAATAGAAAGACAAATGGTGTTGAATGAATAGGCATGAGAGATTTTTCAAAGGTTTTTGTGAAGGGAAAAAATATATATAGTGTCAGACAACTTAGAGACTCCTGTGTCAAAAACACACTTGAACTATTTTTCATGTGTGTTCACTAAGATTGTAATCAAGTGGATAAGAATTGAAAACTCATTATCAGAAATCATCAGAAAAGAAATTATTTGTGTATTTGTTTAGGGGCTTAAGGAAACTTCAAAAGTGATAACAAATAGTTAGCTATTGCAAGTGTCCAACCATCAATAAAATGAGAGTGGCCTCCAGGGTAATGTATGTCAGACTTAAGTGAACAAAAACCCACACTACATAAAGTTCTCAAATTAGAAGATGAAAAACACCATTTAAAATTTTTGAAAAAAAAAAAAAATAGAAGGTCTACTGAACAAATGGCAGCCACTGTGTTGTTATTTTTCATGCACTATTAAAGGAAAAATACTAAAGTTCCATTTTAGATTTTCCTAAATCTATGTTAATATTTGGTGCCCCATTTTCACAGAAACATATAAAGAAAATGAACCTCCGAAGGGTATGATTGTTTCCATTTACTGTGCTTTGGAGGATATTTGTCTTCAATTTGCTATCACCACTCCCATGACAATACATCTATCCACACGCTCATTTTGGAAGAACCTTTGTCCATCCTTTATTGGGTGGGGGGGGTGGAACGTTGCCACCAAGGACAAGGATAAGGCTGAGGTACTTAACACCTTTTTGCCTCAGTCTTTAATAGTCAGAGCAGTTATCCTCAGGGTACTCAGCCCCCTAAGCTGGAAGACAGGGACAGCGGGCAGGATAAAGCCCCCATAATCCACGAGGAAGATGTTAATGACCTGCTACGCCACCTGGACCCTCACAAGTCTATGGGGCCGGATGGGATCCACCCAAGGGTACTGAGGGAGCTGGCGGAGGAGCTTGCCAAACCACTCTCCATCATTTACCAGCAATCCTGGTTAACAGGGG
>VZTQ01004734.1:16929-65156 GCA_013400755.1 Pelecanoides urinatrix
TAGTGTGGCCAGCAGGAGCAGGGAGGTGATCGTGCCCCGGTACTTGGCACTGGTGAGGCCGCACCTCGAATACTATGTTCAGTTTTGGGCCCCTCACGACAAGAAGGACATTGAGGTGCTGGAACGTGTCCAGAGGAGGGCAACGAAGCTGGTGAAGGGCCTGGAGCACAATGAGGAGCGGCTGAGGGAGCTGGGGTTTAGCCTGGAGAAGAGGAGGCTGAGGGGAGACCTCATCACACTCTACAACTACCTGAAAGGAGGTTGTAGTGAGGTGGGGGTTGGTCTCTTCTCCCAAGTAACCAGCGATAGGACGAGAGGAAATGGCCTCAAGTTGCACCAAGGGAGGTTTAGATTGGACATTAGGAAAAATTTCTTTACTGAAAGAGTGGTCAGGCCTTGGAACAGGCTGCCCAGGGAAGTGGTGGGGTCCCCATCCCTGGAAGTATTTGAAAGACGTGTAGATGAGGCGCTTAGGGACATGGTTTAGTGGGCATGGGGGTGTTTTGTTGACGGTTGATCTTAGAGGTCTTTTCCAACCTTAGCGATTCTATGATTCTATTGCCTACATTAGCATTTAGCCCCTATTTAATAAAAGTATGGCAATCTGTTGCTACTGCATATGTTGAATATTTGTAGGGTTTGGGTTTTGTTTTTTTTTCTTTCTATTAAGACACATTTGGTGGACAATGTTTTTGATAGCATCTCAAAGTGCAAACACTTTAAAGAAAAGCTGAATATATGCATTTTTTATTGATTTGATAATCACCAACAAAATATTTTTAGAATTGAGTAACATAGGGCAAAGGAAGTCTGCACAATAATCTAGCAAGTAAGCTGCAAAGATTATTTCTCCTCCTCATAAAAATTGGAGGCACCTAAGAGTGTTTTGTGAGGTCCTTTTTGTTTTGTAACATTGGTGGAGGTAATTGTAAATTTATCATGGAATATATTACTAATTAAAGCAGGATGATAAAGCTCCTCAAAAGCATCTATTGTTTACTTTAAGCACTCCTTGTTCAGTACAGAAAGAAATGACCCTAGATCCTTGGAGCTGGCGGATTTGAAAAGTGCAAATGCTACTGCAGCAGTTACTTTAGCTGCAGATACATGGAGCAGGAATGGCCAGAAGTCAGAATTTATGTTCGATGGCAGTTCAGAGAAGTTTACTATAGTTTTGTTCTGTATGCATAGTGTATGACTGAATGACAAAGCATTATAATGTGTCCTAAATTTGACATTTAGAGGGTCAAAAAAGGATATAGCTGAATGGGTCATGTTCAGCTCTGACCTAAAGCTTTAGTAGCAAAAAGATATCACCAAGGAAAGTGACTGTTCACTATTCAAAAAGCTGCATAAAATAGACTGCAGTTCCTCAACACTTGGAAAAAATACTTACGAATGGATGTTGCAAGAAAAGTAGGTTGTTCAGAATTTTTTCAGAATACATAATGGAGAAAAAATTACCAGGTTACAAGCAATGGAGCATACATCTGCCTTAGCCTGCAAACACATCTAACATTCTACCAATAGTTGTACAAAACAACTGCCTAAAAAAGATTTATTCTTTTTTTGTTATTTTAAAATATATGCACCTTTGAATCACACAAACTGCAACAGACCTCACAGAAAGTCCATTTTATTACAAGCAATGAAAAGATTAAAATTAAATATAAACATGATTGACAGATAGATACCAGATGACCAGAAGACCCAAGTGATGGGTATTCTACATTTGTAAATAAAATATGCAAAGAACAAAAAAAAAAAGCTCTATATTTGCATGTGAAGTTTTCATTTATGGTATATTCATTGTAGTAATTCCATTTTTAACTCCCACTGTTTTTTTGGGTTTTTCTGTTTCCTTCTATTTGTGTTTGATCCATTTGATATGGGGGAAACAGTAAATGTGGCTATAAGTCTTACCTCCACTATTTAAATCAGGTGGAGGCCCAGATCTGACACAGTGTAGGACAACTTCAAACCTGCTGTAAACTTCAGTCTTAGAGAGGCTTCAGAATTGATTCTACTATCGGGAATCCTGAAAATCCAGCAACTTCCTAGCCATACTAATTCTTAGGCAGAAAATTTTAAGAAAACTATCTATTCCGCATGTGGATTATCTGCTTTTAAAAAAACAAAATTGGTTTGATTTGCAGATGAAAATAAATGGGAAGCAAGCAGATTGTAAATCTAGAGCTTGGCAGGCTATGAGGATGGATGCATGTATAGTAATTAATGATTCATTGTATCTCTCTTTACTTTAGAAAATGTTAAGCTGGTAATTATGGGGCAGATTCTGACACTTCATGTCAAATAGTGTTGCTGAGAGAACCACTGAAAAGTAATACATTGCTCTGTTACACTTATTTATTACTAGTGCAATTGTTTAGCTATTGCATTAAAGTTTGGAAAGAAAGGCAGAAAATTTTAGGAGATCTTTGATGGATCTTGGAGCACAGAAGGCATTACTGCACAATTTCTAGGGATTAAACTAGCAAAGACTTTCCTTGTGAATTTCCAAATGCTTTATGAAATCATATAGTCAAAAATGTCATGAGAATACTTCTTGCTCTAGTTTGATGTCAGCCTTTCAATCCAATTCATAAACAAAAAGTAGGAAGCCATAAAATAAAAAAGTTAATGAAACTTTGTTGGTTCTTAAAAAGTTGGGAATCAGTTTGATTTTTACTCTTAATGCAATGCAAAGTATAGCTTTAATTCTGTTTTTGGTTTTTTTTAATTAAAATTTGTTGGCGTTTTGCTTTATCCTACTCTTGTACCTCTCCATAGATCAGACAGTATCTAATCTTGAGTATCTTTTTTGTGTTGTTTTTATATTAATATTTAAACAGAAATAGTGATACAAGAAAGGGGGTGATTCCCCTTTTCTTCACATATTTTCCTTTCTTTTATCTTGCTTCATGCAGAAGGAGAATCTATGAATTAAATAGACTCTAAATCATTGCCAAATATTTGTTACATAGCACATAACTCTGTAACAAGAAGATCTGTAAATTCCTTGGATTTCAGGAACATTAGCACCTCATGCATCTTAGAGATAAGAGAGAAATGGAGTTTCTGAGGTTATTTTCAGTCAGTTATTTGCAGTTCTTGGTGTTGCATATTAATATTTCAATAGATGATAACCTGTCACTACCAGACTGCAGTTTTATTCAAAGTTGATTAGTAAGTTTTTGTACTTGTGTATTCATTTTTCTTCCGTATTTTCTCAAAATCTCTTCACGTATACAATGCCATCATATATTCTGAAAGTTTCCAAAGATTGTAAACCCAGTCAAAGTCAGTTCTTAGAATTAATGGGAATTTCGTTAGCATTGTCGCAACTGTTGGTCATTCTCTGTCTTCTGTCTCCAGCTTTGTTGTTTATGTATTACCTGTGCACTGTTAGTTCTGCTAGATGTTAGTTAGTCGTGCAACAACCAGAAAAAAATAGTCTTTGCTAATATCTAAATATTCTGCATATAACATAAACTGTGTGCTAAGCTAGAGGTTAATTCAATCTTGGCAAATGAGTTATAGCACCATTAAATCTGCATGATTCAAGTCTGCTGAGATTCTACATCAGTGAGAAACTTTGCTAAGTTACTCAATGGTTGGTCATACTGTAGTGGCAAATTCTATCTCCAAGTGAAAAAGTATGAATTCAGGTCAATGCTTTGGTACAAAAAGAGTAAAATCATAAAGGTATCAGATCTTTCCTCTCCACATCACCTCATAAAACCACTGTCCATTTTCAAAAACAGTGTGCTCCTGGGAAACAACATGACTTTGAAACCAAGATAGTTAAACATATATGTGTACTTGCAACATAACCTACCAGATGGTGAAGAAAGAGTAACTGTAAGTAAAAAAAAAAAAAAAAAATCTAGTTTATCTTATCATTAAAAAATTCTTTGATTTGAAGAACAGACATATTACTACTGACACCACTGAAAAATAAGTCCTTGCACTCTTCCTACCTTCTGCTTTGGTAGTGTGAAAGAATGAGGTCTCATGGAGAAAAAAACCAAAGGTGGCTGTAACATATTTTCTTTCCTTCATGGGTACAATGCTTTGGGGTGCAAGACAAGTTTAAGATTCTAGGAAAAATATTCTCATTGAAATCATGATGACTAATGCAAAACTAATCACTTTCCTTGCAAATGCCACTACCTTCTCAAAGAAGACTCTCTTACTCTCTAAAACTGTCAGCTATCTACATATACATGGAGCATGGGTTTGAGAGGCAACTCGTGGAAGAGTCTGCAATCATAGGAGGAACTTCTAGAATTTAACACAGAGTACTGCGAAGCCTGAGCTTTGGGTGCTTTTTCATCAGTTGAAATATGAAAAATTGGCCAGTCTGTCATATGACAGCATGATAGCTTTGGCTACCTTTTAGGTGGAAGAGGTAATTTGCCATCCTGAAGCTGCATAGCTGCAATAACATGAGACTGTGCCCACACTGAAAAGTCCATTGAAGTTTTGGTATAACTTATTATACTAAATTCTTTAAATAACTTCAAGATTTGGCTTACACACCACCAGATGTAGATGTAAGTGATATAAATAAGCAACTGTCCAATCCTAACCATACAGTCATATCCGAAGTATGAATTCATAGGAGCCAACACCTTAAGCTGTGTTAACTGTCAATCAAATATTCTCACTCATCTAGGATGTTAAAAATGTATTTGGTATTATGTGCTCTTTATCAATTATGGCATGATTAAGAATACTCTTAAAAGTCCAAAGTATTGCTGGCAGTTTTGAGAAGAAACAATTTCCACAGAAATGTGCAAGTTTTGTTTATAAATATGAACAATATTTGGAACCTCAGGTGGCAGTTTCAAGATTGAATGAAAAAGGGCTAGTTAGCCTATTTCCTTTCAATTTACATTCAAAGTCTAGACAAATATTTCATCCATGTTGAGAGAACCAAATGCCATCGTATAATCTCTCATAAGTGGTCAACACCTTTGCAGAACTGATTGGTGAAGTTGGAAGACATCTGCTAATCCTCCAATGTCTCACCATCAGCAGCAGCTTCACAACATCTGTTTTGCTCTTCTTTTCATTTCTTCTCGTATCTTTGCCTATTTTAAATACTCAAGGGAATGATGCTTTAAGTCTAACCATCTGCTATTTAGCCATTAAATACAAATAAAAATAAATATTAAGGCCTTGCTAAAAAATTAGTGTGTGTATATCCGCTGATTTGAAGAGTGTAATTTTTTAAAAGAAATGCTATATAAGTCGAATGAGTAAAAAATCACTAAGCCATATTTTAAAGGTTTTAAATCCACTGTTAAACATTTTAAGCATACGTATTTACAATCTATACCCTTCAAAGTTAAAATTAAACATATGATTAAGGTCTGTATCCATAAAGAGTCATACAAATCTTTAAATCCTGTTGCCTATAAATAAGCGTCCAAATGTTTAATGCTTAATTACCTCAACTTTTGTCACTTTATTTTTAGTCTGACTCCAGATCTCATTCTGTCTTTTCTATTTGAATAATAAGAAAGCTACTGTCAGAAGTCTGAGAAAGGTAGTTATAGGCTGTCAAGTCACTTCATTTTCTCTCAGAAAAATGAAATAGATCAATCTTTTTAGTACAAAACATATTTTCCAGACTGAATCATTCATGTAGCTCTTTTAATCTGAAAATCTCCATTGCTTCATGATGTATGGACACAAGTAGATACAATACTCTAATAATTATGTCTCAAAGCTGTATTCAAGTATATTTTCATTTCCTGCCACTGTTTATACATTATTTTTGCTTTTATATTCTTCGTCACAGATCACATACTGCATTGAAAATACAGACTTTATTGGATATCTTTTCTTAACTTAAAACTCTTTTAATCACAAATATCAATCAAAATTAAAATTTCCCACCTCATAAGATCTAGGTTTGACCATGATTTTTCTGCATTTTCTGACAGTGTTTTGTGCCATGATTTCCCTTCTTTTATTTTACTGCTTCTCTTGTTTTCTCTCTTAGTTGGTATGTTGTCCTCTTTTAACCAACAGCAGTGGAACTGCGATGGCTTGGGGACAACAAATAAAGGCCTATTTATCAATTCATCATTATTAATCAATTATTGATTTTATTGATAAAAAGTGTCTATATTTTGTCACACAATTTTGTACACAAGTGTTCTCAGTATTTTAATTATAGACAACATATGACCTGACAGACAATATTTTATGCAAAATAATACAGCATAATATTTATGAATAATCAAAATGCATGTTTTGTCCTAATCTCGAAAAATTTATATATTACATGTTGGTGAGCTCACAGTGAAGAGACCTAAATCTAGATTGGTACTTTCTCAGGATTGGGATCTTTATTGATTACAGATTATTCTATGATTTAACAATCACTGTGCATAATTCAGTTGATTAGTAAATCATCTTTTCATGTGGAAAGAATTTCTTTAGTATATTTATCCAGTATACACATAGGAAAAAATTAACTACTATGCACAATTCTATATTAGATTTATATAATTGTTGCATGATTAAAATGCATTTGTCATTAAGATCTTGCAGCTATGATGCAACACTTCCTTATCTATTTCTCATTTTTGGAAACACAGCTAGGTCTTATAAAAAATTTTACAGCCAGTCCCAATAATTTTTCAATTTTCAATGAGAGATTTAAATAAAGTATTCACATGAAGTAATGCATATAACTTCGAAGTACCTTATTCGTTTTGCCAATGTTACTTCAAAATGTGCTGGGCACAAACACATTGGAAAATCTTTTTACTGACAAATTGCTGACATTAGATAATTTTTTCAGCTTGTTTCTGAGATAATGGTAATGGTCAGTTACTTGATGGTTCACCCAATATAACCCTGAGCTTTTCTGTGTCCTGGTATGAGTGAGATTATTACTCTTACATGTACCTCCTTACAACATTTGTACTATGAGTTTAAATTACTTTTGGCTTGCATTATATTTAGGTCATGTATAGTCCAACAAAGCTAAAAAATATACTTCTATGTAACATTTAAAGCTACTTCAAGACAATTTAAGATAAGATATTATCAGAGTACAAATAAATATTCACTAAAGAAAGAGGAAGTGATTACTATCAATCATAAATAATGCAGCCATTTACTTGGAAACTAAGGTTTGTCACTACATAACTAATTGTCTTCCTCTCCATCCATCCTTCCACCTTCAGGCATTTTTACATTGCACTGAATTATCAGCCAGTAGATATTAAGACTATTTTGTTGCACTTGGCTTTTATGTGTGTTGGCAGTCTATTTTTTACAGCTTTTTAAACAGATGGTTTTATATCAGTAAACCTTAACAAGACACAGAACAAATAGAAACAAAACCTTCACTAGCAATATTGCTTTTCATTGCCCAGTTGCTGCCAACTAAGATATATTGGACCTATCTCTCATTAAGAAGCCAAGAAAAAAGGCAGTATCACAATTCCTAAGTGTATACTTATCAATTTACAAGACTAGAAATTCTGGGAGGCGTTTTGTGAACTGTGTAGTTATGAATTTCAGTCATGAACATTTACTGTAAGAATTAATACAAAAGTGACTGTTGGCAAAATCTGCTGCCAGATTTGACTTCCACTATTTTGTGAATACCAATGGGAATTTTAGCTCATGTGACCTCTGATTTTTGGTTTTAGGCTATTAGAGCAGATTGCAGAGGACACATCATATGTGCATTCTGTAGGTACCAGTAATGACTGACAACTCTGTCTCTATTCATAATTTCAGAAGCTGTGATTTTAAATAGGTTCTCAGTACTAGAAAATAAACTTTGAAAATTACATCTATGTTTTTATTTTGTATGTTTAGTTTCCTAAAGAAATAATTTTGGGTAATACTTAAAATGCAATCATACATCCAGAAACATGCATTGCACTTCTCAGATTAGTCTAATACATGAGACCTTCTTCTTATACTGAGACAGAATCACTTCACAGTTCTTAAACCAGTAATAGATACTCTGTCTAACTTTGAAGGTCCTGAGGATAATCCTTCAACAACCATTTTGAATACCTACCTATTTTTTCTTTTATGTCGTTCCACTCAGATAATGGAAGGATAATTCAGAAAAAAAAAGAAAAGTCTTGAAACATATTAGACTGCAATCCAATATTTCAGTAAAAATCCTTAAGCACCAATGGAGAAAAGAAACATGTTTACCCAAAATTATATAATATCACATAGTATTGAGATAAAGCAGTGGATCCTTCACTTCTATGGTTTCATAAAATTGTAACTCGTGTTAAAATAGGTGTTCTGTCAGACTATATGTGACCTAAAATACATGTTTAACAAATGCAAACAACATGCATTTATTTGCAGAGGTGAGATAACACGATGAGCTTGCATATCGTGACAGAGTTCATACTTACAATTTTTCTGAAGAAGTCTTTTTACCTGATTAACTGATAAAGATTATTCCTCTAAATAAAGACCCTTCCTCTAAATTAAACACTGAAAGTGTCCAAGTTATTCCTCATATCTCTTTGAAGATCACCTTGAAATTCTCAGGGACTTCATAAAATATTTCCCAAGTTCTAAACATAGCTGCCAGTCAACAGTCACATACTTGCATTTGACACAGATATAACTCAAAAAAATCCTCCTAAATCTCGATGGAGTTACTCTAGATTTACACTCGCATTCCTGAGATACATAGAGGTTTGCATCTTTTCCTAAGTCTTAAAAAAAAGGGAAGCAGAACTTTGAGCATCAAAGACTTAATTTGCAGCCTCTAATTTCAGAATTGTTCAGGGAAATCAGACGATCTAGTCACAATATTGCAAAGAGGGAAAACACAGAAATTCAGGGCTCCATTACCTGACATATAGGAAAGCTATTCTTGTACTCTTTGCATGCCATGGCAATATTTGTCTGAGCAATGCAAGGGACCTTGAGAAGTAGGCCAGTTTCTAAGCACATGGAGAGTTAGTGAAGCTTTAACTAGCACAGCATTTCATTCAAGAAGTCAGCTTCAAGACTTCATTTAAAATTATCAGGGGCACATTATCTGGGAACACAACAAGAAGCAATTATTGGTTTAATTAGCCTGCATTCACCACGTTGTGCTCCTTCTCTTTGTTGGATTGCCAGGCAATTTTGTAAAATCATTAAGCAAGGGAACTATAATTCCATAATGACCTAATCTGCAGCTCCATTCTATCACACTGGAATATTTTAAAGTTATTTATGACTGTCCTTAATAAAAGCTAAGTCCATTGGGCAAGAAACACTTTGGGTCTCCAAAATTCCAAATGGCTTCCCTTATTGAAAGGTTTTTGTTGTATTCAGTTATCTGTTCTCTTCTACACTTGAAAGAGAAGTTTTGCTGTCAAAATAAATGCACGTTGCTATGGAAATGCACAAGACACAGGAAAGGATATCTTTCTGTCCCAGGGAAAAAAAAAAGTTTAACTTCTTTCATTTTCAACATAACCTTTGATACAATGGACAGGAAAAGGGATTTAGAACAGTGTAAATAGTGTAAAACAAACTCAAAACCTATTATATAGATCTTTTTCCTGAGAAGGAAATTGAGTTAATAAAGTTATTTTTCTAGTTTATCTCTCAGATTTTGACAATAGGAGAGATTTAAGAATGCAATTCATGGCATTTTACAATTTCTTGTTTCTTGCTTTCATCATCATCATATGAAGTTTATGTTCTTTCACTGTACCTTCCACACATGAGACTAGAAGAAAGAAACTAGAAACTAACAATGTATCTCCATAACTTTTAAGTAGTAATTTAATATAGTATCATTGTCTTAAAAAATCCCAAAGCTTCATCATAAAGCATCCAGGAAGATTGTATATGAAACACTTGGAGTAAATTAAAAAGTTGAAATTATCAGCTGATGATAACTATCTTTGAAGGTACCATTTGCCTAACTAAATTTTTTCACTAGGCTAAAACAAATCTGGGTAGAAAGCTGTAATTTCTTCATATGTTTTGCTAAATAGAAAGATAGAAAAACTAATTTGGACAAAAGAAGAGGAATAAAAAGCACCTTTCATATATTTTGCTATGGAGATAAAGTAGAAGCTCTTCATGGTATTAAGACTTGGGAGTAGTTAACGAACAGTGAAATTGCAATGGCATTTTTTCATTTTAAAGGAACTTTACTAAGAGCATGGCCTTATCTAACTAATTTATGAGTGAGATATGTTAAAAAGTCTATGCCAATATAAGACTTATGTAAAATATAACATAAAAAATCCAACTGAATTTCTGATTAAGGAAAGCAAAGTTAAACCACAGAATTTTGCATTATGTAAATCAAGCAAGCATGATTTTTATATTATTAAGAAACAGAATAACTTGACCAGAATGTTTTACTTTACTACTGCTCTCAGCATATTGACCTGGAGCAGGTACATGGCTATTAACTGTATCACCTAATCCTGGTACAGTGGGAGTGTTAGTATTTTAAGCAGTTTCTGAACATCCAAAGGCACAAACTCCTAAAAAGCAGAAAGGAAAAGGGGATGGGTATGTCTAAATCTCCATTATGGAATTATTTAAACCTAGGAGGTCTGATTTGAGCTCATTAAGTAACACATCCAGTGTAGATAAAAGATAATGTCTTCATAAATGTTCTTAATGAATTAAGTAAAACCTACTCTCTGTTAGGTTTTACCTAGAGCACTTTTAGCACATGAAAATGCATCAGGTTTTGTTTACACTATACACTGAAACACTGAAAATGTGTTTGATATTTGGTTCTTAATAACCTAATATTGCTCCTTTTTAGCCTTGGAAATTAAACAAACATTTAGTTTAAAGTCTCGTAATGATTTACATTTTAAAGTGATGTGTGCTACTATATAATGAAATCAAAGCAAACTACAGTCTATGAAATTCCCAATAAAACAACAAAGAAAAAAAGATTGCAAATCACAGACCTCACCATTGCAGGAACATAAGAGAAATGAGGCACTAAAAGCAGTCAAATGTCAAATAAGAATCCTGGTCAGAACAAAAATTTTAAAATGCTTATCTATGACACTTGGAGAAGAAGAAAGGAAAAGAAAACTATAAAAGTAATTACACATGGTTGTACAGTTTTGCTATGCAGAGTTGTAAGGCTGTTTACACTCGAAAGAAGCTCATTCATGCTTTCAAAAACTGTACCGCAGTGGAAGTGCAAGAGGGAATCAGAAGCAAGAGGAACTCCAGAGAGAGAAGTGGGGAAATGAGCGAATCGTACAAGAACAATGTACAAATGTAGGAAAGATTAACTGTGATCTTCTTTCTCATGGTATAACATGAGTAAGTAGTCAGTTCTGCAGAGGTAATACCACTAAAATTTAAACAAGGTGTTACATAGACATTGTAATTAATGAAGTAACAGATGGCTTTTCCATAGGTATATATTTCATGGTTACAAGCTTTGACTGAATTTTTTTTTTTTAAAGTAATTTTGCAGCATGTATGTGACCCTTTTCCTGCATGGATTTTCTGAGGTCCAGATAACAACTGATTTTTAGATTGCAGCCACTCCCTGAAGCTCTTACTGGATGGAACCTGTAGGACCTTAAATATCTTTGAAATTTCCACTTCCTGTCAAATCTAGCAGGAATTGGCTTGGGGACTAAGATGGTACTGGGGACACGGATGCAACAATCATATAGCTATTTTTGTCTTAGGAAGCTGTATTAAGAAGAAAAATATGTTTTATGTGGTGCAGGTATAGAAGTTGGGGTAATTGTCATAAAGTCTAGAAGCAAGACTACAATAAAAGTGGATAATCTTTGCTATTCAAAGTCTTTATACTTAAAAAAAAAATCTAGAAAGTTATCTAGAATGTTCAATTGGTGTGAAGAACTTTAATAAAATTAAAAAAACCCCAAACAACATTGTAGAAAATATGTAAAATACTCCAGCAAATTTTTCATTGTAAGACTACAGATTGCATAAATTTTATCCAGTGGAAATTGTTTTCTAATACTGGATAACAATGAGCAAGAAGCCTCACATGTCTGAGGTGACTACTCCAGATACAGAATACTACTTGGCCTGGTTCCTTCAGCTCTAGTACAATTATCTCTGCACAGCAACAGTGCAACTCTATTACGAGTTGCAAACACATCTGAGACTTACAGCAAAACCTTGCTTCTTGACTTTGATTTCTACAGCTACCTTTGAGACAGAGGGAACTGATCAAAGAATAACATTAAATAGTATATTTTTTTAAATACAATAACCTCAAGGCAATGTTGGTTATCAAACTGCTGTGGTTTAACCCGGCAGGCAGTCAAACATCACACAGCCTCTCGCTCACTCCTCCCCCCTACCCCCACCCAGTGGGATGGGGGAGAAAATCGGGAAAAAAAGTAAAATTTGTGGATTGAGATAAAGACAATTTAATAGAACAGAAAAGGAAGGGAAAATAATGATGATGATGATGATGATATAATAATAATAACAACAATAATAATAACATTAATAACAGAATATACAAAATAAATGATGCACAATGCAATTGCTCACCACCTGCCAAACAATGCCCAGCCAGTCCCTGAGCAGCGATCGCCCCTCCCTGGCCAACCCCCCAGTTTATATACTGAGCATGATGTCATATGGTATGGAATACCCCTTTGGCCAGTTGCGTTAGTATCCTGGCTGTGTTCCCTCCCAGCTTCTTGTGCACCTGGCAGAGCATGGGAAGCTGAAAAGTCCTTGCCTAGTGAAAACACTACTTAGCACCAACTAAAACATCAGCGTGTTATCAACATTCTTCTCATACTAAATCCAAAACCCAGCACTGTCCCAGCTACTAGGAAGAAAATTAATTCTATCCCAGCTGAAACCAGGGCACAAACAGCCTGTTCCAACTCACCCACCATTGCACCGATCCAGGCTATGCACTGCCTCAGTGAAGTGCTTTCACTGTGCAGAAAGGCAGCAAAAAGGCAGATATATATTATAGTAAGCAGGACATTTGCCCTGCAGGAACCTGAGTTCCAGTCAGGACTATGAGGACTGTTTCTGGTGGTAAGCCAGCATTGCACAAAATACTGGAAAGATTCTGGGAGGAGGACTGCAAACCAGGACTCTCCATTAATACTGTATCCTTCCTTTTAAGATCCTTCAGACACCTGACTCCCAGGTTCATTTTCCTAGCTCTTTCTTCTTAATAGCTATGTCTATGCTATTTTGGATAGCCATGTTAAGTTCAGACTTAAGTTTACCAATGCAAGTAGTTTAAGATAGCTCTGTGTGTTCTGTTGGCTTAGTTTGCTTTTTGATCACTTCAGTTGTCCCTGCACTGCAATTTGGCAGACTTGGACTTGATCTCTTAAACTATTTCACTCTCCTTTTACATTGCCGTGCCAAACCACAACATCCGTATCTCAGATGACCTTTTGCACTTTTTTTATCTTGTCAAAGCAACTGTGACTAAGCAGTGGACTGCATCAGGTGACCTACACTTCCATATGGTGAGAGTTGGGTGATCCAACTTTTATCCCTGTCATCATGAGAGTACATCCTCTTCACAGCTGCGAGGACATTTGCATTTCTCCCAGACAGTAAAGAGCATTGCACATTATAATCTGATTTCTTTACCTTTTATTGCCTACATTACTTCCAGACGAAAGAGAATAACATCGCTTAGTAAGATTTTACCGCCTCATACCCTCAAATCAATGGGTGCAACTTTTTCCTCATGAAGAGCTTTCAGAGGTGCCCTAGACATATACCACTTCAAGGGCTCATTTTGGTGCTAAGGGGTTAGCAATTATCTTTTGAAGTTCAGCCATTCTTGACGCCTACCAACTCACAGGAAACCAGTTTGCTGTGAGCAAGTAACCAAAGAAGAAGCTGTTGTAGAGTTGTGTTGTGTAGTGTTTAAAGTTGCACTTGCCTATGATCTCAAGAAATCAATGGAAGCTGCATGTCACAGTCAGGCATACACTAGCCTTTAATTTTCAATAATTTAAATAGTATAATGACAATTCTTAACTTTAAAATTGGTAACCTGATTTTTTAAAAAGAAATATTTGCCATGGTATAAGAGGACTGAATTTATGATTTAAATTGACTGATGGCACAGATGACTTTTAGATAAAGCATACTAAGAAGCATATTTTTTCCATGCATGGCAATTTACATGTGAAATTTCCATTAGTGATAATGGCAGTGGCACATATAAATCTCCAATTCCCTTTAACATTAATTGCAGTCATCTATGTAAGTACTTGGATTTTCAATGACATTATATCCATAGCTCTACGAAGTCAGAAGGGATCACATCCTGGAGAAGCTAAACATTAAGCACTGTCACTACTGATGGCAGGTAATAACTAAAATCTGTATCTACACCATTGTTGAAATATAGCATCGCATAACTTAGAAAAAATACTAATAAAATATGCTTGCTTAATTTACCAGACTCTTAAAATAAAACTAGTTGACAGAATTCTGAATTAAGCTGATTATAATTTTAAGCACACTCTGCTAATACTTTGAAAGTTACTAATTTACCATTTATTTGAATAGGTATGTGGAATTTGAATAAGTATGTAGAATCCACTTTAGACTTTTCTAAATCTTCAAGAAGTGGTGTTGGATTTCTTGTAATATGGGTTTTTTTCTGAATTTTCAGGGCAGGTGTTGAAAAATATAAGTGAACCAACAGGCTAACGAGAGAGTAACTTCTGGGATTTTTGATAGAGTTCAAATAGGCTTCATATTAGGTGTTAAGAAATTAAGCAGAAACAACTCCAAGTACGTTTTAGTTCAGCAAATGCATAATTTAAACTGAATTGAACTTCAGATATTTCTGTTACTGAAATTTTCAGTTCTCAAAATATCTGTTATGAAAAATCGCTAAGGTATATTTAAAACAAAATAAATCCAAATTGTACTTGATATCTTTACATAAATATTACATGACATCTGTTTTTTTTTTATTTATCTCCAACATGTACCTTTCATTATCTTATTTAACTTTGAATCAGAAAGGAAACAACCACTACCTGATCATGGTGTGAACAGTAACAAAAAGTTATTGGTTTTGCGTTCAGTGTCCAACAGAATCTGTCACAAGACATCATCTTACTCAAATCTCTAGCAATGAACAGTGGAGGCAGAGTGCTTTTACAGTGCAAATAAGAATGAAACACAAATTAGTTTTATTTGCAAAAACACAGGAAAAAAAAAAAATCCCTTCCAGAATCCTGTGCGAATCTATACTACAATAAACTGACGTACTGCTGAGGTGTTTGCAAAAATTCTTAGAACCTGAAGGAATTTATAGCACTGACTGTACCCACGACGGAAGTTATTCAACTGAAATGCTAAACAGGGCTTGTTTCAATCTTCGTAGTAAAATCCTCAAAGTACAAAATTGATTATATTGGGATGATGTACTACAATAAAAATGTCACTCATTGTGCTTTGGAGTCAAATTAAGCCTTGTCTACACTTGTCACTAATTATCAATACTTCAATCCTGAAATGCACTGTTAGCAAAATGTTACCAAGGTGAATCTCTTGTCATGTAAAGCTAAAGGTTTAATAGCGAGTTAATCATCCCAAATATCCCTGAAACATATCTAGAAGTATTACCTGATGGTGCCTATTTCTCCCTGTTGACTCTAAGAGGATCTTGGGCAAGTATCTTAGAATTTGACAGCAATGTTTGGATGTCAGCCACTAGGTGAGAGAACTACCACCCTTCCTATGGAGCTAACATCTATCGGCAGAGTTATTATTTTTTAAATAGTTATTCTAGTTCTCCTGGGGGATGTAAAGCCTTACCAGAAAAAGTCTGTCTGTGTTCTTTAGTTGCCGTCTTTAACTACATCTGAATTTAATTTTTGCCAGCAGCTCTGTGTGGGTCGGAGATAACTCATCAGATCTCTGACAGAGCCATGCTGGCAAGTTTTTACAGTAGATCTATCTTTAGATTAGTCTTAAGTTTAAGTTAAATTGCATCAGCAGTCATGGCTCCCTCGAGGCTGATTCACAAAATTGGCATTACCTGAAGTACTCATGCTAAAGGTACATTTCCTCTCTCTTTCACATTCTACTCTACAGAAATATACGGAGGAGAGTGGGGACAATTTAAACATTTCATTATAAGTGAAAATCCTCAGCAGCCCTTTTTCAGCTACGTACCAGCATGCATGGGAAAAGTGCACTGGGAACTAGGATGATGTTAAAACATTGTATGTAATGTGGGAGGCAGCATGGTAAGATTGAGACAGGTAATGAATCAATACTTATATCCAACTGCCCCACTGATGGGTGGTGAGCACATACACACAAATACGGGGCAAGCGAGAAGACTCTTTTAAATTATAGCTTTATTAAAGTGAAATTTTGTTAATTTTGGATGAGAAACATACAATGAAACATTTTCTTGCAACAGTCCAGCTACTCTGGATGAAGCTGAAGGAGATTCTGTGCTCTTTTTACCATTAATTTCCAGGAATTATATCTTTTTTTCTCTCCTGTTTCCCTCCATCCCCACTTTTTTTTAAAGCACCAGTTAAGTATTAAACCTCTTCACTACCAGCCACCCGATATCTAAACTGTTTTACACTTTTTTATTACAAACATTTAAGTATTTTATCACACTCTCTTGTAAAATTACAAAATTAAATGGAAAGTAGTGTTCATCTGTCACTGTTCAGTTTAGCATGCATCAATTAATTGTGGAGTAGAGTTAATTTTATGCTGTATTTGAAAACACCGCCAACAGTTAGCTATCTGTTTTTTCTAGCTTGGCATGAAATGTAGATGGAGATAAATTTATGTAGTTGACACACTAAATCTGCTTCAGGATCCTATCAACCACATTGAGGCGTAGGTAGGTGTTTTACATTTTAAAAGGTAGAACTGCATTTCCTACTTTCATAAGGTACGTTAAGAAGGCATGTAGTGCAATGCACAGCAAGTAACAGAGAGGGACTGAATTTTTTCAGGGGAGAAAGCAGATCAAATCTTTAACAGATGAAATATTTCCTCCTAATTGACAAACAACCTGTAAGATTGAAAGTGTTCTTTTTCTTCGACACAGTAAGAGACAGTAAACTACAAAATATTTTTTGACGAGTGTAAATAATTCAGTATTTGTGGAAATGAAATGGAAATATGGAATTCTGGTTTTGAGTAACTACAATGATTTTTTCCATTCTCTTTAGGATTTTTTTTATTTCATTGAACAAATAACAACCATCTATGTTATTTTCCACCTTCATATCTGATTGAATATTATTACAATAGTGAAAATATACGCATTTCTTCTTTATGGAAAAGTTCTATTACAATTTGTCTCAACCTGTCTGGCTGTTTAAACACCAAATAATAAATACTTGTAGATACTCATGTAAACAATCAAGCAATTAAGAAAAGAATTCCAGAAATTGCCCTGACAAATACACAGGATGGAATCTATGAGATGATGCAAGTTCAGCACCAAATATTGTATTTTTGTCTTACGCTCTCATCAGGTTTCAGGAGATATTTTTTCCTTGCTCATTCCATAACTTAAAGGGTCAGATTCCTAATGAAATTATCTCAGCTTTTTCTAGTTGACTTTTCTGTTAAATATCTGATCCAGAATTTTGTATATAATTAACAGGTCAGCTGCTCTGAGAGACAAAGACTTGGAAGCATAAATATTTCTTTACAAGTACACTGTTTTTAACAGGTCTTTTGGACTGTTTGTTTGTTTTGATTTTTTTTTTTTGTTACCATCTGCAAAATAGATGTTAATATTAGAGCTGTGAAATCTGAAATGTCTTTTGTTTGACTTCCTACAAACTATGAAGAGGTCAAATGTTAATTTAAGCCTTATCTTATAAATCATATGAAGATATTGACTTGTGTCATACATTTTCAGAATTAGACAGCAGAAGTATGGATCCCCAGCAAGCAGTATGTCTAGATCTTTACCTCGATCTTCTGAGTTTTATTGGGTTTATTGTCTATACTGTATTTTCTTAGGGTTATAAAAGAAGTGCTGCAAGTATGTCTTCCAAGAAGGTTACAGTATTGCTGTCAAGTGTCTCTAATAGTTTTTTTTATACAGACAATAATTTTGGAACATGCAATCTGAAGTATAGTGCTGTGGCACTGTGAAGGCCATTTGGAATTCAACAGCAACATTTATAAACCGTGATCTGTACCCAGTAATATTTGCCACAAATGAGCTTGCTCAATACTCTTAATATCATGACTTTAAAGTCGCCTTCTAGCCTCTGAGGATATATATGAGATACAGCTTATTCAAAATTCAGAAATATTGCAGGTGAATTACATACTCACATAAACGCATTAACTACAACTACATATATTGCCAATATATCACATACTGAATTAAATAAATTGAGAATTTACTGCAGCTTACATAGAAATAAAAGCACAGTCTATTAAATCAGCCATATTCCAAATCAGATACATAACCTATCTAATCAGGTACTTAATATATTGAATCAAAATCGCTGTACCTGCTGCATCAAATACATCACGCATTGAATAAAACATACCATCCAAAGAGCATATCGATATTAAACTAAATCATGTTGAACGGCTACGTAATTTACTAAATTAAATAAATTGGGCCAATACAGTAGTCACTGAACCTAGCATATCAGATCATAAATAAACACAAAGCTTAGATGTTTTGAAAGAACTTGTAATGCATTCCCAGTTAGGTCTCTGTGAAGTGTTATCTTTAAATGGATAAAGTTTTCCAGAGTCTTGGGAAATTAATTTTTAGTCATTGAATAAACACCTGACTCATTTAGGTACTACACTTGAACAAGAACTGATATCATTCCTAGATATCCAATGCCTTCAAAAATTATAAAAACTAATGGTAAATCAGAGATTCATGAAATTCATATTAAAAACATTTCCCAAGAAAGTCTACAGAAAATATTACATTTTGGCTGTTTTTCCCCACACCAGTTCTTATAGCAAAATCATAATGAAAAGCAGCAAAGACCTAAGTTCAAGATGAGAAAATATTTTTTATTTTAGAGACATTTTTAAGAAATAAGTGACATGTTTAAACCCAGATTGCAAGTTTAATGTGACACAGACCTGAATTCTTTCCTAAAATAACTTTTCAAAGGTCAGGCACTAGTTATTCAAAAAATATTTATCTAAGGCTAAGTAGTAAAGCATTAGACTTTCCGCATTAAATTTAATCAGAGTTCTGCCAATTAGACTGTTTTCTGTCCAGTAAGTTCATAATGTTTTATCATAATTAATACTGTATACCATTTTATAATAAGCATTGTTGAAGACAAATCAAAATGACTATAGACATTTGTTGTGGTTTAACTGCCACGTTGGGTGCCAAAAAGGACTCTTGTGGTTTAATCCCAGCCGGCCACTGAGCACCACGCAGCCGCTCGCTCACTCCACCACAATGGGATGGGGGAGAGAATCGGAAGGGTAAAAGTGAGAAAACTCATGGGTTGAGATAAAAACAGTTTAATAGGTAAAGCAAAAGCCGCGCACGCAAGCAAAGCAAAACAAGGGATTCATTCACTACTTCCCATGGGCAGGCAGGTGTTCAGCCATCTCCAGGACAGCAGGGCTCCATCACGCGTAATGGTTACTTGGGAAGACAAACGGCATAACTCCGAACGTCCCCCCCCTCCTTCTTCGTCCAGCCTTATATGCTGAGCATGATGTCATATGGTATGGAATAGCCCATTGGCCAGCTGGGCCAGCCGTCGTGGCCATGCTCCCTCCCAGCCCCCTGCGCACCTGGCAGGGCATGGGAAGACAAAAAGTCCTTGACTAGCGTAAACATTACTTAGCAACAACTGAAACATCAGTGTGTTATCAACATTCTTCTCATACTACATCCAAAACACAGCACTATGCCAGTTAATAGGAAGAAAAATAACTTCATCCCAGCCGAAACCAGGACATTTTATGATACATGCAATATTCTTCAATTATAAAATAAAGAATAGATATTGATTTACCTGTTGGCCTTTTTTTTTTTTTTTTTTTTTGAATGGCTTACTTCACAGAGAAGACACATTATGTTTCCAAATGTCATGTCAGTACTTTTGCTGTAAAAACAAGAATGCACCATTGCCAACGTCTAATACACATTTGTATCCATTTTGGAGACAAAAGGAGGTTATTAATAATCTATGGTTTTTAAATAATTAACCCTTACAAAAACTCTATAAAAATACATAAAGCTAAATGAATAGATGAAGATTTATGGTTATTGGACAAAAATGTTTTAATGGGTAATTTTTTGTGTTTGGTTTGATCTAATTTTAAGATTCTCTAAAGCCTGAAGTAAGCATCATGTGGACGCTCAAACTCATACAGAAACTCCTGCCTTTTATGAATATACTCGAAACTCCGAGCTCATGGGAGGCCCATCCATGTGGTGTTAGCAATTCAGTAATGATGATGTTTAGTTCGGAGCTGTGGAGATCTGTTTCCTCTGAGCTGCAAAGCTACAAAGTTATTCTTTTTATGATACAATAAATATTTAACCTCTGTTTTCTTTAAGTAGAACAGTTTCAGCCAAGAGACGGAGGAAGGGTTAGAACTTTTATCTTTTTTTCTCATGTTCCCTCCAAGTACCTGTAAGTGTTAGTATCTGTGGAAAAACATAAAATCCTTTCCAACTTCTCTCAGCCCCTGAAGAGGATGACACTGTTGCTCATTAAACACTTTCAACGCTCACCTAAAAAATAAGGTGGTGTTCTCTGAAAGCATTAACAAATCCTGGGGTGTCAATATATGGACAGATAGCAACTTTGCAGAAACCTTTTCTTCTTAATTCCCCTTGCCTGAGAAACAAGAGACCAGCTGGAGTCTTTCACCCACTAAAGCATCATCTATAATGCAAACCAGCAATCAATACCAAAAGCAGATGTTTTATGAAAACTTCTTTTGCTTTCTCAGCTTCAGTCCCCTTAACCCATGCTGAGAAGTTAAAGTAAGAAAGAGGAACACTATTGATGTAAAGGGCAAAACTAAGGATGAAAAAGCTGTGTCAGAGTTAGAGAAGGTAAGCTACTTTTTACAGAGAAACATATATCAAGTTCTTCAATACAGTAGATTGAACTCAACAGTCCTGTAATTCTCTAAATTAGACTGCTTTCATGCAAGGTTCAGAGTTGCTGTGTTTTGAAGAAAACACATTTGCATCCTTAGAGGCATTCAACACGACTTTAGAAAGTCATCTAGTAAAAGGTCAATTGTGAGAACACTGGCATGCCCATAACCTTTCATTTCTAATGAAATGCTCTGCAGATTCCCGATGGAGAAGCAACTTGTATAGTTCCTATAAATTTTATTTCAAAATCAATTCCCACGTAATACATTTAGAGAAGTTTTTGAGTTTGCTCCCCCCACCCTTTCAGGAAAATCAGTAACCTTGGCTATCATCTTGCCTGTGCCTTAATAGCCAAGGAAGGGTATGTTTAAATTTTGAATACAAGTCCTCAGGAATACAAAATTGTATTCCTGAGCAATTGGTTTGCTGTAGGTTGGTGCTTGGTATGCAGTGTTTCAGAATATAAAGACTTTGTTGTGTTCGTAGTTTTCCTAGAAATATTCTGGGTATTTTTACACATAGCAGAGAAAAAATAGGGCTGATATCAAAATGCAATACACAAAGCAGAACTCTGTGTAACCCTGATGATTTTATGGGTGTTTCTTGTAGCTCGGAGGCCCCATTCGTGTGGATCTCGCTGAAGGCATGGTGCCATCATTAATTGCAGCTGAAATTGAGTGAAACACTTAATTGCTTTGCCTTATTAGTAGTTTGGATTCAAAGGAGTTATATCAGTTGCTTTTCCCAAGCTTATTAGATGAAAGCTAGTAATCTGGAACAAGGCAAATATTCAGACACTGACTAGGGGCAGGACCCAGGAAGCAGTTTTGCAACAGGATCATACTTTGTAAGTGAAATATGACTTAGAAGGGACAAAAGTTTGTCAAGAAGTCAAGTTATGTTAGTTCACAAAGTGTTAAATGTCTAAAGAGTTTAATTTAGCAGAGGAACTGTTCTGATAAATCTGTTCTCTCTTCATGCCAGATTACCAAGAAAAAGATCAAAAAATTCCATTAAAAGAGACAAATAACAGGATATTCCTGATAAGGAGTCTCTAATTTTGGCATATGCTTATGCATCATGAAAAGGGGCATGTGATGCAACCAAAATGGAAAGTTCATGCCTAGTTTACAAGGAAATACACAAAATAAAATGTGGACTTCTTTTACACAAGTTGTAAACTGCAACCAAATATACCCCATCACAAATTGAATGCATGAAAATGCCCCACTTACTGATAAAGTGTGTCAACCATCTCAAAAGTTCTAAAAATATGTAGAAACTCTATAATGTATATCCATAATATTATATGTCATTGTCAGTAAAACACATGAACAAAAACTCTAGAACCCAGTGAGAGTTATAAGAGGAAGAATTCTGGATATTATCTATCTTCGCAATATTTTAAGACATATGGCATGCCTGATTTATTTTAATTCAAGCTGACCTGAAACAAAAAAAAAGAAAAAAAAAAAGATATTCCTTAGGGAGCCACTAAAACCATAACTTACATAATTACAATAATATCTTTATCTTACTTTATATATTATATAATATATATTATATATCTATATATAATCTACTTAGATATATATGATATATTCAGATGTGTGCACATTATTTTAGGTAAGACTTGGGAAGGCCAAATTCTTTCCTTTGCTAGGCATAAAGCAAAAGCAGAATTTGTATCAGAAAATTGTAACTGGCCTTTAATTTTCACAGAAACTTCCTTCAAATCAGATTCTTTCACTTTTGCTATGGTGAGATTTCATGCTGGCAGCACACGTCCTGGGAAGGGCACAGGACCAGTCTTTGGGTTGGGGGTGCCCAGGTACCCAGGTAGTACCACATAGCGTTTCACACAGCGAGTTAGGGACCTAGGGGTGTCCTCTGATATGAAACAGTTTCAGACCGAAATAAAGGGTTATTTCCTCCTCTGCCTGGGCATCAGCCCTGGCTGGAGCCGTCTGCTCGCAGCCAGGAGCTGCAACGTAATTGTCAAACACAGCACAGGGAACTGCTCCCCAAATCGTACATTTTAAAATACTTTGCGGTCTGCTTTTTTCATACTTACAGGCATTATTAGATAGAGTCTATCTACTTAGCTCACAAAAGTAGGAGTACAAAATACAGCAAAGAGAAAATAACATTAAAAATACCCTTGACTTTTTTACTTTCCCTGTAGAAATAATTTGAGTCATTTTTAATTTCATCCAGGCTGAACAGATAGCATCCCAAATAGTTAAGTGCGGTATTACAGCAATCTGGAAAAAAATGCAGACCTACATTTTACATTGTATTTTTTACTTTTTTAGATTACATATTCAAGACACTTAAGATTGGACATTAGGACATCACTACCTTTTGCTGGAATGGTATTTGGTAGCTGCCTTTTGTACTTTTAGGTTGGTGACATGGGTCATAGAAAATAGTCCTAAACTATACAGAAATAGAAGAAACAATTATAAATATTATTAAAAAATAGACATACATTTTAATAAGCAGCTAATCAAAACTGGTTGTAAGGCATTTTGCAGACCCTTTGGGAAAGATGAAGCATGGTTCATTAAAACAGGATGGGAAAAAAAAAATATTCTGTATTTAAGTCTGTTTGATGCCAGGGGTTTAATCACAGAGGAGAGCCCCTTCTTACCGTATGAAAATGTTACAGAAAATAAAGGAATAAAAAAAAAAAAAATTTTGGTCTCCAGATACACATTTATCTATTAAGACATGCATGAATATATCTTTCTATATTTAACTAACACATGATCTGCTTTTACTGTTTGAAACAGCTGCGTCATCTGTTTTATAGAATTAATAAAAAAAGGAAAAGGGAAAGACAAAAATAATTATAAGGTACATACTAAATTTTGGGAATAAAACCGGCTGTGTACACAAATAACATGCAGGCACACAGAAGTACTTTTACTCCATTAAAATGAAATTTTCACATTTTATTCCTGAACCCCTGGAAGGGCAGGGAAAAAGATGATCAATATTTCAGCCCCAATTAGATATCTGTTGAAAAAATTGAGGCAAAATTGATTCTCATCACAAAATGGGGACTAAGGCATGACTAAAACGCATTTTATACAGAATATTAAACATCTCTACACAGAGATGGCTTTAAGCAGTTAGGCTCAAATCAACTACTGCAAATTTTCTTTATATCTCATCACCTTGTCTGTGTCTTTTTTCCCTTCTTCCTCTGCTATAAACTGTTGATAAGTCTTACCAGCGGTCTTTAAAAAGGGAAGAAATTTATGCAAAGTTGTTTGAATAAGTTCTTAGAAAAATGATACAGGCTGTGAAGGGAACCCTAATCTCAGGGCTGAGAAATGGTACCTGTAAGCAGGTGAGTCATTACCTGTGAGAAACGAAATGGCAGCAGCTGTTTGGGGAACTTTCACAGGAAAAAAATCCCAAGAGCTGGAGCTCTTCCAGGTCAGGACACAGAACCTGGCTACTTTTCTGTTTACGTCCCACAGAGCGCCAGGATTAAGGCTCATTCCTTGGAGATTTAGCATACATACTTACCAGCACTCTTTGCTGAAGTTCTTCAGGGGTTTTTGTGGGATTTGCTTGTTTGGACTTACAGAGTATAACATGTAAATTCATTCTTGTTTCCTTGAATATCCTGTTTATACTGATAGTGCTAAACAAGGTTTTATACATCTCTCTCAATTCCTGACAAATTACATTTTATTGTGATAAGCTGGAAACTACTAAGCCTCCTTAGTACTGCTTTTTTTTTCTTTTTTTCTTTTTTCTTTTTTCTTTTTTAAAACTGTGCTGAAAATCATTTAAAGACAGGGTGAAGTACCTGGCTCATCATTAACACCTGAAAAAGCACAAGAAATGCCATTTGAAAATTGAAGCTCTATTAATGCAAACAAGCAACTAAACAAAGGAGCATAGTAAAGGACATGAGAAATCTGCTGTAGGAATTCTGGGGAGCAAAAGGCACAGCTGAAACTAGTGAAGGAGACAGTCGAATTCCTCTCTCACTCAGCCTGCCATCATGTAGGCTCATGTGCAAAGCACCAAACAGGTTCATGAGAGCCTGGATTTTAACTCTCACTTTGGCATTGACCTGCTGTGTGATGCTGGGTAACCTCTTTATGCCTCAGCTAGAAATAAACCTCATGTATCCTCCCATTGTAAAACACTTTGAATAGCATAGTGAAAATTAAAATATAATTATTGTTATTATTAAATTTATTTCCTTTACTAGGCATCTCTAAAAGACAAAGAAATGAGAGGAATATTTTGTTTCCCGGTTTTCTGGTTTCCCTCCTAAGAACTCGAATATGAGGCATGAGACTGAAAAGTAATAATCAGTATCTTCTGATCCTTCTTGGAGTAGGATCTGTACCAAAAAAACCTTGACTGGATACAAAAAAATGTGAGGGGAATTTTTCTCTTCTGTTAAAAAATAAAAGCTTGGGATTTGTCTGAATTATTTTCTACTATTGAGAAAATCACACATAGAAGAAAATTAATTTCTTCTGAACTTTATTAACTGCTAGATTTCTCCTATGTTCATGAAAAATGCCCCATTATGCTGTTTGCATGTTATTTTTCCATCATCCCAATTCTCAACTGCATCATTCTCCCATTTCACAGAGAGTCCTATGGAGAGAAGCAACCTCTTCTACGTGTTTAGACAGAAAAAATTAATCTAAACAAAGGGTGTGATCCACAGAAAACACATTGAATTTCTTGGCATTTGGTTTTCATTCAGATGCATCTGCCTATGAAAAGAGTTGTCAAAGACAGCTCCTTGCTACTTGTCAGTGGGGAATGATTTCAGAAATCTCTGTCTAAGTCTTCAGTGGCATTTTCCACTAAACTTTTTGGTAAGAGTTTGAAATGCATCACCCTGTTATTTAATCCTGACTTTCTCAAAATATCTCCAAAGAATTTACTTATTAGCATTTGAAAGAAACTGTTACCTTTAAAGAAACTTTTACAGCCACAATTTTGAAAATGTGTAACACACCTTCCTTGGAAGATTTACTTCTGTCACAAAGATGAGTAGATAGTGTGTATTTCACTGGGAATGTTGAAGTCATTCCCTTGGTATTTCCAGACATTGGAAGCAGCAAGGATGGATAATGACAGTTGCCTTTCTTGCAGTGCCTACAGATTTTCTTTAGTTTGATAGAACAAATTCTTCTGGTCCCCTCTTCTAGTTCCTCTGTACTGAAGAGGATGCAGAGGAATGGGAAGAACTGCTCTCTATGCAATCCTACTCATTATAAGGATGAATTAAGTTGAAATTGAAATCTGAGTTCCTCAAAATGTGCAAGACATAAAATAAATCTATTTTTGAATATCTGGAAATGACAAAAAAAAAGTGCTGAAAATTAATTTTGTGTTAAATAAAAGAGTTGGACTGTCCTAATAAATAGGAATCAAATAAAGCAAGGAATAGAACTCATGTGTGCATGTATTGTTAAAAACAGAAAACCTATTAAGCTGTATTAGAATTAAGACTGTCCAAAGCTGTTTGGAATGATGCAGCAAGGTGTCATGACGATTCCCATTACTGTTCCTTCAGATGCCATAAGCAATATAAAAGCAGACAGTATTTAAACACGTGGATTTAACATTCTAAAGCACTCATATTAGAAATCCTATGATTATTATGAATATATAATTTTTTATTTATAAGTTATAGCTTCCATTTTGCCACAAACCTCAAAATAATGAAAGACAATGCTTGTCTTTTCCATTGCAATGTAACCCCCTACACACAAATGACACATGCACACTTATTTGCTGTGTTTACTACCAACAAAATTGAAAGTGGCCAAAGCATATCAGATGTCTCTATCTTTAGTCACAACTCAGAAAGATATTTAGGCTTTTATGTATCAAGTCCCTTCCAGAAGACTGGAGCTGAAGCAAACCAAAGGTTCACAAGTGAGCACTTCTCTTCTGGTAAACCAACACTAGAAAAAAAAGACTTTTTCTAAATTATTTCCTTCCAGTATTAGAATTTATAAATTTTCCATTTTCAGGATGGGTTTTTTTTGTTTATTTTTTATAAGCTGTATATAAATGACTCTCTAGTAAAGCAATGATGAGCAATGAAAAGCACAGTTACCAATGCACAAGCTGAACATCAGGTGGCTAGTTAAGGTAGTGCTTACAGGCCACCAAAGAGGGAGAATTTCTTTTGTTCATGAGAAACAGAGCTGTTGCAAAAGCTTCATAAGCCCAACATTGGCAATGTTCTGGAGAAAGGTCTCTAACTAATATTAAAGAAAAATAAGGAAGAGTAAAGAAGAAATTGTACTAAACTCCAGCAGGGGTAAAATTTTAACTGGGGCAGTGGCGTGAAACCTTTGAAACCTTCAAAGCTGATCTACATTTTATGTGTTCTTGCGTGCAAACAACACCGAACAATTTCTATTCCCAACGTCCTCTGTAAAGCTGATGAACTGCAGATTTTATTGATGTGCTCTAGGAAAATGTGATTAAAATTAACATTAGGTAAGGGACTTAAACCTGTCAGGAAATCAGGAGGGAGCAGAAGGAATTTCTGTGAAAAGAAAATGCTGAAGATTTTTATTTTAGCGTGTTTCAGCTTAACTGATTAGCTTGTTCTCTTTGACTGTACCGCTGTCAGAGATGCAGTGAACTGCTGCTACCGTATACTTAATAAACTTTCAATAAGTTTCAAAGACCCGCTGAAGAAAAATGTTCTTTTTCAATCAATCCAAAGCCTTTGTAAAGAACCAGATTATTAGGGAAATTCAGAGTTTTCCATGTATTGCTTGGAAGTGGACATTTTAACTGGATGACAGCTGAACTCCCAAATATTTGGACAGAAACAGTTTATCCTGTGATTTGTAATAGTTTGCCTGGTACTGTTTTGTGTGTATATATATATATTTATATATTAGTGTCTAAAACTTCTTAAGAGGAGTATTTGCCAAACTATTTAAAAGAAACAGCTATACGCTCTATAAAAGTTTATGTGAACATCTCCCCATTTCTACTGTTTCTCTTTCCTACTGAGTGTCCTCCTGTTTTTTTAAGTGATGAGCTTGTTTATACCTAAGATAAATAAGTAGTACACCTTTTGCATATAGTAAGTTGGATTTACAAATATAATAACATAGCTATCATGGAAATAAGTACCAACTATTCAGGTGACAGAGAAGATGCACTTTTCAGCTGATTCAGCTCCCACCGTCCCTTTTGCTAACATATCCAGTCAAGAGTCCAATCATCAAATGGGCACTTGCCTGTTCGTTTGATTCACCCCTGGGCTCATTTGTGAGAAAATTAAACAGGAACAGTCATATGGAAAAATGTTATAAGGTTACCTTAGAGAACAGTCTTTGGCTTAACTGTTGGCAAGGAGAAAGCTTTGCCTCCTCAAGTACTCCTGTTCCCGGGAGGACCATTTACACACAAGTCCATTCACACAGGAGGCTTCTGAGCTGGTTTGTATCCTTTGACTCCCTGCCAGGTTAGATCCACTCCCATTGAAAGGAGTTTCTTCTGGTACAGGCCCAACTAATTTCCATTTCCATTCAGCTCTTTCATTTCATGGCTCCTGAGGCAAAGCCTCATGCCTGTGCTTTGTCCCTGCCCTGACTATGAGGACTCAGCAATTAGCAAGAATCTATCACGACATTAAGAATGGGAAGCATAAGTCAGAGGGAGAATTGTGGAGAGTTCAGAGGCCTGCCATCACCCTTATCAGCAATTGATTTTGTAAGTATGAAGAATGGC
Organism: Pelecanoides urinatrix; assembly: GCA_013400755.1. Taxonomy (NCBI): domain Eukaryota; kingdom Metazoa; phylum Chordata; class Aves; order Procellariiformes; family Procellariidae; genus Pelecanoides; species Pelecanoides urinatrix. The sequence continues at coordinate 45,785 of VZTQ01004734.1, forward strand.
TGTGACCGTGACGAAGTACATTACTGGTCCACATTCATAAATACTATATATTTGAGCGTGCACACACCCAGGTTGTATCACTTATCACTAGTTCCTCCAGTGGCAATGACAAATTCTTCAGAGTAGTATCTTCTTATAGGTATTCCAGAAGGTCTGTATGGGAATTAATTTGTTTCCACAGGGAAGCAGGAAATTTAACACTTCTTTTATGGCATGAGGTCACTAAATGTTGGCTCTTTTATTGCTTGCTTTCTCTGTAGCCCAGACAGTATGTGGTATTTACTGATAAACATGTAGAAAAGTGAACTATTGCCACTGAGAATAACTTTCCCTGGTCACAAAAAAAAGTTCCTATTTCTTTTATAACACCATAAATATTGTTCAAAATCTCCAAAAAACAAATTTTCACAAAGCTAGTGAAAACAAGGTCACACATTTACTTTTGTTCCACTGGTGTGTAGAAGTTTAAACAGGGTCATTACCTCAGTGTATGAAGAAAAGACTTCACTTGCAGAGGCTGGTCCTGAATGGAAACAGTTCAATTTGAGGGATGTAGCACAGCATTTGGTATTATTAGGATTGATCTCCTCTGTATGTATCAATAACCTTGTTTTGAGAAATCGGTTGAACAATGATGAAACCTAAAATGGAAGAAGACAATCAATATGAAAGGGAGAAAACAAAACATATAAATAAATAAACACAATATGTTAAAGAAAGCAGAAGCCTGGGTGGCTGTGTGCTTTATAAGAGTTTTATAGAATGTTGTTAAATATTTTGAATACACTTTGCTGTAAACAATGTTAGGAGTTTGGAGTTTCTTGTGGCAGAGACCTCTTTTTATTTGTAATAACAAATGGAAGTCAAAAGCAAAATAAAAGACAGTTTCTGGACTGGCTTGTTGGATTCCAATAATATTCCCTTATTTCACTGTGATTTGATATAAATGCCACAAACGACAATTACACTGTTATTGCAGGCCCCATTTAATTTCTCCAGCAAAACCTGAATTTATTTATAACCTTCTCATTCTGTTGCTTTCTGGACCCCATCCCCAGTTAAATATAACCCTTTCTACTTTTGAATGTTAGGACTTTTGATAGCTATCAGTGAGGCATTTGTGCTTCCTTCAAAGTTAAAAATAAACACACTGATTGTCTTCTCATCTTTCTAACAGAAGAAAACCATAATTGATACATATTTAAAGTACTAACCTTTTCTGACAGATAGTATGGATATACTTCAAATTGCCATGTAAAGGTTGCTGGAAAATGTTAAAGAGCATTTTGTGTCTCAAGATTTTTGGGGCAAGAGCATTCAATACAGAATACTATGAAGAAAACTTCACTGTTATTTTTCAGTAGGATGAATCATTTACAAAATCAAAGTTTTAATTACCTTTGAGATACACAGTACTGATTTTGCAGATCTCCCCCTGTTTTCATCACAGCAGGAGGAGGTGAAACAGCCTAATAAAGACAGGTAAGCATAATTGTTCGTTACATGTTCAAGATGACTTCTAGAGGGGATTTCACTTGCTGTTGAAGGGTTGAAACAAGCTTACGCTACAAGACAAGCTTATATTAATAATTCTCTCACATCTTGAAGCAGCAGCATGAAAGGCAAAGGTAGTGCTCCCCTAAACCCTGACTTCCAGGCAGTGTGTTATCAGACCCCTCTACTGTGGCTTCCAGCTAAAGAACATCAAAAAAATTAAGACTGAGACTGACAGGGAGAACAAAGAATGATATTGGTGTCAGCATGGTGCTTGTTGAGTATTGTAAACAATAATATGAGAAGCTTGGGAGTTGCTGGGCAAACGTTTTTTTCCTAATATATTTGTTAACTGTAAAAAAGTTATCTATTAACATAAGTAAAGAAAGACATTTCAGAATAATACACGGAAATAATGCAGTGGTATTAGATCAGATCAGTATGAAAATCCCAAACTCTTAATAAATAAGTAATCAACTTAATAAAATAAGTAATCAACTGATTCAAAGAAATATGTTTAGAGACATTAATAAATTCAACCTCAAAGAGCAATCTCTTGAAAAAAGGCGTCAGTTTTGTAAGAAAATAATTTATTTTCTTCTGGAAGAAATGGACAATTCAACACTTAATTAACAGCATTAACTCAAAAGATGTATTAAGAAAGAGAACAGAGAACAAGAACTGAAATGGAATCATTATGTCTATAGAAGATTAGAAGCCAAAGTATTAGAGATTTGTAAGACAAATTTGCAATGTATGATGATCAGAGTATATTTGGGAGAAAAGGGGAGAACAGAGCTGGAAAGGGAAATGGAATATTTAAGGAATGATAGAACAATGAACTTAAATGGAACAAAATAATCAGCCCAGTCAGTGGTCTGCTAAATTTAACTCCGAGTGGATTCCTTTTCATTTATATTCATGGTCTTTCAGACTTTACTTATTGGTACCATAACATATTTCAGGCTATCACCCTAAAAATGAGGTGAAGAAAGAGTAAATCTAATAAGAACAAATATGAAAGATAGTGGATGCCAAGTGTCTGGTATAACTAAAAGACTGTTAAATAGGGACTAAACAGATGACCTATGAATGATGCGTGAGTTTGATGACTGGCACAATCACAGGATTTTATAGGGAAATGGGTATCAGGATACCACCCTGAGCTGATCTGTCCTGGACACTGCATGAAGATTATGTCCATACTAGCCAGTAACCATACCTAGGACATGGACTGTTGCTATGCACTGGAAAACAAATAATACGGAAGCTGTGAAAATACTCCTTAGCATAAAATTGGCTCCTTTCAACTAGCATTCTCCCAAACTGTTCCTGGCCCCGTTTCAGGAGCCTGAATAATACGGGCTCCATACCCACTGTCAGTTTGCACATAGTCATTTGGGTTTGGCAGCTAAGGAGCTCCATACCACATTAGCTTCAATACCTGGGAGGAGATCCTGGACTTGTTAGCACAAATGTAGCCTGAGAGGCTGACTCCAGAATATAGAGCAGCAGCGTTTAGGCTGTTATGTGTGTATCCTCTTCCTCCATCAAGCTGTGATTCAGGTACAACTTTGTACTACTAGACAATAGTAAAAGGAACAGGTTTCCTCTAAAGCACTAAGTATTTTTTTTTTTCCTGTTCTCCTTTACATTGATCAATGTTAATTCTAAATTTTTCCTAATGTGTTCTTTAAAGCAGAAAACAAAAAAAAGACAGAAAGAAAGACAGACAGACAGAAAGAAAGAAAGAAAGAGAGTTTAATAAAACTGTTCCTTCATATAAATTGCACAGTACTTCATTAAAACCCAAACCTGCCTGTGCACAGGAAAGGTGAAAGCATTTGGATTCTGAGCCAAGATGGCAACTACAATGGCAATTTTAATATACTAAAAAAGGTCACAGTGATGTCAAAAATGTGTGATGGTACAATGATCATTATTAAAACATCCCACTTTTGCCTAGGGACATTATTGTAGGGTTCTCTCTCCTTATACACCATTAAGCATTGCTGGTAATTCATAAAGCTGAGAATAATTAGGCAGTATAAAAACAACAGTAAGGCGTAACTGAGCTATCAGATCTATTTGATAATCCATACACGACCATCAATCTGTGGTGACGCAAGTTAAAACTTTATTCAGCCATATCGCTCATTTTTAGATCCTTAGAGCAGAATTAAAACTCTGAATAGCTTTTCCAAAACTAATCTTCAGATTTCCATCAAGGGTAAGGCTTATGTTCGTTCAGAGGGTGAACACTGGAGACTTACTGGCAAATCCTATAGATTACGGGAAGTCCACCCATACCGGTTCACACTGGTGGCCAGGTCCTGGTATTTTCCTTTCTTAGATCTCTTTACACTACAACCTCGATAGATCAGGTAAAACAATCCCTTTTATACTGCAATACACAGCTTCTTTCCTGTTAACGGCAGCGGGGAAATGTTTGCCTTGTCTTACTTATGTTTGCTCGCCTATCCTATTCCTCCCTCTCTTCTCTTTCCTTTGTCCTCTTCCCCAGACCAGAGGGTATACGCAACACCTGTGTAGCCATTGCTTCTCTTTGGAGACTGTGAAATATTGAAAACAGAAGTAAAAAGTAAAATAAACAACGCAGATAAAGAAATCCTCAATCAACCCCAAGGATAAAAAATAGCCAAACGTTGGCCGAAAGTTTTAAACTTGATTCTAGTAATCGATAAGCATTTCTACCAGTAGCGCAATGTGGGTTAAAAGGATGTGCTCTGTTTTCCAGTATAGTGGCTAAGAGGAGAAAATTAAAGTTATTACTTTGGGAATGAAAATGAAAGCTTACCAGAATTTTTTTTGTTATAAAATGAAACATAAGAAACTACTTAAGAATTCTATATCTTCCTCTTTATATCCATACATGTATGTATGTTCTATGTGTATATCTAAAACTTTTACAATTAAAATCTCAGAGTTTCAGATTTTTCTTAGGGAAAATAATTACTTATGAAGTGAAATCTCTTCTGTCCTATTTCAAACTGAAGGATATTTAACTCTGAAAATATTGCCCTCATCCTTTTTTAAAATCTTTATTATCAGTCTGCATTTTGGTCTAAAAATGTGGGGGCACATATGATGAAGTTTATTCTTGGAAAAAGCACAGTTTCTTTGAAACAAAAAAGTTTCATGGAACAGACTTGATTTGAAGAAAATTTTAATGGGAATATTTTTGAGATCCAAAGAGGAGCATCCACCTGTGATCCAGTCAAATTGTCATACACAATCAACAATACCAGTAACCGCAAGGGCTCTACTGATTTTGCTATTGACTAAGTTAGAATGTGTAGTTATGAAAGTATGCTTTTTTTCCCCCCTGAATCTCTATCTGATTCAGGTAGACAAAATACTTAAATCTACATGCGACTATTCAAATGATGTACTCTGATACAGACTAGCTGTTTTAAAGGAAGAATGAATCACGTATATGAAAGTAAATAGTTGTAATTTACAGCATTATACTCAAAAAGGATATTTCATTTTATCAGAAACGTTCTGCCAGCACTCCCACCAAGATACCTGCAACGCATTGTAGTAGTTAAGACATTGAAAAGGTAAAATATCATCAGGTATTAATCTACCTGATAAACATGGTCAGAAGCATACTTTTATTCCTCTTCAAGCAGCTTAATATTTTGCCACCCCTCAGCTGAAAACTATTGCCCTATGATTACATGCCTTTCAAGTGAGACGTGGTAATGGACTGTGTGCACTCTGCTTATTCATCACAATGCATTTTTGACTGCTAGATGAGAATAAGCCAGAACTTGTGAAAATGAAGACACGCATTCAGAAGAAATGCACAGATTTGTCATGCATGTTTTAGAATAAGGAAGTTTTACTCTAAATATCTCTTACGTTATTTTTATATTTTTCTTCACGTTCCTACTTCATTTATCCTCTTGCGCCTTGTATGTATGCACTTTTAAAAGAGGGATAGAAGAAGGGGGGAAAAAGTGATTTGAATAATTAAAAACTTAAAGAACAAAAAAAATCTTTTAAAATTATCTAAATGCAGACATAAAATAACCTGATATTATAATAACAAATATTTATGGTTTATATTCAAAATGCTTATGTATTGGAAAGGTTTAAACCAATTCTTAGTACTTAAACAGTTACCGAAACCACTGCTCTATTATCATTTAAATGTTATAGCACATGCTGAAATCTCTGGATTTTGGGAACTATTCACACACACAGAGTTTCTGTCTAGAACAGAATGTTCCCAGACCTGTAGCAAAGCCTCTGCTTAGTTTGCATATGTACAGAACCTAGCACATAATAAAAAATTTCCTTTCTTGTCCTTACTTTCATCATTAGCACGAGATGAATGAAAGCACTAAGTGATTTTCATTTTCAGAGAATTTTGTTGCTCTAACACACTGAGTAACTACAGCTGTGTTCATGAAAGTATACACTTCTTCCTGGAAACTCCCCCAAATCACCTTGTTTTAGTTGAAGAGACAGAGACCTGAAACGTCTAAACCTTTCCAATGTTTTTGTAAGTCAGGTCATGCAACAAGGGATTCTTCAGTTTCTGATATTTGTCTCACATGTGATGGTACTAATCTGAATAATGGTAACTAACCAAGAAAATATTGTTTGAAAATTGATCATTAACAGAAAGGATAATACATTAGTGGCATTACACATTAGTCTCTTGGAAAAATAATAACAACTATTAGCAAAAAATTCCTTTAAAAATACTGGGAGTCAGTAGAGTATTCTCTACAACTTCTGCATTCTCACCACTTAAGACATCTCTTTTGTAGCTCAGCTCTAATTAATTTATTCCTTGCTTAACACTTCAGTAGTTAAGCATCTTTTAATAAGTCAAATGAAAAGCATTGTACCTAGCATGAAAGTTTCTAAAGATTTTATTTCTTAGTTGTAAAATTAAGCACTCAATTTAAAAAAAATCTTCGAGATGTATGGTTATTATTACTTCCACATCCTGATGCCACAACATGTCCAAGATTATACTTACAAGTAAGGTATAAACTTCTGTTTTCTTTCACTTTAACATCCTACGTGCCATTCTTAAAGCTATATTTCCAATAACATTACCATGAGTACTTAAGTAATAACATTAATAAATAGTAAAAGTAAGGAAGGATTGCTTGTTGTATATTATAGCTTTCTCTAGTCCCAGCACTGGGCTATGTTACTGAATCTAGTGATAAATTTTTATAGCTATGATTATATCTACAGTAAAACAAAATTTATGTACTTTTTATTTGGTCTATAAAAATGCATGGAAGGCATGGATAAAATTACTTCATCTGGTTTACTGCTAAGGTCAGGAATTTAAGGAACATATCTCTTACCACTGTGGCCCACCCTAACTGCATATACTGAGAACAGGGAAAGAAAAATCTGTTTCTTTGATGAGCATGAATGGACAGTTTGTTTTAGCCTGTCTGTAATATAATTGTGTAAGATAGGTGAGAAAAGGAAGATGGCCAAGTTTCAAAGCGTCCTTTAAAAAAAAGAGCCGAGAAGAGATTTCTAATGAATAAAAGAAGCTCAGAATTATAACTTGATCTTTCCTGAATATATGTAGATTTCATATAGCATGTATGAAATGTATATGCATTTCTTTAACATATTTTTCAGCATAAGTAAAAACCCAACTGTGTTGTTCCTATCTTCACTTGATCACACAAATTTCAAAGATGTGAGACACTTCATGCCTGTATACCCCACAGGCTTCTGGGTGTCTACATGTCTAATGTTTATATGTAAATACAGTACAGGAGAGGCAATGGTATTTTATGACATTTATCCATTTTTATCAATTTTAGTCTGGGCAGGAAAATCAAAGAGAGATTTATTGTCTTTAATTAGTGCTAATAGAAAAATTTCTATCACAATGCTTTTCTAAAAGTCGACCCTGAAATCAGTGGATACTCAGTCCTGTCATGCGACATGCTGTCAGTGTAACATTTTGTTAACCATCACATACTCCAGGATTTATTGAGAATTCAGTAAAATTGGTAGCGACACTCTTGCCATCCGAGTCACATATTCTGCCTGAAATTCCAAAAGGTCATTGCGACTATGATTTGCATGGCTATACTTGACCCAGCATCTATCTGTATTCACAGTGAAACTCAGTCGACACCCCAAAGAATGGAAATTAGCTTTACAAGCATGTCATACTTATGGAAAGGTACCTCAGACAAGTTCACAGACAAGTACTCTTTGTCTTACCAGAAACCTCGGAGCCTCTTCTGTAGCATAACATTTTATGGTTCATAATCTGTACGCGTTACGTGCGATAGACAAAAACGAGGAGAAGGGGAAGAGGAAAAAAGCTACATGATTCCCCTGCTTCAGGTAAAGATCAGAATATTGGTGAATCAAACAGTGAATTACGACCTTCTGGTCTTTTAAGTAATCTGAAAAATAACAGAGCTCACTACTGCTCCCGGCACGTCCCTTTGTCAGTACCTTCCTTTTCTTGGAGAGAGAGCCTTGCTAGTTTGCAGCCCCTACATACTTCTAGTATGCAACAGGCAAGCTTATGCTATAAGTGACAGACCACAAGCGTGAGGTGAGCGGAAGAGATTTGCTTGGATTTTGCTTACATTCGGGAAAAAATCTGCCTGTGAAGGAAAAAGCAGCCCTATTTCTGATCAGGGTGAGCTTCTGTCTGGTGGTCTGGAGAGGGGAAGGACTTTGTTACTGATGGTTTATTTATGTTCGTTTATTTTTAAATGGCAGCTGTCTGAAGATGTTCAGTGTTTGGAGCGTGAAATTAAGTCTCAGGAGAGATGGATTAGAGGATAGAATGCCAGGGAGTCAATCAAAAGTTCACGATTTAAGTGGTTTACCCTATAGCTCTGTGAATTTATCACAAAGCTTCCTAGTCTGTCATTTGCTAGTTATAATTTTTTGATACAATCCTGCATCATGTGGCAGGCTTCCTTTCACACTGCTGACATTCACGTGCATGCAGTATGAATACTCAATACCACGGAATATGCCATGTAACTATATTATTGTTTTGTTCTTTTCTAATAAAAATATTTAATAAAGACAAAATGACCATATAAACCATGCAAATGGCAAATATCATCTTACACCATGTGCATTTGTCATGAATTCTTGCCTGACACACAATCCTTTTCCCAGCCAGTAAGTCTGCTATAGTACCCTCCACTTTTTCTATTATATTATCTTTAAATAAAATCTTAAATGATACTATTCTTTCTGAGACATTTTCTGGAAGGAACAGGGAAAGAGACACATTCTAATTAAATGTACTGATTGTTGATGGCAACCCAACATTTTCACTTCCAAAAACTCCACTAAAAAACTTCAGATGAAACATGATTCTTAATAATCAGAGACACAAGAGCATTGTAGAGCTGATGGTTTAATATTATTCTTTGACTTGACACCATTGGGGTATACTTTTTTTCCCCTGAAATATATTTGATAAAGTAATAGCAATCAAACTGCTATAGTAAATTAATAGATGTAATGAAACTCTATTGGCACCCAGAGACTTCTGAAACTGGAAGGAGACAATAGATTAATTTGGAAATCACTCTTTCATTAATTCATTACATTTCTCTTTTCATAATTCTCACATGCAATCATAATACAGCACATGTGAAAGTGATAGGTGAGAAAGCAGGTGGGATCATTTAGGAAATTATTCATCAGTAGAGAGGGGGAAGAGTTGTTGATCTTTAGGAAAGCATCATAACATGTCACTTCTGATTTCTCCCTCTTATTCCCTCCCTTTTTGTATTTGAACCCTTATAAACTCCTAGATGCTTTCTTTTTTGGGGGGGATGGGCCAGGGATTGGTTTTCACTGGGAAGAACTGCAAGAGAGGTGGCCTATCAGTACTTCAGCAGACCAGAATGGTTTTTAATGTGAAATGCAGGGGTGGGATCCTCCTGTCAGCAGGGGCGGTAACCTGGAAGTCTACAAAGAGGCGTAATCAGTTATTACAGACTCACCCCAACGACTTCCGCTGGGTAGACTCCACCCTAACACAATGAAAGGGAATGAGTCTCTGAAAGAGGGCAAACTGGTCCTGAAGGAAGAATATACACGTATGAGGCAATGGCAAGGTTAAGATTTGTGCATTTTAGCATATCGATTACTTGTTGGTTATTAAAAAAAACATTTGAACAGGATGACTTTCTAACTCTTACAGGGAAGCGTCTTTACTGGATCCAGCAAGGCCACCAAATCGTATATAGTGCTTAAAATGGAATTTTTATCTAATTTGATCCGAATAGAACTATAATCCATCAAGGAACCAGAACGCTTCCGCAAATGTGTACTCAGCAAATAGCTGCGAAGTGCCACCTGTCAGTGGGAATACCGAGTTCAGTAGCCAATGCCAAAAACTGCGGCTGGCTGGGTCTTACTGCATGGCATGAAGGAGCAGAAACCACAGATGAAGACCGTAAGGAGTGAATGCACGACCAGCAGCTCAATCAGATGTTGCTCCCGGAGACACTGGCAGATGTGGGATTGATTCGCAGGCCATGACTTCATTGATAACTGACCTCCTTTGGCCAAGTGCTGATCTAAATCCTCTACCTGACCCCTGAAAAGCATCTTGTTTTGTTCATGGCTATCAGGGCAGAGTGAGGGCCGGCTGCTCCTGGTGGGGCTGGCCTTGAGCCCAGAGGCTGGGGAGGCAATTTTCTCCCGTTACTAATAAAACATAGCTTTATCAGCAGTGCAGATCACTCTTACCTGGGCGGGAGGGGAAGAGAACTCCGATCCAACAGTTTGGTCTGACGCAAAGTTTGATCTGTGACTTTGTTTCGTTAGCAGACTGGGAGATCATGATTCATGTAGCTCTAGTTCTAAAAGTTCTGCATTTACTATTTGATGCATTGATCCTTTCACTTAATAGCTAGCCCTTAAGCCATAATAACTTACAGATATATGCATTTATTCTACAATACTCTGAAAGGTCTTTTAAAATATTCATTCTATTCTGCTAAATAAGCAGCCCTCCTTTCCAGGAGGCCTGTGATTAACGCTCCTTTCATCCGTCACCACTGTACACTGCCTTTGGGAAAGCCTGATCCTCTTGCCACTCTGAAAACGTAACTTGAACCAGAACTTATTTCCTCTATTTTTGCTACTGACAAGCTTCAGGACTTTAGGCAAATCACTTGACCTTACTGCATCTCACTTTCCTCTCCATTAAAATGGGGATAGTGCCTAGCTTCATAAAGTATGTCAGTTCTACAGATTAAAATAAAATGCTATGGATGAACTTAGTATAATTATTCTACACACAATGGAAATTTCATCCTTTAAGATGATGCCAATGACAAAGCTGTCAAACCAAAATTGCTCCTGGCAGCCAAAATCTTATATCAGCACCATGGCCCAGTGCCATCAGTAGGGCCATAAATAAGGTAAGGGACACATTTGTTCAGCTCACTTGACAGGATCATCATCAGTAGCTGAACTTCCAGGGCTGGTTTTTTTTTTTTTTCCCCAAATGAACGCAGGATATAATCCAGTGTTATTTTATATAGGTAACACAGGAAAATATAAGAGGTGTATGGAGAATTTTCTATTAAAAAGCAAGTTGGCAGCACAATACAGTGTTCAGAAATAGTTCTAATAACGTCTGCTAATGCTGGTTTAAAATGGTGACCTGCCTATTTGACTAACTATTCTGAAGGCTGTGGGATAATTATTTCAAACTGCCATCAAATTTAATTGTATGGTAAATTAATGAGTAAAAGGCTTCTTACTGTTGTTTAATAAGTATGAAGGAAATGCACTTAACTTTTCATATAATGTAGTCAAATTGCATAAGCAATAAGTGCACATTAGATGTCGTATTTATTACATCAAATCTGTGAACACTGTTAATACATTAACATTTAAAAAGGTAGCCCATGGCAAGTCAATTTCACAGCAATTAAAACTGAAAAACTGGTAATTGACATTTGATAAGTGTGTTAATTGATATCAAGCTTGCAATAGCTAACATGTTAAATGTCAATTAAATCCATGTGTTTTTACAATTAGAATTTATTAATAAAGAATCTAATTACAAAATGTTGGTTATGTCAATTTATGTTAATTATGCAACAACTAAATTTATAGCGGAAAAATTCCTTCAGTCCTCAACAGCACTTTAAAATTTTCCCTAATTTTTAACATTTTGCATTTAACCCATTGTCTGGGTTTTTTCCTGTTCTAGCTGTAACGGGAAGGAGGGGGTGGAATTTAGATTGGTAGTGTAGAATCACTGGTCCAATCTTATGATGTTGAAAAAAATTTAAGATGAGCACTTCTAGCATAGTTTTGATGACCACCTATTCAAATCTCTTAATAAAATTTAAAACCATTTTTCTATAGTTTTGTGAAAGTACAGTTATGAAAATATTCTATATTAAATGTGGTAAGTATTCAGTAAACCCAAGAAATTCAGTTTCCTTATTGTTCGTGTGCTGTTGTTTCATTTATGGACCAGTGATTCTGGACACTAATCATACAACTGTGCCTGGACTACACAGAACGTAGGTATTTTCTTACATTGTGAGCTGAAAAAATGCTTTTGCAAGGCAATCAAGGCAAAACAGGGGCTGATTGGCATAGTTTTGTAAGGCTGATGTTTAGTCACAGAGACTGACTCAGAGATTTCTAGACCTTTTAACTAGAACAGTTTGAATATTTACCCATCCCTGCCTGGGACAGGAACATGACCAGTGTGAAGCTTGTCCCAACCAGAAAGAAAGCAATCTGGAAGAATATATAAGATTTTACTTTTGTTCTTGCATAAGAGAAAAAAAACCCATTTGATGCCTATTCTCTCTGATAGAGGATCCAGAGAGCGGGGTATGGCCCTAACGTACATCACATCTGGCTGCAAGAGTCAGCTTCTCGTCGTCAGACCAGTATAGTGAGCGAGCTCCCACCCAGTCGCAGTCCCTCCCCGAGTTCCCAGCTAAGCATCTCTCAGATTACTTACAGACCATATGGGAACATCTCTTCTACCACGTTTCTGGTTCCTACCCTTGGTGGCACCAGGCTTTTTAGGCTGGCATGCATCGACGGATGCCAGGAAGAGGAGGTATTGCCACCAAGGGCTTGAAGAGAGGGATGAAACTAGAGATGCTGTAAATGACCGGAGGCATCAGCCAGACCCAGGAGCCACAGTGGGAAAGGCAGCTAGGAGAAATGAATGTAGGGAGAGGGCATCAGGCACCATATGCAGGGGAAGACACAAGGAAAAGGGGAAGGAGAAGGGAAAAAAAAAGAGATGTTTAATATCCTTGAGGCACTTAGAGGGAATTAAGAGAAGTACAAGAAGGGGAAAGAAAATGGGGAAAGTGAAAGGGGGGAGAAAAATGAAGAAACCACATTTCTATGCTATTTCTTTTTCATGTAAAGGTTTCTTTGAATTTGTGAGAGTTCAAATCAAGGTGAAAAAGACAGCAATTTTTTTAATGATACCATAAACTGTAAATCTTAATGACATGTATATTGTGCTGTATTAACAGTTTAAATTCTGTAAAAATAATTTCCCATTAATCTTCACCATTTTTATGTCTTTACCTTCCTGCCTGTTGATGTGGAGTCTTTGGCTGCTTCTTTGGAATTTGAACAGATACCCTTTCGTGCATTGTAGATCACCAACAACAAAGGTCCCCTTACCTAACAAAGTTAAAATTGATTCTGTATTGGGCTTGCTTGTTTGTTCAGAACACTTGTTTCAATTGTCACTTCTGCTGTTGCAACTTCTACAGCTTATTTTGCTTTTAATTTGACACTAATAGGGAAAAATTGATTTTATTTCCACTTATTTCCCAGCTTGTCACATGTTCATCTCCATTTGGGACAACATGCAATGCTGTCTCCCTTCACTGTGAGAATGAAAATTAGGTTTACACTAAAGCAAGATTTTGTCAGGAAAGAATGTTTTGGCCTGACAATATCTGTAATTAAATCCTTAAAAAGAGGAATGCTGAAAGCTGAAGGATGAGGTGAAAGTATTTAAAAATTAACCTCCTTTAAAATCTGAAATGCAACACTTTTTGGTACCTTTAAATTAAATTTGATCTAGTAAAGCAGAGTAGCAGATTTTTTGTGTGTGTTTTTTTTTTTTTTAAAGGAGATTTGTTTCCCGTTGTCAACCAAATTTAAAATCCAGAAAAAAGGCATACTTCAAAATTCATGCCCACTGTAGCACCATGTATGAAAGAGAGAGAATAAGACAGGATTTGAGAAGAGAAAAAAAAAAAAGAGTTGAGAGGAAGCGGTAAAAAGCCTCTCTATACGCATACATAAGTAACAGTTTCCAGTATTTGTTTAAATACCTGTTTAATAAAACTCCATGTCTTTGACATACAGTTGTTCTATAGCTGTGTATCGTATGTACAATTAGCAGAAAAATTTAACAGTGCCCTTTCCCTAACATCATGACAGAATCCCCACCTTCTCAGTTTAGGAAAACAATTTCTCAAATGGCTTTGTTTTATTTAGTTCTGCTACTCTAACTGTGCAGAGCAGTAGGTTTAGAGGCTCTCTTGAGATTAGTTGCAAGCGGTTGTGGTATTTTGCTCAGATCACACAATATTTCTTTGCATCACCACAGACAGAATAAGATAACCTCTACCTGCTGTCTTGGCTATGAGTAAGGCCTGGACAAACCAGGGTCCCTCATCAAGGACATTAAATTTTATGTACCATATATATATCAATTTACAGAAGAGACTACTACCTCAGAAACCATTATTTAAGGATGGGTAGACCTTCTTGATTTATAACCACATGAATATTAGTACCATCATACAGTCTCAAAGCCTTTGTCCTCCTTTCGTTCTTAATTTTTTTATAGCATGTAAATCCCAGAAGCTGTGAACTCTCTGCTGGGAAGGGGAGGAACAGAGAAATTTTGAGATGTAAAGCATACCCCGTAGTGTAGGCTGGACTGCCACAATGGTCCAATATGCTGAAAGGTTAGAACCTGTTTTAAATGCATTTGGAAAAAAAACAATCATGCTTCTCAAAAAGCAACATAAAACACTTTGAAATTTGGGTTCACAGTTCATCAAACAAACAAACAAAAAGATCCTCTTAAAACTCTCTCTGGAAAAGATGCCTAGTTGCCTGGGGGTCATAACATTTGCCCAAGGAAATGTTTCTTATTTAATCCAGATATTATTCCCCAACCTATACAGATACTGCCAACTACACAGCTGCTATCTTACTCTCATGATCCTTAATGGGATCTGTTTGCATAAAGAAACAGTCACTGAAACAGAAGAGGTGAACCTATGGCCTTGGGACTTCTGTATCTATATAAGTTATGTAAAACCCAGTTACCTGCTCTGCCTGGTCTGAAAGTGGACTCTTGCTCCCGAGTTTGCAACCCGATCTCTTTGCAAGTGGATATTTCAATAGATCCCCCTTCTTACCCATATCCTTCCTTGTAAAGTCTCCTGATGATTAGTGAAAACCAGTATAAAAGAAATAAATGCTTTCCCAAATATATTTTCCTGGAATATCTCTGATCAGATCTAGACAGCTCCATCTGAAGATGAAATCTGCAGCTTTGATTCCTGTGCCGCTTAGAAGCACTTCAGTAGCTAGTTTTTTGGGCCACTCTTGCATGGGAAGTCTGAAGGAAACCTTCAAAGCTCCTCTGTAGCATCCTTTATATGACATTTCAAGTAGCCTCATAAATTCTGCTTCTGATATAAATACACTGGAAATACTAAGCTCCTCCACAGATCCAATATTCCATCTTATATATTACAAGGCAAAACATGATCAATCAAAAAATGTTACAGCTTTTAGCAGTGGAATTCCAGTGAAAATGCATGCAGACCTACAATATTCAAGTAGTTATTTCAATTTAGTAATAATTTCATGTCACGTAGAATAATGGCTTTTAAAAGTTCATTTTTAATTTTGCTGAGGGGTGATAGGGGTGATACCAACATAAATATTGATTTCTCAATTAGTACTTGACAATCTCTGTCAATAAAAAGATATTTTTAGCATAGACTTAAAGATTATGTTCAGGCTTATTTATTTCTTAACCTGGACACTTCTCTGTCCTCATATATGACACCTAAATCTTGAAGACACTCTCTGAAGAGCAGCTAAAGTAAACAGCCTTTCATCTTTCTGTGCATAGAAGCAGGTTTTGTCCAAGGTCTTGTCACCCACGTTCAGTTCAGTTCAGTTCAGCTTCCTTCTTAGTGGTTTTGGCATCAGAACCTGGATGGTCAATGCTAAACCTGACATCCCGATCTTCTCCTCTGGCTGCGTTACTTGCCTTTTTGTACCCTTTCCTTTCCAAAGACTGAAGACAAACCATCTTTCTTGCTTCCAAGACCTTTCAGCAACACTTCTCAGTTCTGTTGAGGGTTAAGAATCAAAACAACATCATTTCTAAAATATTTTGTATTGCCTAAAACAGGAGGCAGATGAAAGGAATTATAAGATCCATTAATGTAATATCAATTTGAAATAGAACTGGTTTCCTTCAAAATTCTCTTTTCATCCCTAGATTTATTCTTTTTAATGACAGAAAAGTAGAAATAATTTTTACTATTTTTTTTTTTTACTTTTTTAAACTCTTTAGAATAATTTTCTTGAGTTTATTAAAGTTGTTCAAAGTGCCTGCAACATTACTAGGCCCAGCATTTAAAGAATTCAAATGAATCTTCAAAGTGCTCAGCTTATGAGATTTGCAAAATTAACTTTGTAATTACACTATGCAACAAAATACAGTGCTGATAGACATTTTCCAACTGAATGGAATTCATTTCTAGCATTAAACATTATGTATCCTGTCTCAGATAATTTTGGCTTTCCCGAGGATGGGTTCTGTAATAGAGACAGATTTCGCAGCTATTACCTCTAGAGAAAAATGTCAGAAACTACTGCATAGATTGCATATTGTCAACCTGCTCATTTCAATATCTACCTGGTTTTGAGAAGTGAATTTTGAAGGACAGATCCTGTTTACACAAACTCAAGTCTTGTTCTATTTAAAAACCCTGTTTGAAGGCTGCCAGGGTCATCTTCTTATCCATCCAGTTTTGACTGGGAAAAAAAAAAAAAAAAAAAAGAACCTTTGAAAAGGTAACTTTCTGCTCTATAATTAGGGAACTTGGTTTTGTAAATCATCAGGGACAATGTGTATTAGCTTTTTGATTTTAAAACAAAGCTCTTCTGTTATCTCAGTACATAATAATTTTAGTTAAAGACTAGAATGATTGGCATTTTTTTTCAGTCATGGCATTCTGACTATTTGTAAAATGAGAAAGTCAAATTTAAATCTTTATAAGCAGCTGATGTGAGCAAGGATATTAATTTGCTTTTCACGTTGCTTTCTACTTTTTTTTTTAAAAATTTCCTTCCCCTGCCCCCCATTCAGGCAACTCTTTAAAACATACTTCTGTCATATTTCATAATCAAAACATGGAACTACCTTACAGTCTGAGTAAGAGTTCAGTGTTTACATAAGACCCAATGGAAGGTGAACACTAAGAAACCTAATAAAGAAAAAAAACCTCACACCAAATGCAGACAAAAGTAGAAGAACTTCTCTGGGGATGTGGAGATTTGTCTTTACATGTGGTATTTAAATTGAACTTGTAATAGGTCAAAACTGAGTGCACTGTCTTCCTCGATAGCTCGTATGGGCTGACCTTGTCCTTCACCACATGACTAGGCCATGTAGTCCGCCATACAAGAGGACACACGTGCAAATCCACATGGTTAGATGCTTCTGAAATGTGGCTGACAGACATTTCTGAGTTGTTTCACTGTGTGACCAAACACACTTGTATAACTTATTTGCATGCCCTGACACATAAGGATGCCTACCAAACGGTGGGTGGGCCTGGAGGTTATTTCTGTAATGAGGACGTGTCCTGGCATAAAACTGGCCCTTCCTGTAACTGAATGCAATGGGTCATGGAGTAAAGAGTTACGCTACGCCTTTTTAGCTTTAAAACACTTGATTATTTGTTTCACTGATCAGTAATAAGCTACTCAATTCCTGAATCTAAATAACACAGGAAAGCAAGTTGATAGTAACATAGAAGTAAATTTTATAGAGTACTAGGCTTTTTGATAATAATCTCTGTGTAGATATCCTTTTTACTAATCATTCACATCTGCCAAATACTGGATGCTATATTGCCCCGTATCCACAGGTACACTTATAAAATCTTGTCATCTCCCATTTAAATCTTCATTTTTACCCATAAAAACATGCTGAAGGCAGACAGATTTGCATGAGTGGTTAAAAACATAATTTTAAGGCAACAGTTTTAAAGAAGTGTACATATCATTTAATATCCAGAATCTTTGTTAGTAATGTTGAAGAAAGTGAAATAAGGCACCATAGTTAGACCACATTTTGGGGCAATACATTGTCCCATGTTGGAGCAGGCAACATCTGGTTTTGCACCTTAAATGAATTATATCAAGGCATTAAGGTGACAGAAAGTTAACTGAAACCCTACAAATCTGTACAAAACTTTATCGACATATAAGCCCTCATCCTCAATTAAATAATTTACTGGAATAAAAGCAGAGGAAATCAGAATAATCAAAGACCAATTTTTCATGTTTCATTCTTGCATTTTTGAAAGATGTTAGAGGTTTGAGAAGAGGAGGAGAAAGAATTTAATACAGAACACAAGGACCTGGAAACCTTTCGATGCACATTGCATTGTCTGGTTCGTTCCATTCATAGCCATTGTATAGTTTGATATGCAGCAGTAGCAGTTCACTATATGAGTACCTGTTTACTAAGCTTCAGACATGGAGGACCTCTAGATCTAAATGTTAACACCAGTATATCTTAACTTTGATGCTCTGCTCAGGTTTTAGGTAGCAGGCACAATAACTGAAATTCTCATGACTAATTTGCCAGTACCTTGGAAAACTTTTATCCTTCATACTCTGTGGAAAAAAGACATATTAGGTTCTCATTCCACTTGAAGTCTTTCTTGAAACATCCTTCTCCTTGATCCTGAGAAGTTGTGTTCCTGAATCTATATGAAATAATTAAATGAATATACTTGAAAGAAGCTTTTTATAATTATGTCCAATTTTATTATATTGCCTAAGTTAACTATTGGGGGGGGGAAACAAACTCCAAAAATATGCATTGCAGTGGATTTGTTTAATTAAATATTTGTTTGTTTTTATTTCATAGCAGTGGTATCTTGAGCAGGGTTGGAAATGGAGAAATTCAGTAATCAACTGTGCCATATCTAGTAGGCATAATCTCTACTGCAACTTGTTTTTCTTTTCTGTCTGCAAATTAACCCCCTCCCACAAGGGAAACAGATTCTAATTTAACAGCACTAAAAGCTTCTTGATATTCCTATCTTGGACCCCCTCCAGTCTTTGAGGGAATTATGTCATGTGTATAGCTGTTGTCCAGCTTCTTCCTGCTTTCTAAAATTGTGGTATCCTAAAAAGAAAAACTTCTACTTCTTGCAAGCTTTCAGAGACAGAGCAGATAATTAACTATCACTTTCCTTTCATGCTAACTTTGGAATATTGCTGCTCTGTAGCTCAGTCCACATTCGAATTTGGGACATTTAAACAAAAGAAAATACAAACAATCTTGTAAAAATAGGATTAATTTTTGCATGACATACAGGAAAATGAAGAAACAAAGCTCTCAGTATTTTATCCACTTAGAAAATAAAATAAAATTTGGGCACTGCCTCAGTAATCGTCATGATATTTTCAATTCTTGCATTATGAAAAATGGAAAAACAAAATCTTTAAATTTTAAACATTTTTTCAGTAGATTGAACCTGATAAAATAAAAAAAAAATCAATAAAAATTTTTATTCAA